>CAVMBN010000179.1:0-15124 GCA_963678705.1 Panorpa germanica
ATAACCTTAAAATTGTAACTTTTATGTTTGATATAAGACATTAATAATTGCGATAGACAAAAAAAGTGATAATAATTAGGTTAGTGTTAGTGCTAAAACATCAAGTGGTTAAGAAATTCAAGAAATCTGTAGAGCTATATAAGGAAGACCTCATATAAACACTACAAATATACGGAAGACAAAAGGTTGCCGCCCACTATCAAGTAAGTCGATTAACATTAACTATAAATAATATTAAAACATAAGAATTAGTTTATATAAATGCGTGTTTTAAACATATAAAGAGAGTGTATTAATGGTTATAAGTAAATAAGTGAACAATATATGCGGTTTGCTTGGAAATAGTGATTGATCGTTCATGAACATTTAATGGTAACAAACAAATGGTAAGTAAGTAGGCATAAGTACAAGTATGTACATGAGATATTTATAGAAATTCAGTGTGCCTTTGATAATGTTCTGTGGCCAAGTGACCTTCAAAGAATTAGACCGGCAAAAACCTCTAGGTACGTCTAGTGCTCTATGGAGAACTATTTTCATTGTCGAACATTAATTTTACAAACCGATTACCGTTCCATGAAAAGGCAACTATCTAAAGGTTGTCCTCAGCGATCCGTGATGAGGCCTGAGCTCTGGAACATGGTATTCGACGAAAACTGTGTTTCTCACTCGAAAAATTGTGTAAACGTATGTTCTGCCAACGGTAATGTGATCCTTATCGGTGCAAATAGTACAGAACAACTAAAATCCGTTCTCGACCTGCTATAGATAAAATCTGTAGTTTCTTGAAGGTACAAAGCTACGAAACAAATACGGTAACAACGAAGGATAAACTTGTAACACACCTTGCGCGTGTCACAAGGACAGAATAAAGCTTAAACTCGGCAACTATGCTGACACTATACAAGGGGGCATTTATGCCAATGGTTGTGTATTGTGCTTCGGCATGGTATTACAGGATCAATCTTTCAGATCTTCCATGCAAAGAACTATGTTATTGACGATGACGCGTTGTTGCAGAACTGTATCTACAGAAGTCTTGCAGGTGATATTGGGGACAATTCCTTTAGATTTAAAAATCACTTATGCACCTACTCAAGTACAAATTACGCTAGAACTAAAAAAATCAAATTTTGATGATTTAAAATTAATGCGACAAATTTCGAGGATTTAAAGTTAATGCGGCTGTAGGATAAAAGTCTGGAGACGATACCAAATATATTGCAAAAGAGATGAATGCATATATGCATAAGCTCTGGAAAAGACAGATGGGACTTATTACAAAAAGGAAGACCTACGTATTGGTTTACAAGGACGTTAATATTGCTTTGCAACACAAGTGGTTCCTATCTACTATGTGTGTGATCGGCTCCTGCTACTTTAGATGAAAAAAGTAATTAAAAGTGAGAAATTAATTACGGAACAAAATTAAATAAATTATATGAATACTTTTTCAAACGAAAAGTATTTAAGTTTGTTTTAAATTTGTGTTAATTTACCCTAAACAAAGTGTTTTTACAAAAGTTTTTACAGTTGGAAACTAGTGTTAAAAACGAATTTTTCATTACGCGTACACGCGGTCTTTAAACATAACCTCAAAATTGTAACTTTGATGTTTAATATAAGACATTAATAAGTGCGATAGTACAAATTATGCTAAAACTGAAAAAATCAAATTTTGATGATTTAAAATAATTGCGACAAATTTCGAGGATTTAAAGTTAATGCGGCTGTAGGATAAAAGTCTGGAGACGATACTAAATATATTGCCAAAGAGATGATTGCATATATGCATAACTCTGGCAAGACAGATGGGACTTAATACAAAAAGGAACACCTACGTATTGGTTTACAAGGACGTTAATATTGCTTTGCAACACAAGTGGTTCCTATCTACTATGTGTGTGATCGGCTCCTGCTACTTTAGGTGAAAAAAGTGATTAAAAGTGAGAAATTAATTACGGAAAAAAATTAAATAAATTATATGAATACTTTTTCAAACAAAAAGTATTTAAGTTTGTTTTTAATTTGTGTTAATTTACCCTAAACAAAGTGTTTTTACAAAAGTTTGACAGTTAGAAACCAGTGTTAAAAACGAATTTTTTATTACGCGTACACGCGGTCTTTTAAACATAACCTTAAAATTGTAACTTTTATGTTTGATATAAGACATTAATAATTGCGATAGACAAAAAAAGTGATAATAATTAGGTTAGTGTTAGTGCTAAAACATCAAGTGGTTAAGAAATTCAAGAAATCTGTAGAGCTATATAAGGAAGACCTCATATAAACACTACAAATATACGGAAGACAAAAGGTTGCCGCCCACTATCAAGTAAGTCGATTAACATTAACTATAAATAATATTAAAACATAAGAATTAGTTTATATAAATGCGTGTTTTAAACATATAAAGAGAGTGTATTAATGGTTATAAGTAAATAAGTGAACAATATATGCGGTTTGCTTGGAAATAGTGATTGATCGTTCATGAACATTTAATGGTAACAAACAAATGGTAAGTAAGTAGGCATAAGTACAAGTATGTACATGAGATATTTATAGAAATTCAGTGTGCCTTTGATAATGTCTGGTGGCCAAGTGACCTTCAAAGAATTAGACCGGCAAAAACCTCTAGGTACGTCTAGTGCTCTATGGAGAACTATTTTCATTGTCGAACATTAATTTTACAAACCGATTACCGTTCCATGAAAAGGCAACTATCTAAAGGTTGTCCTCAGCGATCCGTGATGAGGCCTGAGCTCTGGAACATGGTATTCGACGAAAACTGTGTTTCTCACTCGAAAAATTGTGTAAACGTATGTTTTGCCAACGGTAATGTGATCCTTATCGGTGCAAATAGTACAGAACAACTAAAAATCCGTTCTCGACCTGCTATAGATAAAATCTGTAGTTTCTTGAAGGTACAAAGCTACGAAACAAATACGGTAACAACGAAGGATAAACTTGTAACACACCTTGCGCGTGTCACAAGGACGGAATAAAGCTTAAACTCGGCAACTATGCTGACACTATACAAGGGGGCATTTATGCCAATGGTTGTGTATTGTGCTTCGGCATGGTATTACAGGATCAATCTTTCAGATCTTCCATGCAAAGAACTATGTTATTGACGATGACGCGTTGTTGCAGAACTGTATCTACAGAAGTCTTGCAGGTGATATTGGGGACAATTCCTTTAGATTTAAAAATCACTTATGCACCTACTCAAGTACAAATTACGCTAGAACTAAAAAAATCAAATTTTGATGATTTAAAATTAATGCGACAAATTTCGAGGATTTAGAGTTAATGCTGCTGTAGGATAAAAGTCTGGAGACGATACCAAATATATTGCCAAAGAGATGAATGCATATATGCAAATGCTCTGGCAAGACAGATGGGACTTAATACAAAAAGGAAGACCTACGTATTGGTTTACAAGGACGGTAATATTGCTTTGCAACACAAGTGGTTCCTATCTACTATGTGTGTGATCGGATCCTGCTACTTTAGGTGAAAAAAGTGATTAAAAGTGAGAAATTAATTACAGAACAAAATTAAATAAATTATATAAATACTTTTTCAAACGAAAAGTATTTAAGTTTGTTTTAAATTTGTGTTAATTTACCCTAAACAAAGTGTTTTTTACAAAAGTTTGACAGTTGAAAACCAGTGTTAAAAACGAATTTTTCATTACGCGTACACGCGGTCCATTAAACATAACCTTAAAATTGTAACTTTGATATTTGACATAAGACATTAATTAGTGCGATAGACAAAAAAAGTGATAATAATTAGGTTAGTGTTAGTGCTAAAACATAAAGTGGTTAAGAAATTCAAGAAATCTGTAGAGCTATATGTGGAAGACCTCATATAAACACTACAAATATACGGAAGACAAAAGGTTGCCGCCCACTATTAAGTAAGTCGATTAACATTAACTATAAATAATATTAAAACATAAGAATTAGTTTATATAAATGCGTGTTTTAAATAATAAAGAGAGTGTATTAATTGTTATAAGTAATTAAGTGAACAATATACGCAGTTTTCTTGGAAATAGTGATTGATCGTTCATGAACATACAATAGTAACAAGCAAATGGTAAGTAAGTAGGCATAAGTACAAGTATGTACATGAGATATTTATAGAAATTCAGTGTGCCATTGATAATGTCTGGTGGCCAAGTGACCTTCAAAGAATTAGACCGGCAAAAACCTCTAGGTACGTCTACTGCTCTATGGAGAACTATTTTTATTGTCGAACATTAATTTTACAAACCGATTACTGTCCATGAAAAGGCAACTATCTAAAGGTTGTCCTCAGCGATCCGTAATGGGGCCTGAGCTCTGGAACATGGTATTCGACGAGAACTGTATTTCTCACTCGAAAGGTTGTGTAAACGTATGTTTTGCCAACGATAATGTGATCCTTATCAATGAAAATAGTACAAAAACAACTAGAAAGCCGTTCTCGACCTGCTATAGATAAAATCTGTAGTTTTTTAAAGTTACAAAGCTACAAAACAAATACGGTAACAACGAATGATAAACTTGTAACACACCTTGCGCGTGTCACAAGGACGGAATAAAGCTTAAACTCGGCAACTATGCCGACACTATGCAAAAGGGCATTTATGCCAATGGTTGTGTATTTTGCTTCGGCATGGTATTACAGGATTAATCTTCCAGATCTTCCATGCAAAAAACTATGTTATTGACGATGACGCGTTGTTGCAGAACTGTATCTACAGAAGTGGTGCAGGTGATATTGGTGACAATTTCTTTAGATATAAATATCACTTATGCACTTACCGAAGTACAAATTACGCTAGAACTGAAAAAATCAAATTTTGATGATTTAAAATTAATGCGACAAATTTCGAGGATTTAAAGTTAATGCGGCTGTAGGATAAAAGTCTGGAGACGATACCAAATATATTGCAAAAGAGATGAATGCATATATGCATAAGCTCTGGAAAAGACAGATGGGACTTATTACAAAAAGGAAGACCTACGTATTGGTTTACAAGGACGTTAATATTGCTTTGCAACACAAGTGGTTCCTATCTACTATGTGTGTGATCGGCTCCTGCTACTTTAGATGAAAAAAGTAATTAAAAGTGAGAAATTAATTACGGAACAAAATTAAATAAATTATATGAATACTTTTTCAAACGAAAAGTATTTAAGTTTGTTTTAAATTTGTGTTAATTTACCCTAAACAAAGTGTTTTTACAAAAGTTTTTACAGTTGGAAACTAGTGTTAAAAACGAATTTTTCATTACGCGTACACGCGGTCTTTAAACATAACCTCAAAATTGTAACTTTGATGTTTAATATAAGACATTAATAAGTGCGATAGTACAAATTATGCTAAAACTGAAAAAATCAAATTTTGATGATTTAAAATAATTGCGACAAATTTCGAGGATTTAAAGTTAATGCGGCTGTAGGATAAAAGTCTGGAGACGATACTTAATATATTGCCAAAGAGATGATTGCATATATGCATAACTCTGGCAAGACAGATGGGACTTAATACAAAAAGGAACACCTACGTATTGGTTTACAAGGACGTTAATATTGCTTTGCAACACAAGTGGTTCCTATCTACTATGTGTGTGATCGGCTCCTGCTACTTTAGGTGAAAAAAGTGATTAAAAGTGAGAAATTAATTACGGAAAAAAATTAAATAAATTATATGAATACTTTTTCAAACGAAAAGTATTTAAGTTTGTTTTTAATTTGTGTTAATTTACCCTAAACAAAGTGTTTTTACAAAAGTTTGACAGTTGGAAACCAGTGTTAAAAACGAATTTTTTATTACGCGTACACGCGGTCTTATAAACATAACCTTAAAATTGTAACTTTTATGTTTGATATAAGACATTAATAATTGCGATAGACAAAAAAAGTGATAATAATTAGGTTAGTGTTAGTGCTAAAACATCAAGTGGTTAAGAAATTCAAGAAATCTGTAGAGCTATATAAGGAAGACCTCATATAAACACTACAAATATACGGAAGACAAAAGGTTGCCGCCCACTATCAAGTAAGTCGATTAACATTAACTATAAATAATATTAAAACATAAGAATTAGTTTATATAAATGCGTGTTTTAAATAATAAAGAGAGTGTATTAATTGTTATAAGTGATTAAGTGAACAATATATGCGGTTTTCTTGGAAATAGTGATTGATCGTTCATGAACATTCAATGGTAACAAACAAATGGTAAGTAAGTAGGCATAAGTACAAGTATGTACATGAGATATTTATAGAAATTCAGTGTGCCTTTGATAATGTCTGGTGGCCAAGTGACCTTCAAAGAATTAGACCGGCAAAAACCTCTAGGTACGTCTACTGCGCTGTGGAGAACTATTTTTATTGTCGAACATTAATTTTACAAACCGATTACCGTTCCATGAAAAGGCAACTATCTAAAGGTTGTCCTCAGCGATTTGTAATGGGGCCTGAGCTCTGGAACATAGTATTTGTTGAGAACTGTGTTTCTCACTCGAAAGGTTGTGTAAACGTTTGTTTTGAAAACGATAATGTGATCCTTATCGGTGCAAATAGTACAGAACAACTAGAAAGCCGTTCTCGACCTGCTATAGATAAAATCTGTAGTTTCTTGAAGCTACAAAGCTACGAAACAAATACGGTAACAACGAATGATAAACTTGTAACACACCTTACGCGTGTCACAAGGACGGAATAAAGCTTAAACTCGGCAACTATGCCGACACTATGCAAAAGGGCATTTATGCCAATGGTTGTGTATTTTGCTTCGGCATGGTATTACAGGATTTATCTTCTAGATCTTCCATGCAAAGAACTATGTTATTGACGATGACGCGTTGTTGCAGAACTGTATCTATAGAAGTGGTGCAGGTGATATTGGGGACAATTCCTTTAGATTTAAAAATCACTCATGCACCAACTCAAGTACAAATTACGCTAGAACTGAAAAGATCAAATTTTGATGATTTAAAATTATTGCGACAAATTTAGAGGATTTAAAGTTAATGCGGCTGTAGGATAAAAGTCTGGAGACGATACCAAATATATTGCCAAAGAGATGAATGCATAAGCTCTGGCAAAACAGATGGGACTTAATACAAAAAGGAAGACCTACGTATTGGTTTACAAGGACGTTAATATTGCTTTGCAGCACAAGGGGTTCCTATCTACTATTTGTGTAATCGGCTCCTGCTACTTTAGGTAAAAAAAGTGATTAAAAGTGAGAAATTAATTACGGAAAAAATTAAATAAATTATATGAATACTTTTTCAAACGAAAAGTATTTAAGTTTGTTTTTAATTTGTGTTAATTTACCCTAAAACAAAGTGTTTTTACAAAAGTTTGACAGTTGGAAACCAGTGTTAAAAACGAATTTTTTATTACGCGTACACGCGGTCTTATAAACATAACCTCAAAATTGTAACTTTGATGTTTGATATAAGACATTAATAAGTGCGATAGACAAAAAAAGTGATACTAATTAGGTTAGTGTTAGTGCTAAAACATCAAGTGGTTAAGAAATTAAAGAAATCTGTAGAGCTATATAAGAAAGACCTCATATAAACACTACAAATATCCGGAAGACAAAAGGATGCCGCCCACTATCAAGTAAGTCGATTAACATTAACTATAAATAATATTAAAACATAAGAATTAGTTTATATAAATGCGTGTTTTGAATAATAAAGAGAGTGTATTAATTGTTATAAGTGATTAAGTAAACAATATATGCGGTTTGCTTGGAAATAGTGATTGATCGTTCATGAACATTCAATGGTAACAAACAAATGGTAAGTAAGTAGGCATAATTACAAGTATGTACATAAGATATTTATAGAAATTCAGTGTGCCTTTGATAATGTCTGGTGGCCAAGTGACCTTCAAAGAATTAGACCTGCAAAAACCTCTAGGTACGTCTACTGCTCTATGGAGAACTATTTTCATTGTCGAACATTAATTTTACAAACCGATTACCGTTCCATGAAAAGGCAACTATCTAAAGGTTGTCCTCAGCGATCCGTGATGAGGCCTGAGCTCTGGAACATGGTATTCGACGAAAACTGTGTTTCTCACTCGAAAAATTGTGTAAACGTATGTTTTGCCAACGATAATGTGATCCTTATCGGTGCAAATAGTACAGAACAACTAAAAATCCGTTCTCGACCTGCTATAGATAAAATTTGTAGTTTCTTGAAGGTACAAAGCTACGAAACAAATACGGTAACAACGAAGGATAAACTTGTAACACACCTTGCGCGTGTCACAAGGACGGAATAAAGCTTAAACTCGGCAACTATGCTGACACTATACAAGGGGGCATTTATGCCAATGGTTGTGTATTGTGCTTCGGCATGGTATTACAGGATCAATCTTTCAGATCTTCCATGCAAAGAACTATGTTATTGACGATGACGCGTTGTTGCAGAACTGTATCTACAGAAGTCTTGCAGGTGATATTGGGGACAATTCCTTTAGATTTAAAAATCACTTATGCACCTACTCAAGTACAAATTACGCTAGAACTAAAAAAATTAAATTTTGATGATTTAAAATTAATGCGACAAATTTTGAGGATTTAGAGTTAATGCGGCTGTAGGATAAAAGTCTGGAGACGATACCAAATATATTGCCAAAGAGATGAATGCATATATGCAAATGCTCTGGCAAGACAGATGGGACTTAATACAAAAAGGAGGACCTACGTATTGGTTTACAAGGACGTTAATATTGCTTTGCAACACAAGTGGTTCCTATCTACTATGTGTGTGATCGGATCCTGCTACTTTAGGTGAAAAAAGTGATTAAAAGTGAGAAATTAATTACAGAACAAAATTAAATAAATTATATAAATACTTTTTCAAACGAAAAGTATTTAAGTTTGTTTTAAATTTGTGTTAATTTACCCTAAACAAAGTGTTTTTACAAAAGTTTGACAGTTGAAAACCAGTGTTAAAAACGAATTTTTCATTACGCGTACACGCGGTCCATTAAACATAACCTTAAAATTGTAACTTTGATATTTGACATAAGACATTAATTAGTGCGATAGACAAAAAAAGTGATAATAATTAGGTTAGTGTTAGTGCTAAAACATCAAGTGGTTAAGAAATTCAAGAAATCTGTAGAGCTATATAAGGAAGACCTCATATAAACACTACAAATATACGGAAGACAAAAGGTTGCCGCCCACTATCAAGTAAGTCGATTAACATTAACTATAAATAATATTAAAACATAAGAATTAGTTTATATAAATGCGTGTTTTAAATAATAAAGAGAGTGTATTAATTGTTATAAGTGATTAAGTGAACAATATATGCGGTTTTCTTGGAAATAGTGATTGATCGTTCATGAACATTCAATGGTAACAAACAAATGGTAAGTAAGTAGGCATAAGTACAAGTATGTACATGAGATATTTATAGAAATTCAGTGTGCCTTTGATAATGTCTGGTGGCCAAGTGACCTTCAAAGAATTAGACCGGCAAAAACCTCTAGGTACGTCTACTGCGCTGTGGAGAACTATTTTCATTGTCGAACATTAATTTTACAAACCGATTACCGTTCCATGAAAAGGCAACAATCTAAAGGTTGTCCTCTGCGATTTGTAATGGGGCCTGAGCTCTGGAACATAGTATTCGTTGAAAACTGTGTTTCTCACTCGAAAGGTTGTGTAAACGTTTGTTTTGAAAACGATAATGTGATCCTTATCGGTGCAAATAGTACAGAACAACTAGAAAGCCGTTCTCGACCTGCTATAGATAAAATCTGTAGTTTCTTGAAGCTACAAAGCTACGATACAAATACGGTAACAACGAATGATAAACTTGTAACACACCTTACGCGTGTCACAAGGACGGAATAAAGCTTAAACTCGGCAACTATGCAAAAGGGCATTTATGCCAATGGTTGTGTATTTTGCTTCGGCATGGTATTACAGGATTAATCTTCTAGATCTTCCATGCAAAGAACTATGTTATTGACGATGACGCGTTGTTGCAGAACTGTATCTATAGAAGTAGTGCAGGTGATATTGGGGACAATTCCTTTAGATTTAAATATTACTCATGCACTTACTCAAGTACAAATTACGCTAGAATTAAAAAAATCAAATTTTGATAATTTAAAATTAATGCGACAAATTTCGAGGATTTAAAGTTAATGCGGTTGTAGGATAAAAGTCTGGAGACGATACCAAATATATTGCCAACGAGATGAATGCATATATGCATAAGCTCTGGCAAGACAGATGGGACTTAATACAAAAAGGAAGACATACGTATTGGTTTACAAGGACGTTAATATTGCTTTGCAAAACAAGTAGTTCCTATCTACTATGTGTGTGATCGGCTCCTGCTACTTTAAGTGAAAAAAGTGATTAAAAGTAAAAAATTAATTACGGAACAAAATTAAATAAATTATATGAATACTTTTTCAAACGAAAAGTATTTAGGTTTGTTTTAAATTTGTGTTAATTTACCCTAAACAAAGTGTTTTTACAAAAGTTTGACAGTTGGAAACCAGTGTTAAAAACGAATTTTTCATTACGCGTACACGCGGTCTTATAAACATAACCTTAAAATTGTAACTTTGATGTTTGATATAAGACATTAATAATTGCGATAGACAAAAAAAGTGATAATAATTAGGTTAGTGTTAGTGCTAAAACATCAAGTGGTTAAGAAATTCAAGAAATCTGTAGAGCTATATAAGAAAGACCTCATATAAACACTACAAATATACGAAAGACAAAAGGTTGCCGGCTACTATCAAGTAAGTCGATTAACATTAACTATAAATAATATTAAAACATAAGAATTAGTTTATATAAATGCGTGTTTTAAACATATAAAGAGAGTGTATTAATGGTTATAAGTGAATAAGTGAACAATATATGCGGTTTGCTTGGAAATAGTGATTGATCGTTCATGAACATTTAATGGTAACAAACAAATGGTAAGTAAGTAGGCATAAGAACAAGTATGTACATGAGATATTTATAGAAATTCAGTGTGCCTTTGATAATGTCTGGTGGCCAAGTGACCTTCAAAGATTTAGACCGGCATAAACCTAATATATGCGGTTTTCTTGGAAATAGTGATTGATCGTTTATGAACATTCAATGGTAACAAACAAAAGGTAAGTAAGTAGGCATAAGTCCAAGTATGTACATGAGATATTTATAGAAATTCAGTGTGCCTTTGATAATGTCTGGTGGCCAAGTGACCTTCAAAGAATTAGACCGGTAAAAACCTCTAGGTACGTCTACTGCGCTATGGAGAACTATTTTCATTGTCGAACATTAATTTTACAAACCGATTACCGTTCCATGAAAAGGCAACTATCTAAAGGTTGTCCTCAGCGATCTGTAATGGGGCCTGAGCTCTGGAACATGGTATTTGACGAGAACTGTGTTTTTCACTACAAAGGTTGTGTAGACGTATGTTTTGCCAACGATAATGTGATCCTTATCGGTGCAAATAGTACAAAACAACTAGAAAGCCGTTCTCGACCTGCTATAGATAAAATCTGTAGTTTCTTGAAGCTACAAAGCTACAAAACAAATACGGTAACAACGAAGGATAAACTTGTAACACACCTTGCGCGTGTTACAAGGACAGAATGAAGCTTAAACTCGGCAACTATGCCGACACTACACAAGGGGGCATTTATGCCAATGGTTGTGTATTGTGCTTCGGCATGGTATTACAGGATCAATTTTCCAGATCTTTCATGCAAAGAACTATGTTATTGACGATGACACGTTGTTGCAGAACTGTATCTACAGAAGTGGTGCAGGTGATATTGGGGACAATTCCTTTAGATTTAAATATCACTCATGCACCTACTCAAGTACAAATTACGCTAGAACTGAAAAAATCAAATTTTGACAATTTAAAATTAATGCGACAAATTTAGAGGATTTAAAGTTAATGCGGCTGTAGGATAAAAGTCTGGAGACGATACCAAATATATTGCCAAAGAGATGAATGCATATATGCATAAGCTCTGGCAAAACAGATAGAACTTAATACAAAATGGAAGACCTACGTATTGGTTTACAAGGACGTTAATATTGCTTTGCAGCACAAGTGGTTCCTATCTACTATGTGTGTGATCGGCTCCTGCTACTTTAGGTGAAAAAAGTGATTAAAAGTGAGAAATTAATTACGGAAAAAATTAAATAAATTATATGAATACTTTTTCAAACGAAAAGTATTTAAGTTTGTTTTAAATTTGTGTTAATTTACCCTAACCAAAGTGTTTTTACAAAAGTTTGACAGTTGGAAACCAGTGTTAAAAACGAAATTTTCATTACGTACACGCGGTCTTATAAACATAACCTCAAAATTGTAACTTTGATGTTTGATATAAGACATTAATAAGTGCGATAGACAAAAAAGTGATAATAATTAGGTTAGTGTTAGTGCTAAAACATCAAGTGGTTAAGAAATTCAAGAAATCTGTAGAGCTATATAAGGAAGACCTTATATAAACACTACAAATATACGAAAGACAAAAGGTTGCCGCCCACTATCAAGTAAGTCGATTAACATTAACTATAAATAATATTAAAACATAAGAATTAGTTTATATAAATGCGTGTTTTAAATAATAAAGAGAGTGTATTAATTGTTATAAGTGATTAAGTAAACAATATATGCGGTTTGCTTGGAAATAGTGATTGATCGTTCATGAACATTCAATGGTAACAAACAAATGGTAAGTAAGTAGGCATAATTACAAGTATGTACATGAGATATTTATAGAAATTCAGTGTGCCTTTGATAATGTCTGGTGGCCAAGTGACCTTCAAAGATTTAGACCGGCATAAACCTCTAGGTACGTCTACTGCGCTATGGAGAACTATTTTCATTGTAAAACATTAATTTTACAAACCGATTACCGTTCCATGAAAAGGCAACTATCTAAAGGTTGTCCTCAGCGATCCGTAATGGGGCCTGAGCTCTGGAACATGGTATTCGACGAGAACTGTGTTTCTCACCCGAAAGGTTGTGCACGCGTATGTTTTGCCAACGATAATGTGATCCTTATCGGTGCAAATAGTACAGAACAACTAGAAAGCCGTTCTCGACCTGCTATAGATAAAATCTGTAGTTTCTTGAAGGTACAAAGCTACGAAACAAATACGGTAACAACGAATGATAAACTTGTAACACACCGTGCGTGTGTCACAAGGACGGAATGAAGCTTAAACTCGGCAACTATGCCGACACTATACATGGGGGCATTTATGCCAATGGTTGTGTATTGTGCTTCGGCATGGTATTACAGGATCAATCTTTCAGATCTTCTATGCAAAGAACTATGTTATTGACGATGACGCGTTGTTGCAGAACTGTATCTACAGAAGTGGTGCAGGTGATATTGGGGACAATTCCTTTAGATTTAAAAATCACTCATGCACCTACTCAAGTACAAATTACGCTAGAACTAAAAAAATCAAATTTTGATGATTTAAAATTAATGCGACAAATTTCGAGGATTTAAAGTTAATGCGGCTGTAGGATAAAAGTCTGGAGACGATACCAAATATATTGCAAAAAGAGATGAATGCATATATGCATAATCTCTGGCAAGACAGATGGGACTTAATACAAAAAGGAACACCTACGTATTGGTTTACAAGGACGTTAATATTGCTTTGCAACACAAGTGGTTCCTATCTACTATGTGTGTGATCGGCTCCTGCTACTATAAGTGAAAAAAGTGATTAAAAGTGAGAAATTAATTACGGAAAAAAATAAAATAAATGATATGAATACTTTTTCAAACAAAAGTATTAAGGTTTGTTTTAAATTTGTGTTAATTTACCCTAAACAAAGTGTTTTTACAAAAGTTTGACAGTTGGAAACCAGTGTTAAAAACGAATTATTTATTACGCGTACACGCGGTCTTATAAACATAACCTCAAAATTGTAACTTTTATGTTTGATATAAGACATTAATAAGTGCGATACACAAAAAAGTGATAATAATTAGGTTAGTGTTAGTGCTAAAACATTAAGTGGTTAAGAAATTCAAGAAATCTGTAGAGCTATATAAGGAAGACCTCATATAAACACAACAAATATACGAAAGACAAAAGGTTGCCGCCCACTATCAAGTATGTCGATTAACATTAACTATAAATAATATTAAAACATAAGAATTAGTTTATATAAATGCGTGTTTTAAATAATAAAGAGAGTGTATTAATTGTTATAAGTGATTATGTGAACAATATATGCGGTTTTCTTGGAAATAGTGATTGATCGTTCATGAACATTCAATGGTAACAAACAAATGGTAAGTAAGTAGGCATAAGTACAAGTATGTACATGAGATATTTATAGAAATTCAGTGTGCCTTTGATAATGTCTGGTGGCCAAGTGACCTTCAAAGAATTAGACCGGCAAAAACCTCTAAGTACGTCTACTGCGCTATGGAGAACTATTTTCATTGTCGAACATTAATTTTACAAACTGATTACTGTTTCATGAAAAGGCAACTATCTTGAGGTTGTCCTCAGCGATCCGTAATGGGGCCTGAGCTCTGGAACATGGTATTCGACGAAAACTGTGTTTCTCACTCAAAAGTTTGTGTAAACGTATGTTTTGCCAACGATAATGTGATCCTTATCGGTGCAAATAGTACAGAACAACTAGAAAGCCGTTCTCGACCTGCTATAGATAAAATCTGTAGTTTCTTGAAGCTACAAAGCTACGAAACAAATACGGTAACAACAAATAATAAACTTGTAACACACCTTGCGCGTGTCACAAGGACGGAGTGAAGCTTTAACTCGGCAACTATGCCGACACTATACAAGGGGGCATTTATGCCAATGGTTGTGTATTGTGCTTTGGCATGGTAATTACAGGATCAATTTTCCAGATCTTCCTTGCAAAGAACTATGTTATTGACAATGGCGCGTTGTTGCAGAACTGTATCTACAGAAGTGGTGCAGGTGATATTGGGGGACAATTCCTTTAGATTTAAAAATCACTTATGCACTTACTCAAGTACAAATTACGCTAGAACTGAAAAAATCAAATTTTGATGTTTTAAAATTAATGCGAAAAATTTCGAGG
>CAVMBN010000180.1:0-56000 GCA_963678705.1 Panorpa germanica
TATTAATAAAAAAAAATTCAAAATTCCAAAATTTTATTTGGAGGCACGGGGGCAGTATTTGCCGAGAGTAAAAATTGTGCCAGAAAGTTGAAATTTTGTACATAGGCTAATCATGGTAACTTATTTACGAATCGAAAAAAAATCCCAAATTTGGAAAAAAAATTGGTAAAATAACGCATAAATTGAAAATATTTTTTATTTTGTTAAAAAAATTTTTTTTTTTTAGTCAATTAATAGGTCATGTATATATGCGCGAGTTTATTTATTATTTCAATTTAAAAATAGAACAGTTAAATATGAAATTTAATTATGAATTATTTTATTGGATTCAAATGATACACGCCAAAAAGACGTCGCATTGCAACGGGGGTAAAATCTAGGGATCTTATATTCTTATATGTTTGGTAGTAAATATTGTATGGCAGCGCGAAAACGGCTCTGTCAATGTTTTTGAAAATTGCCTATTTCGTAGAGAAAAAAATTTTAAGACTTTTGGCGTCCCCGGATTTTTCCCTGAAATTCCTGGAAACCCGTAATTTGGGAAAAACTGGAAAAAAAGTGAGCCTTTGACATGAAAATCAAGCCACACCCAAAAAACAGACGTCGCTTGCGACGGGGGTAAAAGCTATTGTATATATATTATACATATTATTACAACCTGTAAATAATAGAGGTAGTACCAGGTAGTACTAACAATTAGTTAATAAAAAATTTATTTGGAAACTATAAATTTAAAAAAAAAAAAATGTTTACGATCTTAATTGTCAACAATATTTCTTTAAAGTATTTATAGAACAAATACAAATTGTGAAGAAGAAGACTGCGTAGGTTTTGTTAGCAGTATGAATAACCAAATCAAGTAGGGCGAATTATATTGTACTACAGAAATTTGTCAATGTCATTTCGAAAAGGATTTCATATATTTTGCCTTAAATATTAAAGTGTCTGCCAATAAATTAATTCAAGTATGCCAAGATCAAATGGCATAATTTGTGGACGAAAATGTCTTTGTTTTGTTGAAATTTGTTTGCCAATGCCTAAACACGTTTTCCTGAAAATTGTTCAGTTGAAATACACAAACTTATTGTAGAAAGGTACTTATATGGGCAACAAAATTTGAAAAATCCTAATAATACAAGATATTGTTATTGATATGCTACCAAAATTTTCACCACTTTGCACATATTTTTCCATTTGTGTATGTAGAGGTTATAGCAGTGATTTAAAAAAAAATGTATAAACTTTGCCATAAATCCAGGAACATAACCACAATCAGTGCAGGAATTTGTGAAACTTGCTGCTACACAAAAACCAAAATAATATGCAGTCATCTAAAACTCTTGAGTAACCTACGATTGCCGTTTATATAATACCTCTAAATATATATAAATATAAATATATATATATATATATATATATATATATATATATATATATATATATTTATATATATATATATATATATATATATATATATGTGGGATATAATTTAAGATAAGATATAATTAGTTTGTAAGAAATAATAATTATAAAGTACTCTGTCAAATAGGTTAGGAACTTTGCTAATATTAGGATATATTTAAATGATACTAGCGCTACTTTGAAACAACTTGTAGACCCCTCTAAGCCGTTCGCTTACAGCATGTACAGCGAGTGTCTAAGAGAGCAGGTCACAAAGCGTTCGCTAACTATTGAATGTTGGAGGGATTGTTAAAAAATGGCTGATACGTAGATTTACACAGTGTGTATGGCGTCATTGGTAAATTCAGAAAAATGTGTGTTAACTAGTTGTTAATGGCATTGAGAATTATAATCAGTTTACCTATATTGCTAGGTGTAATATTAGTTATTGTTTAGACGTAAATAGTGTAGTTTGTGCATAAAAGTATAGTGTTAAATGTTAGGTTATTTTTATCATTATAAACGTTGTGAATGAAACTATGTACTATTTATACTACGCATCACTTTGTGATATGCAATCATTGAAGGGTCTTCAAACCTAAGCATTGCATATAATCTAGTGATAATATTATTGTGAACTATTTTGATATATTAACATTTTTGTAATATAATTGTTTTCTTTGAGAAATAATTAAATGAACTATTATTAAACAAAAGTTATATGTTAACTTTATTTTTAATAAGCAGTAAATTCTGTGAAATAAAATTATACTATATAAGTACAGAAGAACATTTTTTAGTGTGGAGCAATGTGTACATAATATAAAAAGTGGATAGAAGATGGATTATAACGAGTGTGACTTATCAGAGGTTCAGCTCAAGACGGAAAATGAGAGAATTTTATGGTGCAGACTGCAGACAGTGTTAAATACAAACAGTGAACTGCAGAAAGCAATAGAACTGCTCTCGAGAAAAATGGATGACATTGTAAAGACGAAGAATTCTAGACCAAAAGATAGATCAAAGGAAAGCATAACAGTTTATGAGACTGATAAAGAAGATTTAACTAAAGAAACGGAATGGATACTCAAAGAAAGAAAGGGTAGGTTGAGGAAGAAGAGAAAAGCTGATAGTTCACCTATTATCTCGCCACAACAACCATCGCTAAAGCCGGAAACAGCTAATCTGGTCCAAAGTAAACCGCATATACCACCAATAACAGTGGAAAAAATGTAATTACGAAAACATTTATAAAAAGCTAAAAGAACAGAATATAACATTCAGAGTAAAACTTCTCAATAGTGGAGAAATTAAATTTAATGTCCTTGAAGAAAAGCACTACAGGGACTTTGTAAAAATATTGGAAACCATGGAGTTAAAATGGTTCACATACGAAAACAAACAGACTCGACCAATAAGAGTTATGGCTCGAGGACTTCACCCCAATTGCACAAATCAAGACATTGTAAACGATATAAAAGGAAAAAACATGAAAGTGGTAGAAGCGGTAAATATTCTTCAGAGAACTGCAAAAACAGCTCTACCTCTTTTTGTATGATAACTTTTGATAACAAAGAGGACATAAACAAAATAATGAATATTGAAGAAATCTTAGGGATGACAGTCAGAATGGAGACTTTAAGAAAAAATAAACTGGTTCCTCAATGCAAAAGGTGCCAAAGATTCGGCCACACGCAGAAATTTTGCAATAGACAACCAAGGTGTGTGAAATGTGCGGCTCCCCATCTAACAGCAGAATGTAAGAAACACATAGAAGAATTACCAAAATGCATTAATTGCAATGAGGAACACCCAGCAAGCTACAGAGGTTGTATTGTTGCTATAGAAATTCAAAATAGAAGGTTAACATTGAACTCCAACATAAAAAGAAATAACATTCCAACTGAGAACAAAGAAAGAATTGGAAACAAAGGTGCAGTGGAAGAATCAGTGCCTGTAACTACAGAAATTACTTTTGCTCAAGCAGCAAAGAAGAACACTGAACATGAACTAGGGCAGAATAACCAATTGGACTCACTGATGCAAACTGTTCAACAAGTACTTGAAAAAATGATCCAACTGGACAGAAAAATGGAAGACATTTCTATTAGAGCGGGTAAAGCTGAATCCAGTATCAGAAAAGCTGAAGAATATCAGAGTAGAAGAAGGCGATGACTCATTAAGAATTACTGCGTGGAACGCAAACGGACTAAACAACCATTTGTCTGAGTTAAAAATATTTCTAGAAACTCAAAAAATTGATATTTGTTTGATATCCGAAACTCATTTCACGAGAGAATCACACGCAAACACTGCACACACTTGGTCAAAGATTTATAGTTGGTGGAGACTTTAATGCTAAAAACACACACTGGGGCTCAAGAATTACATCATCAAAAGGCAAAGAACTACTCGGAGCAGTAAAAGAATACCGGTGCGACACGGAATCAACAGGCAAACCAACTTACTGGCCCACTGACAGAGGAAAAAAACCGGATTTAATAGACTTCTTTATACTAAGAATAATATCCACCAATTTTATAAATATTGAGGATAGCGCTGATCTGTCTTAACACCACTCACTAATAACTCTAACACTGAGCGAGAGAACGATTAAGAGAAAACAACCAGCCACGCTAGCAAATAAATGGACTGACTGAAACAAATTTAGAGCAGATATTGAAAATAGGATTACATTAAATGTACCACTAAATAATGCGGGCCAAATAGACGACGAAGTGGGCAAACTAGTGTGTGATATCCAGCAGGCAGTATGGAGAAATACACCCCAAATAGAAAGGAAAACAAAGGGAAATTGTTATCCTAAGGAAATTATGGAGCTTATCAAAGGTAAACGTAAAGCTAGATGAAAGTGGCAGAGTACAAGAAACACTGATGATAAGAAAGTACTAAACAGACTGACACGTCAACTGACCGATGAAATTCAAAAAATAAAAAATGAATCCTTAAATCACTTTCTGAGTGAACTAACAGATGACAAAGATACAGAGTACTCACTATGGAAAGTGACGAAAAACATAAAAAGTCCGAAAATGCAATCTTCACCCATCCAAAGAGAAGATGGAAGTTGGGCAAGAGATAATGCAGAAAAAGCTGAGTTATTTGCAGAGCATCTGGAAAACACTTTTCAGCCGCATCCAAATCAAGAAGAGGAAAATATCCAACAAGGGGAAAATAATAACGAAAAAGTAATTAAAAGGATAACTCCGAAGGAACTG
The DNA here is from genome assembly GCA_963678705.1 of Panorpa germanica. Lineage (NCBI taxonomy): Eukaryota > Metazoa > Arthropoda > Insecta > Mecoptera > Panorpidae > Panorpa > Panorpa germanica. The sequence continues at coordinate 4,641 of CAVMBN010000180.1, forward strand.
AAAAAGGAAATAAAGAATATAAAGTCCAAAAAAACACCAGGGTATGATCTCATCACCGGAGAAGTCTTAAAAGAATTACCAAGAAAAGGCGTAATCAAACTGACGCACCTTTTCAATGCAGTGTTACGGCTGAGATACGTACCGCTCCATTGGAAAGTTGCCGAAGTTATTATGATCCTTAAACCAGGAAAACCCCCTACAGAGAAATTTTCATACAGACCAATTTCGCTACTACCAATAATTAGTAACCTATTTGAAAGACTAGTACTAAAGCGCCTTAAATTATTGTATAGAGTGTAAACAACTAATTCCAAACCATCAGTTTGGATTTAGAGACAAACACTCAACCATAGACCAAGTACACCGCATCACTAATGTTATTGAAAAAGCACTGAAGAAAAGAAAAATATGCTCGACAGTATTCCTTGATGTTTCTCAGGCATTTGATAAGGTCTGGCACAAAGGACTGGCATATAAAATAGATAGGATGTTACCCAGACAACTCAGCGAATTACTAAATTCCTATATAGCAGGTCGACTTTTCAGAGTAAAAGTTGAAGACCAATTCTCCGAATTAAAGAATATAGCTGCAGGCGTCCCACAAGGAAGTGTATTGGGTCCTGTCCTGTATACTTTATACACTAGTGACTTACCACTAACCAACGGTACCATAATGGCCACTTTTTCCGACGACGCAGCTATAATGGCAATAGCTAATAATATGGAAGAAGCAACGGATAAAGTGCAAGAAGCTTTGAATAATGTTACCAACTTGGACAAGCAAATGGAGAATAAAACTAAATGAAAGCAAGTCGGTACACATTAACTTTACGAATAAAAAAGTAATCACCGACCAGTAACAATAAATGGACAAGCTATCCCGCATGCAAATACTGCGAAATATTTGGGGATGGACACTAGATGCCAAACTGCGTTGGAAGGCACACGTGAAGAAAAAGAAAGAAGAAATGGGAATCAGATATAAAAAAATGTATTGGCTAATGGGACGACAAGCATTGTTATCCTTACATAATAAGTTAATAATATATCAGCAAATACTAAAGCCAGTGTGGACGTATGGTATCCAACTGTGGGGTTGCACCAAAGGCAGTAACATCAAAATCATCTAGACATTTCAGAACAAAGTACTACGTAACATAGTTAACGCGCCGTGGTACGTTCGTAACGTAGACATCCATAAGGATCTAGGAATCCCTACAGTTGCTGAAGAAATCAAAAAACATGCTAAGAAGGACAAGGAACGACTACATCAACACGAAAATGATGAAGTGGTACAGTTGCTTGACACTGACGGGTTGCAGCGAAGGCTAAAGAGAACGAAGCCGTTCGAACTAGTATGAATGAACGAGTATTATCACTGGATAACACTCGACGTTATTCTTTTGTTTAGATTAGTATTAGAGATAAGCTATTGGTTAATTGTACAAAATTAGTTATAGCAGTAAATAATAATAAAAAAAAAAAATAAGCTAAATTGTAATGGGGGCTCAACTTAAGGATTGAAATAAGATCAAAACAGCTATAGGGTGTAAGGTAGACCCACAATTTGAAACGTCAACAAGGATAGGATTATTTGTCACCCCCACACTTGGGGGCTCAACCGGGATAAAGGGAAAACTAAGTGTATTCAGTCAAGAATATTCTTTTCCTTTGAACCAGAACTATTGACCAACGGATAAAGGGAAAACCAAGTGTATTCAGTCAAGAATATTCTTAACCTTTGAACCAGAACTATTGACCAACGGATAAGGAAACCTAGTTTATTCAGTCAAGAATACTCTTAACTTCCAGGTGCGTACAATTTACTAGTTAAAGTAATTGCACTTCAATCTGTTAGCAGTGATAAATATAATAATGATGGAGGAATTAAAGAACTTGTCAGTAGCAGAATTATGTCAAGAACTTAGCTTCGTTGGACTAAGTCAGCGTGGAAATCGTGCTGAATTATTAACGAGAATGAACTCGTATAATAGCAAAGTTGGAGAACAGAATAGCAGGTCTGTAAACAATGAAACAGTCAATAAAACTAATTATACGTTTTTAGATTTAGAATTGGCTTTACCTAAATATGATGGACTTAAAAATGTCAAATTATGGATCAAACAATTTGATGATTTCTGTGACCAGGCGGAAATAGATACAAAATACAGATATTTGTATGCCAGGAGATTGTTAACTGATACCGCAAAACAATTTGTCAATTTTGAAACCAGGATAATTAACTGGGATACATTTAAATCGTATTTGATTGAAGAGTTCGATACGAGTTTAAATAGTGCACAGTTGCACAAAATGCTTCAACAAAGGTTGAAGAAACCAGAGAAAACTTTTCGTTAATATGTAAATGATATTTTAGACATAGCTCGACAAGCAGATGTCGAAGAAGCAGCTATTATAAATTATATCATAGCAGGTATTCGTGAGAGTACAGCTAATAAAGTAATACTGTATGGAGCTGAAAATATAGCACAACTTAGACGTAAGCTTAAACAATATGAAAAAATGAAAATGGATAGTCAGGACTATGATAGGAGATCAAGGTCAGGTACCAAAACAAAAACTGAGACAACAGGTGAGAAGATTAAATGTTTTAATTGTGGTTCGTTATCACACTCATCTAAAGTGTGTCCAGATAAAGACAAGGGTTACAAATGTTTTACTTGTGGTAATTATGGACATGTTTGTCGAAACTATAAAACTAAAATAAAAACTGTTAAATCAGAGCTTAATGTTATGAGAGTGGAAATGATTAAATCAATTTGTGTTAATAAAAGCAGTTATGTAAACGCTTTAATAGATACTGGTAGTGATTTGTCAGCAGTGCGCGAAGACTATTTTAAAACATTAAAGAATGTTAAATTATATGACTCTGTTATAACAATACGCGGTTTGTTAAACTCTCGAGTAAATTCTTTAGGTAGAATAAAATTGGACATTAAAATTGATTCAGAACATTACGCTAGTTATTTTGAAGTATTATCATCACAGGCGATGCATATGAACATGGTGATAGGTTTGGACATTATAGCTAAAGCTAGAGTGATTATTAATAACACAGGTGTTAAATTTCATAAACTTTATAACGATAAAGATGAAAATGAAAGTGAAGTTAAACAATTAATGACATTAAAAATAGACAATGGTGATAAAGAAAGTGAACTAGACTTATCTCATATCTTAATATATAAAAGAAAGACGGGTTTGTTGCAACACTTATAACTCGAGATCTGCTGAACCAATATTCATGGTTATTGATTCGTTGGATTTGTCTTCGCCCCGAATAGCATAATTCATCTTAAAAACAATGAAAATATATAAAACAAAGACGGGTTTGTTACAACACTTATAACTCGAGATCTGTTTTGTCTCCGCCCCGAATAGCATAATACTCGATATTTAAAAAATTCGACAATGAAAACTCGATACTTAATCATTTCAATAAATGCTGATTTGTTTATTTCATGTCAAACATTTGTTGTCATGACAACACGTTGTAACAACTATTCATGTGTGTGTTCAGAAATTTATTTTTTGTAAAATGTCTCGAAAGTTCAGGTACTGTTATATTTGTTTGTTTTAGACATTAATTTGTGTAAATTATTTATTAATTATTAAATTTTTAATTTCAGAAAATAATACCTAAGATTTATTGTACAGGTTAACAAAAGTGTAAATGTCTTTTTATAGGTTATCTATAATTTTTCTTGATAAGCTATTCATATGTAGTGGTTATATACTCTTTGAGCTATTGTCTATGTCTCGAAAGTGATTTTTTGTGGTTTTATGCGAGTGCACATTCAGTATTAATATTAGTAACAATGCCGCGTCCTAGAAGATCTAATCTTTTCCAGCGGAGCCGTAATGCAATAAGGCAACGGAATATCGCGAGTCAATTATCTGATGAAGAACGAGAAATTGCACGAGAAGAGCGCCGCGTTAGCATGGAGCAAAGAAGGGCCTTAATTCGTGCTTCTCAAACACAAGAGCAAAGAGAGGTAGCCCGTGAAACGGCTAGGTTAGAAACGAGAAATCGAGCTTATCGTACAGATGAACAGAGGAATAATCTTCAAAGTGCAAGAAGAAATGGTTTAAGTATTGATTTGAATTGAGCAGCGTTTCTATATGATTGCACCATCGACTACAGCTTGCATCGTTTAGTTTGCATTGGTCCAATGGACCAATGCAAAGTGAAATTGCCATCATTGGTCCCGCCACCAGAGCCTTGTGCTCCCTGCTTTATGGCGAAACACTAGAATCACGACATTTTCTAGCGAACACTCAAAAATACAATGTCTGTTTCCAAATGACTTCATTTGGGGCGGAAATTATCGAAGAACACGAATATAATCCGACATTTAAGGTAATTTACGTTAAAAACTATATTTTCTATGATTGTAAAAAAAATCTGGAATGTAGTTTGTTAGATTTCTGTATTTGTCTCTAAAATAAAAATGGCATGTTATTATTTGAAAAAAAAAGTGTTTGTAAAAAAAGTGTTTGTAAATCTAACTATAACTATGGCTTTGACTTTACAGATTCAAGGCCAGATTTGCCATCGCATTGAATCATTGCAACCTATAGAAGATGCACAGCATAAATTCTTGCAAATATACTTCTAGGGCAATATGGAAGAACAACTTGACCGGCGTCAAGGGATCAGCACAGCTACGAAAAGAGCAATTCTTCAAGATCTGCAGCAAATGCTTCATGAACATCATGCATTGGTCAGGCTGTTCAAGACTGCTTAAGAGCGCATGCCAAGTGATGACTATAAAGTTGTGATCAGAGCAGATAAAAGACCAGCTGGAACACATGAACGCACATTTAATGCTCCAACAATCGATGAAGTGGCAATCCTGATTGTTGGTGAAAACTTAGAAACACGTGATATTGTACTTACACGACGCAATACTGGGCAACTACAAAGAATATATGAAACACACCGTTCATTTGACGCGTTTCAATACCCGCTGATCTTTTGGCAAGGAGACGATGGATATCACTTTCATATCAAAATGATTAATCCATTGAATGGTAAGATCAATATTGTTGTTTTCATTTAAACTTGATAAACATTTTATTCTGTTTGCTTTTAGTACCCAAAAAAAGTTGTAATTTCTAATTTAGTAGAGAGTAGCTGTAAGAGTCGTTAACCTATTAGGGGTTCTAAAATACAATTTTTACTGCATTTGTTCCAGGTGAGGAAACTACAAAGAAGGTTAGTTCAATGAATTATTACGCATATCGTTTGATGATTCGTGAAAATTCTGACAATTATTTGTTGCGATTTCGTCGACTGCTTCAACAATATTGCGTTGACATGTACGTTAAAATCGAAACGGAGCGCCTGACTTTCATTCGGTTGAATCCAGCTAAATTGCGTTTAGAAGAGTATATTCATTTACGCGATGCAATTAGCACAGAAGGAGATTCAGAAAATGTTGGTCGATTGACTATTTTACCGGCGACATACACAGGTAGCCCGCGTCATTTGCATGAATATGCGCAAGATGCAATGACATATGTTCGTCATTATGGTCGGCCAGATCTATTCATTACATTTACATGTAATCCGAAATGGATAGAAATTATTTAATTGCTGCTTCCCGGACAAACATCAAGTAATCGACACGACATCACCGCACGTGTTTTCAGGCAAAAAATTCGGTCACTAATGAATTACATTGTTAAGCAACACGTCTTTGGGAATACTCGATTCTGGATGTATTCAATCGAATGGCAAAAACGAGGCCTACCGCATGCTCACATTCTAATTTGGTTAGTCGAAAGAATTCAGCCAGATAAAATAGATGACATCATATGTGCGGAGATTCCTGCGCCTGAAACCGATCCAGACCTACATGATGTTGTAATCACGAATATGATTCATGGACGTGTGGCACTATAAACCGCCAATCACCGTGCATGGTCGACGGCAAGTGATCCAAACATTATCCACGAAAATTGACGGCAGAGACCATTACAGGCAACGATTGTTATCCATTGTATCGGCGTCGATCGCCCGATGATAATGGTAGAACTATCACAACTAAAGTGAAAGGAAACGATTTCGTAGTTGACAACAGTTGGATTGTTCCATATTCGCCACTTCTTTCCAAAACATTCAAGGCACATTGGAATGTTGAGTATTGCAATTCGGTCAAGTCAATTAAATACATTTGCAAATATGTCACGAAAGGGAGCGACATGGTGGTTTTTGGTATCCAAACATCCAATATCAACGATGAAATCACGCGCTATCAAGTCGGTAGATATGTGAACTGCAATGAAGCAATTTGGCGTATATTTTCATTCCCTATTCACGAACGTCATCCCACTGTTGTACATTTGGGGGTGCATCTAGAGAACGGTCAGAGAGTATATTTCACAGCGTCGAATGCTGCTCAACGTGCCGAAACACCTCCAGCGACAACACTGACCAGTTTCTTTGCGATTTGTCAAAGCGATCCGTTCGCACGAACTTTGCTTTACTCAGAAATGCCACGTTATTACACTTGGAACGCTACATCGAAGAAATGTCAACGTCGAAAGCAAGGCGATGCAGTTCCTGGTTATCCAGATATGCGTTCTACTATTCTCATTCTGTATGTTTTCATCATCATTCATCATAATAAAATACTTTAATGTTTCTATCTATATTAATAAATATTATTTTGTATCATTGTATTACGTTTATCAAAGCCTAAATTAGTTCAGCTAAAAGGTAACACGACATTCATTGACTGTTAGGCGGTACGAAGTTCGCCGGGTCAGCTAGTAAATGATAAAAATGATATTAATAAAATACACGAGTTAGTGGACAATGACAAACGAAAAGAGTTACTCAACTCTGAAAGTGAAAAGATAATTAAATTGAAAAATGATACTCCCATATTTTCTAGGCCACTTAAACTACCACCTGCAGATCGACTAGATGTTCAAGAGCAGCTGGATGAAGGGTTAGAAAAGGATGTTATACAGGCAGCCCAGGAAATGAACGACCTAGCTTATGCAATTAAACAAGGCAATGTTCGTCCCTCTAAGGATAAGGTCAAAGCCGTCAAGCATTTTTTGAAGCCGAAGAAGACGGTACAAGTAAAGAATTATGCAGGAAAGTATTTAATAGAAAATGAATTATTATACAGGTTAAAAGACGATCAAAAGCTGTTAGTAGTACCAAGTAACATGCAAGCAGAAATAATACATAAAGCACAGGACATAGGACATTGTGGCTTGAATAAATGTCAAGAAATAATAAACAGGGAATTTAGGATCAATGAATTAGCTGAAAAGATTAACAACTGTAAAGATAATTGCATAGAATGTATACTAGCAAGTAGAAAAGTAGGTAAAGTAGAAGGATACTAAAACTCTTTACATAAGGTAGGTTTACCTTTAGACACATAACATATAGATCTTTTAGGAATTTTACAAACAACAAGCAAAAAGTATAAACATATTCTCGTTATAGTAGATGCTTTTACAAAATTTGTTTGGTTGTTTCCTACTAAATCATCAGGCACTGATGAAGTATTACAGAAATTGAAAGTGATAGCAGAAGTATTCGGAAACCCAAGAAGGTTAATTTTTGACAGGGGTACAGCTTTTACTTCAACAGATTTTAAAGATTATTGTATTGCAGAAAACATTGAACATGTGTTAATAACTACAGGAGTACCAAGGGGTAATGGCCAGGTGGAACGAATAAATGGAATTATTGTACCTGTGTTAACGAAGTTAGCCCTAACCGATCCTAGTAAGTGGTATTTACATGTAAGTAAACTACAGTTAATGCTAAACAGTACTTATCAAAGAGGTATTAAAATGACACCATTTGAATTGATGATTGGGGTTAAAATGAAAACCAAACAAGACATAAAAATAATAGATTTGATTACCGAAGAAATACAAAATGAGTTTGTAGATAAACGTGAGAAGCTGAGAGAAGAGGCTAAAGGTAATATTCTAAAAATTCAGCAAGAAAACAGGACTAGCTACAATAGAAAATGTAAAGCACCAAGACCATACAAAATAACAAAAATTAAAGGAAATGATCGTTATGACGTGGAGAAAGCAGGAGAGTGTGAAGGACCAATAAGGACTTCTACATCAGCAGATATGATGAAACCATGGGTAGAATGATTGTAGCAACTGAGGACAGTTAGTAGTCAGGATAGGCCGAGTGTGGGATATAATTTAAGATTAGATATAATTAGTTTGTAAGAAATAATAATTATAAAGTACTCTGTCAAATAGGTTAGGAACTTTGCTAATATTAGGATATATTTAAATGTTACTAGCGCTGCTTTGAAACAACTTGTAGACCCCTCTAAGCCGTTCGCTTACAGCATGTACAGCGAGTGTCTAAGAGAACAGGTCACAAAGCGTTCGCAAACTATTGAATGTTGGAGGGATTGTTAAAAAATGGCTGATACGTAGATGTTAATAAGCAGATCGTGCGTATTTTCAGCACTACGCTTGGTTGACAATTCTTGAGGGGCAAGCACAGGAGATTAAAGATCTTCACTTTAATTTTATATAACGATTTACTTTTTATTGCATTTAATTTAAATCACAAGTTTTGAATAACAATAAATAATATTTAACACTTAAAATATAACTAATTATTAAATAAATATAACTAAATAAGTAACAAGTAGTAAAAGCAGCGTAGTCTAGTAAAGAGCAACGTTGTAAGGAGTAGAGAGTAATTAGTAAAGAGACGTAATAGTACAGAGACTAATAAATAGTAAAAAGTAAGAGCAGCACTGATAACAGCGCAGTCATTTATATAGGCCAGCAAAAGGGGAAGGGATTGTGACCAGCTGTGATCTGGTTGATAAAAGAGATCTCTGGTGGCGCAAATATAAATGAATTTGTCACAAAACAATAAATAATTTGTAATTTGACAAATATGTAGAAATAAATAAGTTTGGCAACATTTTGCTGCATAAAGGAGCAAAATGTGTGTTCTAAAATTAACCATGCTCCCGGCGGTGACGAAATTCATTTATATAAACGAATTGAGGCAACATGTATTGAATAAAGACTTCATTAAAATAAAATTACAATTAAACATTTTATATACAAACTTATAACTAAATAATAAATTCTAATAGCGCTTCTGCACTTATGTAAGTGGAAGATCAGGTGTTCTGTCTCCAAGTCTTCATATTGTCAGCTAATGTTGAAGTTGCATGGTGATGACAAACTTGCTGATGAAGTAACTGCTAGATCAATATTTCCGTAGACAGTAGCAAGCGAAGTGACTGCTTTTTGGTAAAAGGTCTCGGAAAAAAAGGATGTAGAATGTATAGGGGTGAGGATATACGAGGGTGTAGAGAGGGAACAATGTAGATTGCAGAGGTCAACTTAAGAAACATCTTCAGAAGTAAATATAAAGAATTACAAGGAATTTTTAGCTGATGGCTTTTAGTGACTCAAACGTAAGATTCCCAAGTTGCTAAGAAAGCGGGATGTTTTGAAGCAGACGGCTTTGAAAACAGAAAGTGAAACGACAAAATGAAAGAGACGAGTATTGACCTTGACTTCCTAATGACTTTGATGAGGGATTGTATTACGATGCTAGGCGTTTCCATGGAATAAATAATTTTCTCTTTCGTCTTCGAAAAAACAATTCTATTCAAGTAAGAATTTCCTTGATACGTCACTCTTTCATGGATGGCAAAGTAAAAGGTATGTCCAAACGGCACTCATGTATGGGTGAATACATTTTTCGTTCATTTGTCTTTTCCGTATTTGTGTGATTGGATGTTGAATTCAATGCAGAATCTAAAACGTTTTGTTTGGATTTGGGATCATTTATGTCATGCTTTACAGAAGTATGATGTGGGTCTAAATTATTACTGTCTGTTTCCTTAGGTAGGATTACAGATGGTAGTAATTCCGAATTAGATACAGCTTGAGCATTGCAAGTGTTCATACTTTGTGTGGTTGACTTAGGTTTATTAAATTCTGATAGCAGTGAGGTCCATAAAGATGAATAACATTCCAAACCGTGATATGCATTCTTAAGTGTAGTCTGAGCTATGTCTGTTAGATAGATCTCTAACAAACGTAGTTTATCAAGTTCATCAAATATATCTTGACAGTGCACAAGATTTTCAAACTGAGTTTTAAATAAAGGCCATGATTGCATGTCTCCATTAAAATCTGGTATAATGAAATTTGATAAATCGATATCAGACGATTGTGGTGTGTATGTCAAATCAAATGTCGAATTAGGTGATGAAAGTACGATATCAATAATCGACATAATTGTTAAATGTTTCAGTCTAAATGCTTTGATCTCCTTGCAAATTTGCGAGATACGTTGTGGATCATTGCATAATAGAGTTTTCATGTGGTTACATGTCTCAATAAAAGACTCAAGTAGAGGGTCAAAATGCCTCTTGCATACTTTGAGTTCTGATATGCTGAGAGATATAAGATTGTTAGCGATAATCCTATGAACACTTTTGTAATAAATGTGTAGGTTGGCTTTGTGGGAGTGAGCCTGAACATTTAATCGCTTTAAATCCATAATGTAGATGGTGATCTAAATTAATTTTGTGATAAATATAAAATAATAATTATTTTAATCGTTGCTTAGTGTACGTAATGGATATTGCAAGTACAATAATTTGGTATTATGTATGTGATGCGAATATTTTAACGTAAGCATGGTGTTAGAATTTCAAAGTTAGGAAACTATATTTCGTTGGAAATATTCAATCTATTGTAACTTGAAGTAAGCTAGGAACGCTTGATTTATTTTAACAATCGAGTTTTAAGTGGAAACTAAACCTGTATGACGAATAAACGATTGGTTAAAATATTAACTTTTTCAGTTAATTTGATCATGATAACAAATGATTTGAGTATTATTTATAAATTATTTAATTGCGGTATTCAAAATAACATTTGTACAAACACAAAAGGTTAAGTTATTTGAAAATGTAACAATTAAATATTATAAAAATGTTTCTAACTAATGAAAGTAAACTGAATGTTGAATAGTAGAACGAAGATAATCAATTGTTTAGAAAACAAGTTCAATTGATTTGTTGATGAATTAATAAGGTAAAATCCAAAATATAAATTACCAAAATGTTGTTACAATCTTTACAAAATCTATTTGCTGGGTACTTGAACAAATTATAATTAGTTTAACTGATAAAAATAAAATAATTTTGAAACAAATAAATCAAATTGAATAATCGTTAAGTTAAGTTTAGCAGTATAAAAGAACTATTATTTTCAAATTAGAACCAAGGTTACCGAGTGTTTACAATGATTTAGTTAATTTTGAAAAGAATTCTTATAGCTATTGTACAAATAAATAATTTTGTCAAATGTTTGTAGTTGTGGGCTTTGTTTACATAAATTCTATTGGTGAATAGATTAGCGAAGTTAAAATTATGAATAAATTTGAACAATTAAAATAACGTAATTAATTTAATATTAAAATTCTAAAACTGAATAATTGTAAATGCTATTTTATGTAATGCAAATGGTGCTCGTATTTATGCTCATAAGTAAATCATATGGAGATATGACTCTTGACAGTAGGATGTCTTACTTACAGCTAAAATGTGTATGTGTAAAGTGAGCATGGATTACTGATTTTAATTCACGTGATGAATGTGATGACATAAAATAAATGATATTTTTTATGCTTATAGCTAAACGTGTTCTAACTATTGCGGGTGATAACGTAATTATCTTAGCCTAAATGCTATTTGTAACAAATACCGATGTGTATTTGTACATTTGTATGCAACAAATAATGTGTATATTTGAGCAATTATTACAATCTATTGAAGATGCAATAACTTGTATGTATAAGTACGCGCATAAATTACAATCTACATGTGCAGATATAATACTTAAGCGGTTGAATTACTGGTACTATGAATATTTTACAGGAGTAAAAGATATTTAAGTTGCTGTAATATAATGTGATGTGGATTGATCACGTAATCATCGGAGCTGGTCGTATGAATATTTTACTTACAGGGGTGACTGGTTTGTAGAAATATTTAACTTCAGCGGTGAAAAACTGATCGCATTAAAAATGACGTACAGTGTTAATGTAGTATGCATCCAAAAATAGTAAAATCTAAACGATCTGTCGCCGGTGGACATAAGATGCAGTATTAGAAGATCTATATTTTGAGAAATGTTTACTTGTGGATTGTGAATGATTTAGAATTAGACGCAAAGAGGCCATTAATCATTCTAAGGAGTGCCATTCACAAAATACGAATACAATCACAGATTGTATCGGGCTACAATACAAAGTCACAAAAATAGTCAAAAATCAATGGTCTAATTAAAGAAATAATTAAGTGCGCGAGATTAAAGTGAATACTGTGAAAATGCTTCTTATTTGATGCAGATGCAACATTAATAAGAAAGGCTTTAGAAAAAGGAAAGAACTATTTCCAAAAAAAGTCAAATCGCAGCGTGGATGTGTTCAGGGGTGATCTGAATCTAGCGTCGTTGCTGATGAAGACTTAGTGGTGCTCCTTGAGTGATGAGGTGGACATCTGGGTAAAGATCTTCTGTGCAGGATTGACGAGAATTTCGTGGATCAGTTTCGGCAAGAACAGGTGCGGTGCGGCTCTGATGAAGTGACCTTCAGACATCCGCTTTTTAGCTCGAAGGACCTGATGTAGATGCTTGTCCTGAAGATATCGTGTTGGATGATGCGCTGGTCTTCGATCAATTGTAAGATGATTTAAAATCCAGCATCCGACTCGACCAGGACTAAATGTAGATGGATGTTCTGCTGAAACCTTATCTACTGATGCGCTGGTTTAGGATGAATTATTTTCAACTCCATTATCCGGTATCCGGCTCGAACGGATCAAATGTTAATAAGCAGATCGTGCGTATTTTCAGCACTACGCTTTGTTGACAATTCTTGAGGGGCAAGCACAGGAGATTAAAGATCTTCACTTTAATTTTATATAACGATTCACTTTTTATTGGATCTAATTTAAATCACAAGTTTTGAATAACAATAAATAATAATTAACACTTAAAATATAACTAATAATTTAATAAATATAACTAAATAAGTAACAAGTAGTAAAAGCAGCGTAGTCTAGTAAAGAGCAACGTTGTAAGGAGTAAAGAGTAATTAGTAAAGAGACGTAATAGTACAGAGACTAATAAATAGTAAAGAGTAAGAGCAGCACTGATAACAGCGCAGTCACTTATATAGGCCAGCAAAAGGGGAAGGGATTGTGACCAGCTGTGATCTGGTTGATAAAAGAGATCTCTGGTGGCGCAAATATAAATGAATTTGTAACAAAACAATAAATAATTTGTAATTTGACAAATATGTAGAAATAAATAAGTTTGGCAACATTTTGCTGCATAAAGGAGCAGATTTACACAGTGTGTATGGCGTCATTGGTAAATTCAGAAAAATGTGTGTTAACTAGTTGTTAATGGCATTGAGAATTATAATCAGTTTACTTATATTGCTAGGTGTAATATTAGTTATTGTTTAGACGTAAATAGTGTAGTTTGTGCATAAAAGTATAGTGTTAAATGTTAGGTTATTTTTATCATTATAAACGTTGTGAATGAAACTATGTACTATTTATACTACGCATTACTTTGTGATATGCAATCATTGAAGGGTCTTCAAACCTAAGCATTGCATATAATCTAGTGATAATATTATTGTGAACTATTTTAATATATTAACATTTTTGTAATATAATTGTTTTCTTTGAGAAATAATTAAATTAACTATTATTAAACAAAAGTTATGTGTTAACTTTATTTTTAATAAGCTAAATTGTAATGGGCGCTCAACTTAAGGATTGAAATAAGATTAAAACAGCTATAGGGTGTAAGGTAGACCCACATATGGAAACGTCAACAAGGATAGGATTATTTGTCACCCCCACATATATATAAATATATATATATATATAAATATACATATATATAAATATATTTATATATATATATATATATATATATATATATATATATATATAAATATAAATATATTTTGATAAATAAATTAATAAATATAAATTATAAACTAATTATCTATGTTTTTTTAATTAAACTAATTAAAATTATTCTTCTTCTTTTTATAAATAAATAGAGCTAAGTGTCTTGCATACCTACAAGGTGGGTGCAAGCTGTGATCCCCTGCAAATCTCATTGTATTTCATTTTACCAACAGAATACTAGGGTGTGAGTAAACTTTGTTCTAAGTTAAATGCATTTTTTTTTTGTGTACGTTGTGCCGGTTGTCCAAAATATAAATGGAATGGACACATCTTAGAATCAGCGCTGTTGAATTTTATTATAGGATTCGTTTAAATTTTTCAAATAAAATACTATAAATTTTTCTGCAAGTTAATAAGAATTTACCTGAAATATCACGAAAGTATCAGTGAAACATACACGGGTATGTTTAAACGAAGATTTACAACGACCGCCTGCGTCTGTTGTCATTTGAACTAACTAAAGTGCAACAAACAATAACTACTATAATAAAATATCATGTTATTGTATCAGGGTAACATACAAGGGTATATTAATTAATTAAAAATGCAGTAGTGTTTTCTCATAAACTATAATAGATAAAATATTTAAATTAAAAAAGTAGGTATTAAAATATATTTTTTATATAATTCAGTAAATTATTTTTGTTAAAAGGTCATTGGACAAGAGGTAGCAACATTAAATTTATTAAATAAAAAATTCTCTCCGTTTAAAAGAAACCGTTTGTTTTCTGTTTAGTTGACGTGTTGACAGGTGAAAGATAGAAAGTTGAAATTTTTTTAGTGTATAAGACAGACGACTGTCCTTTATATAATCCAGTGGTTAATTTTTGTTTAAAGGTCATTGGGAAGAGAGGTAGAGCAATTCTATGGAACCTTTAAATAAGAGAAGTTAGAAAAAATAGAGTATACATTTTATTGCAACATCCTAATTAATAGAAGTACTCTAAATAAATAGAGGTTACAACATATAGTATCTTAAAGGCACCTCTATATAATAGAGGTTTCGTCTTATAATTTATAAATTTATTTGTAACCTCTATACTGTTAGCCTCTATATAATCCACTAATATATTTTTGGTAAAAGGTCATTGGATAATAGGCAACAACGTTGAATTGATCTACTATATAAAAATAAGTCGGGTTTTCCTTCCTGACGTTATAACTCCAGAACGCACTAACCGATTTCCACGGTTTTGCATTCGTTGGAAATGTCTCGGGCTCCGTGAGGTTTATAGCAAAGAAAATTCAGGAATTTAGGAAAAATTTTAACAGAAAAGAGGGAAAATCTTTTTTTACATACAGCGCCATCTCTGATACATAGCAAAGATACAAACCAATATTTTAAGTAGATGGCGCCGTTGCGTGATACATTGTTTGACAGCTACTCATTGTTCTCTGCTCAGTTAATTTCATGTGACAAATCGGTATTGTGTTTACTGTGAAATTGTGAAAAAAAAGTTAAAAAAATATGTTATTCGTTTCCTAACATTTCAATTGGAAACCATCAAATCAATCACGTGTATTGTGCAAATTTTTATTTAATTTCAACAGCAGGCATTTGTCTTTAAGGTGGTAAGTTGAACTGTGTAAATTATGTGGATCGTGCATTTCAGGTTACATTCACCACTCTGTCCATAGCAACAAGTGTATTCACAGAACTTAAGCGAAGAAGGACAAAATATAATAAGAGAAAATGCCTGATTAAGACAACGCGTGAGCACACGAAGATCATTGGCATCATACAATCGCTTGGCATTCTAATATGATCCCACTGCGAACTACAGTGATGATGAAAATTTAGATATTGGACCAACGACGACTATATGCCGATATTGCAATGCGTTAAAGTTCAAAAGAGAAACGGCTGGATTGTGCTGCGCAAGTGGAAAAGTCAAACTGGATCCATTACTTACACCACCACAGCCACTGAAACCATTGTTCGATGGATGTGATCCCGATTCCAGCCATTTTCTTCAACACATCCTTGAATACAATAACTGCTTTCGCATGACTTCCTTTGGAGCTAATATCATTCGAGAAGGCGGCTTCATGCCGACTTGCAAGGTAAAAGATACAACACACATAACCAATCACTCACACCAACACAATGAATTGCAACACATAACAACTACATATACACCACAGACTACACCATCACACGATCAGAAGTTACACCGTATTCTTCATTAAATAATTGTTTGCAATTACAGATACAAGGACAAATGTATCATTTGCATGGTAATGGTGCTAACACCAGATGAACCGCATCAATTTCAGCAAATATATTTCATTTCGTCGATGGTGGATCAGCTGAATGTGCGGTGCAATATACAGGGAACACAACAGTTAAAGAAACGAATTATTGAACAGTTGCAAGCATTTTTTCACGCTAATAATGCTGTGGTTAATATGTTCAAAACAGCATTGGAACGAATGCTATCGGATACGCACAAATTTGTCATAAGAGCGGATTGTACCCCAGCAGGTGAACATGTGCGAAGATTCAATGCACCCACCGTTAATGATGTTGCTGCAATTATTGTTGGCGATCCAACTAAATCGCGAGACATTGTCGTTCAGCGAAAAAGCAATATCATGCATCGTGTAAACGAGACACATCGTTTGTACGATGCGTTACAATATCCAATCATTTATTGGCAAGTGCAAGACGGATACGACATCACGTTGAAGATGTTCGATCCAACTACAGGTACAATATTCACACACTAATTATTGCTATTATTGCTATTATTGGTTTCCATTAACAATTTATTTAATTTTGCATTTTGAGGCGTATCAACGAATAAAAATCTAAGCGCAATGAATTACTATGCGTTTCGTATGATGATATGTACACATAAGGAGAATGTCATTCTGAAGTGCCGTTGGCTATTCCAGCAATTCGCTGTCGACATGTATGTCAAAGTCGAGACCAAACGTTTAGCGTTCATCCGATTCAATTAGGCAAAGCTACGATCTAAAGACTATATACACTTGCGTGATGCTATTCATTCAGATGGTGATGTTCAGAATATTGGACGTCTGACGATTCTCCCATCATCTTATATCGGAAGCCCACGACACATGCACGAATACGCTCAAGACGCTATGACGTACGTGCGAAATTATGGAACTCCGGATTTATTTATTACGTTCACATGCAATCCGAAGTGGACGGAAATTGAATGTGAGTTGGAACCGGGCCAAAAACCGCAAGATCGCCATGACATAATCGCCAGAGTATTTCAGCAAAAACTGAAGGTTATGATAGATGTGCTTACTAAGTATCGAGTTTTTGGTGACACACGTTGTTATATGTACTCGGTGGAATGGCAGAAGCGTGGACTACCGCATGCTCATATCCTAATTTGGTTGCTGAACAAATTACATTCAAATGAAGTGGATGACATCATATCAGCTGAAAATCCTGATCCAGTCACTGATCCCCATCTACACGACACTGTGACGACACAGATGGTGCATGGACCGTGCGGTGCATTAAATCCATTATCGCCTTGCATGGCTGATGGAAAGTGCACAAAACGATATCATTGTTTTTCACATGGGCAGTTATACGTTGCGTGTTCACGAGTTGGGAAACTATCCGCTTTGTTTGTGTTAACGTCAGACCAAAAAACAAAAAATGTGGTTTACCAAAGAGCACTTCAATGAAACGGATAATTTGCGGACACGTATGACGCTTCGATTTAGTATTTACTTTCGATTCACTTTCATTTTTTTAGAGAAGTTCAACTAAATAACACTAATCGAAATGAATTCATTACTGTTGTGAAATGAAATAAAAATTTTTCTTTTCAAATATAAAAAAAAAAAAAAAGTTTCTTCATTTTTTAATCACCAAACGAAATGTTACATAAAACGAAGCTATCTAATGGCGAAACGGATTTCGCCGGGTTTGCTAATATATATATATATATATATATATATATATATATATATATATATATATATATAATATATTTTGATAAATAAATAAATAATTATAATTTATAAACTTATTATCTATGTTTTTTTAATTAAACTAATTAAAAATATTCTTCCTCTTTTTATAAATAAATAGTGCTAAGTGTCTTGCATATCTACAAGGTGGGTGCAAGCTGTAATCCCCTGCAACTCTCAATGTTATTTATTTTACAAACAAAAGACTAAGGAGTGAGTAAACTTTGTTTTAAGTTAAATGCATTTTCTTTTTGTGTACGTTGTGCCGGTAGTCCAAAATATAAATGGAATGTACAGAACGTAGAATCAGCGTTGTTGAATTTTATTATAGGATGCGTTTAATATTTTCAAATAAAATACCTTAAATTTTTCTGCAAATTAATAAGAATATACCTGAAATATCACGAAAGTATCAGTGTCACATACACGGGTATGTTTAAACAAAGATTTACAACGACCGCCTGCGTCTGTTGTCATTTGAACTAATTAAAGTGCAACAAACAATAACTACTACAATAAAATATCATGGTATTGTATCAGGGTTACATTCAAGAGTATATTAATTAATTAAAAATGCAATAGTGTTTTCTCATGAACCATAATAGATAAAATATTTAAATTAAAAAAGTAGGTATTTAAATATATTTTCTATATAATCCAGTAAATTATTTTTGTTAAAAGGTCATTGGAAAAAAAGTAGCAACGTTAAATTCATTAAATAAAAAATTCTCTTCGTTTAAAAGATACCGTTTGTTTTCTGTTTAGTTGACGTGTTGACAGGTAAAAGATAGAAAGTTGAAATTTTAATAGTGTATAAGAGAAACTGTCCTTTATATAATCCAGTGGTTCATTTTTGTTTAAAGGTTATTGGGGTACGGAGGTAGAGCAATTCTATGGATCCTTTAAATAAGAGAGGTTAGAAAAAATAGTGTATACATTTTATTGCAACATACTATTTAATAGAAGTACTCTAAATAAATAAAGGTTACAACATATAGTATTTTAAAGGCACCTCTATATAATAGAGGTTTCGTCTTATAATTTATAAATTTATTTGTAACCTCTTTAAGTAGAGGTTTCAAAAAATTGTATTTACTAAATTTTTGGAACTCATAAATAATAGAGGTTAACAATAAATAATGTATGTATATATATTATATATATTATTACAACCTGTGAATAATAGAGGTAGTACTAACAATTAGTTAATAAAAAATTTAGTTGGAAACTATAAATTTAAAAAAAAAAAAAATGTTTACGATCTTAATAGTCAACAACATTTCTTTAAAGTATTTATAGAATAAATACAAATTGTGATGAAGCAGACTGCGTAGGTTTTGTTAGCAGTACAAAAAACCAAATCAAGTAGGGCGAATTATATTGTACTACAGAAATTTGTCAATGCCATTTCGAAAAGGATTTCGTATATTTTGCCTAAAATATTAATGTGTCTGCTAATGAATTAATTCAAGTATGCTAATATCAAATGGCATAATTTGTAGACGAAATAGTCTTTGTTTTGTTGAAATTTGTTTGTCAATGCCTAAACACGTTTTCGTGAAAATTCTCCAGTTGAAATACACAAACTTATTGTAAAAAGGTAATTATATGGGCAACAAAATTTAAAATATCCCAATAATACAAGATATTGTAATTGAAATGGTACTAAAATCATCACCACGTTGCAGATATTTTTACATTTGTGTATGAAGAGTTTAAAGCAGTGATTTAAAAGAAATTTTTTTAACGTTGCCATAGATCCAGGAGCACTATTACAATCAGTGCAGCAATTTGTGAAACTTGCTACTACACAAAAACCAAAATAATTTGCAGACATCCAAAACTCGTCGATATACTCTTCAGTTAAATAAGATAAGTAACCTATGATTGCTGTTTACATAATACCTATATATATATATATTTTTTTTTTTTTTTTGTTGTTGTAGGGGAGGGGAAACCTTCCAAAGGCTAGCTTCTGCGCGGCAAGAAGTGTTGGATTCGCCCTCATCTCGAGGCCGCCTACCAACTAAAACCACCTCCCCTTACTCGCCTAGAACTCAGCCTGGAACCGCATAATGCATTACTTCAAGCTGGTTTTTGATATTTGATTTCTCTATGTTTTCGTGCTGGCGTCCACTTTTTTCGTTTTCAGTATTTTCGTAGCGAAGGCTTGAACCGCGTTCCAGTACCCTTCCTTTTCCAGCATTATATTGACAATATTATCTGCTGTCAATATGGTTCCTGTCGTCGTTCGTACTACTTGTCTTGGAGTCGCCCATCGGTCGCACATAAAGAACGTGTGTTTCGGTGTATCTACCTGCTCACAGTACCAGCACATGTCGGTCTCTATCTTTCTGAATCGCTTCAGGTAGCTCCCGAAGCATCCATGCCCTCCGAGCAGTTGTGTTACAAAATAATCAACTTCTCCGTGTTTTCGATTTACCCATGTGCCTATGTTCTTTATTAGCCTTTTTGTCCACACCGCCCTTCATGTATCCTCCTCCCAATCTTTCTGCCATTTCTGCACTGTTTCTGACCTTAGTTCTTGGCGTTTCACCTCTCTGTCCATAAACATCTTTTTCCTCTCTTCCACCATTAGTGCCAGTAGTACTATTCCGGTAATCACTTGCACCGCTTCTGCTGAAATGGTTCGATAAGCGCTGCCAACGCGTATTGCCGTTCTGCGTTGTACACCTATCAGCATACTCCTGTACTTTTTGTGCCTCATTACTTCTTCCCATACCGGTGCAGCATACAGCATTACTGAGTGTACTACAGAAGCAAGCACCCGTCTCTTATTTGCTTTGGGACCCTTCAGATTTGGCATCAATCTGCTTAGCGTCATCAATTTCTCTTCGGATTTCCTAGCTGTTTGAATAACATGCTGCTTTATACTTGAGTTTCTTGCAATGCAAAGCCCCAGGTACCTTAAGCATTCCTTAGATTTAATTTCCGTGCTGCCTACCTCCAGAGTTATTTCTTTTAGCTTTCTTCCACCGTAGAGTACAATCGCTTCAGTTTTTTCCGGCGCAAGTTTCAGCTGCTTCTTCTTCAATGTAGCCTCAATCCTAAGCAGCGCCACATTTGTGTGAGCTTTTAACACTTGCTCCGTTTTTGCCTCTACTATGAGAGCTGTATCGTCTGCGAATCCTATGATAGATGCGCCTTCCGGTAGCTTGATCTTAAGTACCTCGTCATATAGTATGTTCCATAGTAAGGGCCCCAGTACCGATCCCTGTGGGACGCCGCAGGTTACCCTTATTTGTTCTACCTCGACTGTTATCCAGCGATCCTCCAGGTAGCTTCCTATTATTCTAATCAGGTATTCGCTGACTCCGAATTGTTTCAGCGCTTCCATGACGCCGTCTCATGGTGCTTAGTTGATAGCGTAACCAACACTGCGTGTTTTCTGTTCTGGTGGGCTTTTTCTTTATTGCTCTGTACCGATTCCATAATGCTCCACATAGCGTCGATGGTCGACCTTTTCTTTCTGAAACCATATTGGTTTTTTTAAAGTTTTGGTTCAACTTCCCCTGTTAACCTGACTGCTACCAGCTGCTCGAGAACTTTTCCCATGACGTCCAGAATACATATTGGTCTATATTTAGCTTCCAGGTCTCCTTCTTTGTTAGACTTCTGAATTAGGACTAATTTAGCTATTTTCCACATTTTTGGAAATACTCCACTTTTTAGTTGGCTCTTTTTTATTTCGAGAAACTCTCTCGAAAATTCCCTAATTGCCGCTTTGACGATTTCAGATGAAATTTGGTCCGGACCTGGTGACTTTCCATTTTTAATTCTTTTTGTCGCTTCCAGGAGTTCTGCTTCAGTAAAATAGGGTATACACCTTTCCTCTATAGCTATGTATGGCCATTTGTGTGTCGCTCGTGTTGGAAACAGCTCCTCGACAGTTTTCATTAGCTTATCGCTACTTAACTTATTTCGAGGTATCATGTTTTGCTTTTTACAAACAATTTTAAATGCCATGCCCCAAATATCTTGGTCAACTTCTTGGCAGGTTTTTTTCCAGGCTTCTTGTTTTGATCCTATTATTGCATTTCTGAGGAGTTTCCTTTTTCCATTGTAATTATTTCTGAGTCTTTCTCTACTTTCTTCTGTGACTTCTTTGCTCTTATTTCCTCGAGTTAACAATCTTCTTGACCTCAAACATTGTTTCTTAACTGGGCGATGTTATCGTTCCACCAGTACACGGGTCTACGATTTCCTCCTGCAGCTCTTTTATTAAAAGTTTCTTTTAGTGATAGGTTTATTGCCTTCATGCCTTCATTTATATCTAATTTCTGTATTTTGTACATTTCTTTTTCCAGATTTTCCACAAAGATCGCTCATTTGTGTCGTTCTAGAGTTAGCTGAAATAACATTAAAGTAGATATTCCTATGAAAGCTAAGGTTTTCTTCCTCCGCCACTTTCCATTCTGTTATTCGATTTGCTATTTCTTCAGACGTTAGTGTTATGTCGATATGGGATTCACTGCCTCTTCTTACAAAGGTCTGCTCTTTGCCTCTCTTCTGCACAACTAGTGAAAGTTCTGCTATCCAGTCCACCAGTGCCTTTCCTTTCTTGTCTTCCTTGGGACCCCAAACTCGTGACTTAGCATTTAGGTCACCCGCTACTAGCACCTGCTTCTTCTGTGTTTTTAGGCTTTCCCCCAGTGTCTGAAGATAGGACTCAAATTCTTGTTCACTTATATTTGGTGATGCCTAACAAGAGTAAACAACAAGGTCCTCAAGTTCCACCTATACGAATCCTTTCTGTTCTGTGTCACATTTTAGTATACTAACTTCTTTGCTGAATACCCTAATTGCTGCGTCCATATTCAAATCGCTTAGCCAGGGTCCTTTACTAGCCAGTTTCTTGTTTGGTTCTGCCACAATGGCGACGTCTAAGTGTTTGACCCGACAAGTGCTATGTAGTAAGTCGAATGCTGCTCTCCCTCTATCCACATTAACTTGGATTATTTTCATTTTTTCGCACTGACAGGCGCTCCCGTTTTCCGAAGTTCTCTTACTTGTTTTTGATAATTTGGGCATACCATTTCGTTTGCCCGTGACCTTTTATTTTGCAAGACCAGCAATATATTTGGTTCAAACAGGCATATATATATATATATATTTAGAGGTATTATATGAACAGCAATCGTAGGTTACTCATTTTATTTAACTAAAGAGTGTATGGACGAGTTTTAGATGAGTGCATATTATTTTGGTTTTTGTGTAGCAGCAAGTTTCACAAATTCCTACACAGATTGTGGTAGTGTTCCTGGATTTATGGCAAAGTTTATACATTTGTCTTTTAAATCACTTCTATAAACTCTACATACACAAATGGAAAAATATCTGCAAGGTGGTGATGATTTTAGTAGCATTTCAATTACAATATCTTGTATTATTGGGATATTTCAACCATATTACCTTTCTACAATAAGTTTGTGTATTTCAACTAGACAATTTTTACGAAAACGTGTTTAGGCATTGACAAACAAATTTCAACAAAACAAAGACATTTTCGTCCACAAATTATGCCATTTGATATTGGCATACTTTAATTAATTCATTAGCAGACACTTTAATATTTTAGGCAAAATATACGAAATCCTTTTCGAAATGGCATTGACAAATTTCTGTAGTACAATATAATTCGCCCTACTTGATTTGGTTTTTCATACTGCTAACAAAACCGACGCAGTCTGCTTCTTCACAATTTGTATTTATTCTATAAATACTTTAAAGAAATATTGTTGACAATTAAGATCGTTAACATTTTTTTTTTTTTTAAATTTATAGTTTCCAACTAAATTTTTTATTACCTAATTGTTAGTACTACCTCTATTATTTACAGGTTGTAATAATATGTATAATATATATACACACATTATTTATTGTTACTCTCTATTATTTATGAGTTCCAAAAATTTAGTTAATACATTTTTTTGAAACCTTTACTTTTAGAGGTTACAAATTAATTTATAAATTATAAGACGAAACCTCTATTATATAAAGGTGCCTTTTAAATAGTATATGTTGTAACCTCTATTTATTTAGAGTACTTCTATTAATTAGGATGTTGCAATAAAATGTATACACCATTTCTTCTAACCTCTTTTATTTAAAGGTTCCATAGAATTGCTTTACCTCTCTACACTAATGACTTTTAAACAAAATTGAACCACTGAATTATATAAATGACAGTCTGTCTTATACACTATTAAAATTTCAACTTTCTATCTTTCACCTGTCAACACGTCAACTAAACAGAAAACAAACGGTCTCTTTTAAACGGAGATAATTTTTATTCAATGAATTTAACGTTGCTACCTCTTGTCCAATGACCTTTTAAAAAGAATAATTTACTGGATTATATAGAAAATATATTTTAATACCTACTTTTTTAATTTAAATATTTTATCTATTATAGTTCATGAGAAAACACTATTGCATTTTCTATTAATTAATATACCCTTGTATGTTACCCTGATACAATAACATGATATTTTATTGTAGTAGTTACTGTTTGTTGCACTTTAGTTAGTTCAAATGACAACAAGCGCAGGCAGTCGTTGTAAATCTTCGTTTTAGCATACCTGTGTATGTTACACTGATACTTTCGTAATATTTCAGGTGAATTCTTATTAATTTGCAGAAAAATTTATGGTATTTTATTTGAAAAATTTAAACGCATCCTATAATAATATTTTGATTCTAAGTTGTGTCCATTCCATTTATATTTTGGACTACCGGCACAACGTACACAAAAAAAAATGCAAAAATCAATTTACTGGATTATATAGAAAATATATTTTAATACCTACTTTTTTAATTTAAATATTTTATCTATTATAGTTCATGAGAAAACACTATTGCATTTTTAATTAATTAATATACCCTTGTATGTTACCCTGATACAATAACATGATATTTTATTGTAGTAGTTATTGTTTGTTGCAGTTTCGTTAGTTCAAATGACAACAGACGCAGGCGGTCGTTGTAAATCTTCGATTAAACATAATCGTGTATGTTACACTGATACTTTCGTGATATTTCAGGAGAATTCTTATTAATTTGCAAAAAAATTGATTATATTTTATTTGAAAAATTTAAACGCATCCTATAATAACATTCAACAACGCTAATTCTAAGTTGTGTCCATTCCATTTATATTTTGGACTACCGGCACAACGTACACAAAAAAAAAATGCATTTATCTTAGAACAAAGTGTACTTACACCCTAGTATTCTGTTGGTAAAATGAAATACATTGAGAGTTGCAGGGGATCACAGCTTGCACCCACCTTGCAGGTATGCAAGACACTTAGCACTATTTATTTATAAAAAGAAGAAGAATTATTTTAATTAAAAAAACATAGATTATAAATTATATTTATTAATTTTTTTATCAAAATATATATATATATATATATATATATATATATATATATAAATATATATATATATATATATATATATATATATATAAATATATATATATATATATATATATATATATATTTAGAGGTATTATATAAACGGCAATCGCAGGTTACTCATTTTATTTAACTAAAGAGTATATTGACGAGTTTTAGATGACTGCATATTATTTTGGTTTTTGTGTAGTAGCAAGTTTCACAAATTCCTGCACTGATTGTAGTAGTGTTCCAGGATCTATGGCAACGTTTATAAATTTTTTGTGGTGATGATTTTATTAGCATTTCAATTACAATATCTTGTATTATTGGGATATTTCAAATTTTGTTGCCCATATAATTAGCTTTCTACAATAAGTTTGTGTATTTCAACCGGACAATTTTTACGAAAACGTGTTAAGGCATTGGCAAACAAATTTTAACAAAACAAAAACATTTTCGTCCACAAATTATGCCATTTGATCTTATAATACTTGAATTAATTTATTGGCAGACACTTTAATATTTAAGGCAAAATATACGAAATCCATTTTCGAAATGGCATTGACAAATTTCTGAAGTACAATATAATTTGCCCTACTTGATTTGGTTTTTTTAACTGCTAACAAAACCTACGCTGTCTTCTTCTTCAGAATATGTATTTATTGTATAAATACTTTAAAGACATATTGTTGACAATTAAGATCGTAAGGTCGTAAACATTTTTTAAAAAAAAAAATTTATAGTTTCCAAATAAATTTTTTATTAACTAATTGTTAGTACTACCTCTATTATTTACAGGTTGTAATAATATGTTTAATATATATACATACATTATTTATTGTTAACTTCTAATATTTATAAGTTTCAAAAATTTAGTTAATACATTTTTTCTTAACCTCTACTTAAAGAGGTATCAAATAAATTTATAAATTATAAGACGAAACCTCTATTATATAGAGGTGCTTTTAAAATACTATATGTTGTAACCACTATTTATTTAGAGTACTTCTTTTAATTAGGATGTTGCAATAAAATGTATACACCATTTCTTCTAACCTCTTTTATTTAAAGGTTCCATAGAATTGCTTTACCTCTCTACACTAATGACTTTTAAACAAAATTGAACCACTGAATTATATAAATGACAGTCTGTCTTATACACTATTAAAATTTCAACTTTCTATCTTTCACCTGTCAACACGTCAACTAAACAGAAAACAAACGGTCTCTTTTAAACGGAGATAATTTTTATTCAATGAATTTAACGTTGCTACCTCTTGTCCAATGACCTTTTAACAAAAATAATTTACTGGATTATATAGAAAATATATTTTAATACCTACTTTTTTAATTTAAATATTTTATCTATTATAGTTCATGAGAAAACACTATTGCATTTTTTATTAATTAATATACCCTTGTATTTTACTTTGATACAATAACATGATATTTTATTGTAGTAGTTATTGATTGTTGCACTTTAGTTGATTCAAATGACAACAGACACAGGCGGTCGTTGTAAATCTTCGTTTAAACATATTCGTGTATGTTACACTGATACTTTCGTGATATTTCAGAAGAATTCTTATTAATTTGCAAAAAAATTGATGGTATTTTATTTGAAAAATTTAAACGCATCCTATAATAAAATTCAACAACGCTAATTCTAAGTTGTGTCCATTCCATTTATATTTTGGACTACCGGCACAACGTACACAAAAAAAAATGCATTTAACTTAGAACAAAGTGTACTTACACCCTAGTATTCTGTTGGTAAAATGAAATACATTGAGAGTTGCAGGGGATCACAGCTTGCACCCACCTTGTAGGTATGCAAGACACTTCGCACTATTTATTTATAAAAAGAAGAAGAATTATTTTAATTAGATTAATTAAAAAAACATAGAATATAAACATAATTTATAAATTATATTTATTAATTTTTTTATCAAAATATATATACTAGCTTTTACCCCCGTCGCAAGCGACGTCTGTCTTTTGTGTGTGGCTTTAATTTCATGTCAAATTTAATTTCTATTTTAAAATTCAAATATTTAACTTGTTCTATATAAATTTTACATACAAAAATAAATAATTTTTCATATAAACTGACTAAGAAAATATATTTTTTTTAACAAAATAAAAAATATTTTCAATTTATGCGTTAGTTGACTAACATTTTTTTTAAATTTAGGATTTTTTTGTTCGATTCGTAAATAAATTACCAAGGTTAGCCTCTATATAAAATTTCAACTTTCTAGCACAATTTTTACTCTCGGCAAATACTGCCCCAGTGCCCACCAATAAAATTTTAAAATTTTGAATTTTTTTTTTATTAATAATATACTTAATTATTCTAGAATCCAGAAAATGAATTTTCTCCAAAGTTCCCTACCGGGCCCCCGAATTTCTTTAACCTCCCCTTTTTTAATTTTTGAATTTCTAATTTTTGAGAAATGTCAGCATTGAATACCTTAATACACATGCAAAATTATACGAATTAAAAGTAATACAGCAAAAAAGGGATCACTTTTTTTCCAGTTTTTCCAAAATAACGGGTTTCCAGGAAATTCAGGGAAAAATCCGGGGACGCCAAAAGTCTTAGAATTTTTTTCTCTACTAAATAGGAAATTTTCAAAAACTTCCCTGGAGCCGTTTTCGAGATGCCATACAAAATTTGAACCAAACATATAAACATATAAGAATATAAGAATATAAGATCATAAGAATATAAATATACACCTGGGACATTATAATATACTAGCTTTTACCCCCGTCGCAAGCGACGTCTGTCTTTTGTGTGTAACTTGAACTTCATGTAAAAATTTAAATTCCACCACAGTTTACCCTCGTCACAAAGGTTCTTTTTGGCGTGTATCATTTGAATCCAATAAAATAATTTGTAATTACATATTATATTTAACTCTATTTTTAAATTGAAATAATAAACTCGCACACATATACATTAACACATATAAATTGACTAAAAAAATATATTTTTTTCAACAAAATATAAAATATTTTCAATTTATTCGTTATTGGACCAATTTTTTTTCAAATTTTGGGATTTTTTTTTTCGATTCGTAAATAAGTTACCCAGGTTAGCTTATATACAAAATTTCAAATTTCTAGCACAATTTTTACTCTCGGAAAATACTGCCCCCGTGCCCCCAAATAAAATTTTGAAATTTTGAATTTTTTTTTATTAATACTATACTTAATTATTCTAAAATCCAGAATATAAACTTTCTCCAAAGTTCCCTACCGGGCCCCCGAATTTCTTCAACCCCCCCTTTGTCAATTTTTGAATTTTTAATTTCTGAGAAATATCAGCTTTGAATACCTTAATACACATGCAAAATTTCAACTTTCTATCTTTTACGAATTAAAAGTAATACAGCAAAAAAGGGCTCAATTTTTTTGCAGTTTTTTCCAAAATTACGGGTTTCCAGGAAATTCAGGGAAAAATCTGGGGACGCCAAAAGTCTTAGAATTTTTTTCTCTACGAAATAGGAAATTTTCAAAAACATTGATATAGCCGTTTTCGCGCTGCCATACAAAATTCAGTACCAAACATATAAACATATAAGAATATAAGAATAGATTCAAACAGTTGGAACATTATAATATAGAATAAGAATATAAGAATAGATTCAAACAGTTGGAACATTATAATATAGGATATTTTTTAAACTATAGCCCTATCTCTATATATTTCATATTTCTGCTCTTTGGCCCCCAGCGCCCGCCGCCTCTGGAAAGTTGCAATTTTCTATAGTGTGTCTTTAATGACACTCTATATAGGGCCCACGTTCCAAATATCAACGTTCTAGCTCTGTTGCGACATTGCCCCCAAAAAATCACGCCGCTACTGAATTAAAATTTTGGTAATCCAATTATTGACAAACATGCGCAATTAATGTCTTAATACATACCCTAAGTTATAATACTACATTTTCAATATTTTTGGCTTTTACTGTCTCAACTCCCGCCGCCACTGGAAATTTGGGGCTGTTTATTTTTTTTCATTAATTACTGTCTACAGCGAGCTTACATATTAAATTTGAACGTCCTAACTCTATTCTAACATTGCCCCCAAAAATTCGCGCCGCTACTAAACTCAAATTTCAAATTTCCAACTATTGGAAAATGTGCACAATTATAATCTCAATACACACACCAAATTTCAGTTTTCTATCTTTTCTAGTTCGTCAGATATTTGCAAAAGTATTTTTTCGAATTTTCCAGTTTTTCCAAAATTACGGGTTTCCAGGAAATTCAGGGAAAAATCCGGAGACGCCAAAAGTCTTAGAATTTTTTTCTCTACGAAATAGGAAATTTTTAAAAAGATCGCCCTAGCCGTTTTCGCGCTGCCATACAAAATTCAGTACCAAACATATAAACATACTAGCTTTTACCCCCGTCGCAAGCGACGTTTGTTTTTTGTGAGTGGCTTGAATTTCAAGTCAAAATTTAATTACATTTTTAAATTGAAATAATTAATAAACTCGTACTATATTGATTTAACATTTAATAACAATTAATTTTTCATACAAACTGACTAAGAAAATACATTTTTTATATCAAAATAAAAAATATTTTGAATTTATGCGATATTTGACCAATTTTTTTCCAAAATTTAGGATTTTTTTTTCGAATTGTAAATAAGTTGCCAAGGTTAGCCTATATACAAAATTTCAACTTTCTAGCACAATTTTTACTCTCGGCAAATACTGCCCCCGTGCCCCCCAATAAAATTTTAAAATTTTGAATTTTTTTTTTATTAATAATATACTTAATTATTCTAGAAACCAGAAAATGAATTTTCTCCAAAGTTCCCTGCCGGGCGCCCGAATTTCTTTAACCCTCCTTTTTCAATTTTTGAATTTCTAATTTTTGAGAAATGTCAGCATTGAATACCTTAATACACATGCAAAATTTCAACTTTCTATCTTATACGAATTAAAAGTAATACAGCAAAAAAGGGATCACTTTTTTCCAGTTTTTCCAAAATTACGGGATTCCAGGAAATTCAGGGGAAAATCCGGGGACGCCAAAAGTCTTAGAATTTTTCTCTCTAGGAAATAGGAAATTTTTAAAAACTTCCCTGGAGCCGTTTTCGAGATGCCATACAAAATTCGAACCAAACATATAAAGACATAAACATATAAGAATATAAATATACAGCTGGGACATTATAATAGACTTGAGTTTACCCCCGTCGCAATGCGACGTCTTTTTGGCGTGTATCATTTGAATCCAATAAAATAATTCGTAATTAAATTTCATATTTCACTGTTCTATTTTTAAATTGAAATAATAAATAAACTCGCACAAATACATTGACACATATAAATTGACTAAAAAATATATTTTTTTTATCAAAATAAAAAATATTTTCAATTTATGCGTTATTTGACCAACTTTTTTTCAAAATTTGGAATTTTTTATTTTGATTCGTAAATAAGTTACCAAGGTTAGCCTATATACAAAATTTCAACTTTCTAGCACAATTTTTACTCTCGGCAAATACTGCCCCCCGTGCCCCCAAACAAAATTTTGAAATTTTGAATTTTTTTTTATTAATAATATACTTAGTTATTCTAGAATCCAGAATATGAACTTTCTCAAAAGTTCCCTACCGTGCCCCCGAATTTCTTGAACCCCCCCTTGTTCAATTTTGAATTTTTAATTTTTGAGAAATGTCAGCATTAAATAGCTCAATACACATGCAAAATTTCAACTTTCTATCTTCTACGAATTAAAAGTAATACAGCAAGAAAGGGATCTCTTTTTTTCCAGTTTTTCCAAAATTACGGGTTTCCAGAAAATTCAGGGGAAAATCCGGGGACGCCAAAAGTCTTAGAATTTTTTTCTCTACTAAATAGGAGATTTTCAAAAACTTCCCTGGAGCCGTTTTCGAGATGCCATACAAAATTTAAACCAAACATATAAACATATAAGAATATAAGATCATCTTACTATTATAATGTTCGTAATGTTCCACTTTAACATAGAAAACTCATAAGAACTCATAGATATTTATATATATACTAGCTTTTGCCCCCGTCGCAAGCGACGTCTGTCTTTTGTGTGTGGCTTGAACTTTATGTAAAAATTTAATGTCCAGTAACGTTTACCCCCGTCGCAAAGCGAAGTCTTTTTGGCGTGTATGATTTGAAACCAATAAAATAATTCGTAATTACATTTCATATTTAACTCTATTTTTAAATTGAAATAATAAATAAACTCGCGCACATATACATTAACACATATAAATTGACTAAAAAAATATATTTTTTTATCAAAATAAAAAATATTTTTAATTTATGCGTTATTTGACCAACTTTTTTTCAAAATTTGGGAATTTTTTTTTCGATTCGTAAATAAGTTACCAAGGTTAGCCTATATACAAAATTTCAACTTTCTAGCACAATTTTTACTCTCGGCAAATACTGCCGCCGTGCCCCCAAATAAAATTTTGAAATTTTGAATTTTTTTTTATTTATAATATACTTAATTATTCTAGAATCCAGAATATGAACTTTCTCCAAAGTTCCCTACCGGGCCCCCGAATTTCTTCAACCCCCCCTTTTTCACTTTTTGAATTTCTAATTTTTGAGAAATGTCAGCATTGAATACCTTAATACACATGCAAAATTTTAACTTTTTATCTTTTACGAATTGAAAGTAATACAGCAAAAAAGGGCTCACTTTTTTTCCAGTTTTTCCAAAATTACGGGTTTCCAGGAAATTCAGGGAAAAATCCGGGGACGCCAAAAGTCTTAGAATTTTTTTCTCTACGAAATAGGAAATTTTTAAAAACTTCCCTGGAGCCGTTTTCGCGCTGCCATACAAAATTCAGTACCAAACATATAAGACAAATAAGAATATAAGAAAACAAACATACACCTCGGACATTATAATATAGGATATATATATATATATTTCCGGTAACAAAATCTGTATGGTATCTTCTAAACGGCGCCTACAAAGTTTTTTAAATTTTGATATTATGTAAAGGACGAATTTCTAAGACTTTCTACGTCCCTGAATTTTTCCCTGAATTTCACTGGAAAAAATTATTCTGGAAAAACTGGAAAATTTGAAAAAATACTTTTGCAAATATCTGACGAACTAGAAAAGATAGGAAACTGAAATATGGTATGTGTATTGAGATCATAATTGTGCACATTTGCCAATAGTTGGACATTTAAAATTTAAGTTCAGTAGCGGCGCGAATTTCCGGGGGCAATGTTAGAATAGAGTTAGGACGTTCAAATTTAATATGTAGGCTCGCTATAGAGTGGCCCCAAATTTCCAGTGGCGGCGGGAGTTGAGTTAGTAAAAGCCAGAAATATTGAAAAAAGTAGTAATAAAACTTAGGGCATGTATTGAGACACTAATTGCGAATGTTGCCAATAATTGGATTACCAAAATATTAATTCAGTAGCGGCGTGATTTTTTGGGGGCAATGTTGCAACAGAGCTAGAACGTTGATATTTGGAA
Organism: Panorpa germanica; assembly: GCA_963678705.1. Lineage (NCBI taxonomy): Eukaryota > Metazoa > Arthropoda > Insecta > Mecoptera > Panorpidae > Panorpa > Panorpa germanica. The sequence continues at coordinate 37,597 of CAVMBN010000180.1, forward strand.
CGTGGGCTCTATATAGAGTGTCATTAAAGACAAACTATAGAAAACTGCAACTTTCCAGAGGCGGCGGGCGCTGTGGGCCAAAAACCAGAAATATGAAATATACAGAAATAAAAGGCTATAGTTTAGATTATATGTTCTTAGATATAAATAAAATAGATCCCTGTGTTAAAATTTGACAAACTTGTTCAGTAGCGCAGGTATGTGGGGGGGTAATAATGCTAAATATAAATACAAAGCTAAAATTTAGTATGCAGATATAGATTGACAAATTAATAACGAAAATATAAAAAAAAAATCCTTTTCTTAAGTGTAACACTAGAGTGGGGAGTGATAAACCGAGTATAAGAACAGAATAGAGGTACAACGATGATATTTTGCATGTAGAATATTAAATAGAAGCACAATAGTTCTCTATAAGTTAGATAGTCAAATTACATTCAATAGTAGAATTGAATTGATTTTTGGTGCGTTCGTTGTGCTGTGAAATCGAACAGGAGTGAGAGGTATAGGGGGGAAATAGTTAACAGCCCCAAATATCAAATTAAAAAAATAGAAACTACGCATGTGCATATTTGCGAAAAATAAGTTTAACCTTAGTAGCGGCGTGAAATTGGGGAAGTGGGGGCGGGAAAGGCTTTGCCAAAGAGCTCAATTTTAAATTTCGATCATTTATAAAAGTAGATAGTAGTAATAAAGGTTATAAAAGTAGAGAGAATTGTTATGAGCAAAATAGATTGTTATGCCTAAAATTTGTCAATTTTATTTCAGGAGCGGGAATTAATGGGGAGGACAATATTATATCGTAAATATAAATACAAAAATTAGAACGTAAGATTACAGTGCAGTTTTAATTATGTAAATGAATTGCTGTAATATTGAATTGGTAGTGCCTGATTGGAGGAGAGGGTGGCGCCGGGGTTCAGGACACCAAGTAACGGTGGTCTTAGAAGAAGTAGCGATAGATTATAATGGCTCTGGAAGATAACCGTGTTGTAGAATATGTGCTTTGGTGCTGGAAATGTGGGCGGCGGTTCAGGGGATTAAATTGAAAGTACAATAACGGGAAGGATAAGGGCTAGAGATGAGATGATTAGGAGCGAACCGCTAGGCTTTCTTAAAAACATAAATGAATTGATGTAATTAGTAGGTTTACATTGAAATGAGTGAAAATTAATTTTATCAAGCATTTATCTTATCGAATAATTATTAAAAAATAATATACTTTTAAGGATGAAATTTAGTCTGTAGGTTGCCAGTAAAGTATTAATTATGAAAACTAATTGTTAAGAGTATTAGTACGCAGGAGGTAAAAGCGCAAGATTGTTTAATGATTGCGGTAAAAGGGGCGATAGAACAGTGCCGTTATGTGCGATGATTCTCAGGTTGGCTGTGGTATTGCAAGTGGGCGCATTGTGGCAGAGGTGCAGAGGAATACAATTGAAAGTGCGAGAACGATACAGAGCATGGAGCCAAGAGGTGATAATTAGTATTACGGGGCGGGGCAGTGGACATTTTTCAATACTGCGCTTTATTAGGGTAAATAATAATTTTACACAGAGAGGAGGAAACGAAGGATTATTTAATAATAGTGCTAAAGCAGGTGCGCTGTGAATGTACTCTAAGGACCGACGATGCTCAGGAAAGAAGCGATACAGAGTGCTGAAGGAAAAAGGCGCTCCATGGCTTATGGGCGGGGGCACTGGAGACTGGTCAATACAGTGCTTTATTACTGTAAATGAAAGAATTATAACAAAATAAAAAAAAAAGTTTAAAAAAGATATATTATAACGAAAATTACTTAAAAATAATATTTTGCATTATTTTCAATTTAGCAAATAAATTTATTTATTCACAAATATTAAATACACGTCGCTTTGCGACGGGGCGAAGCGCTAGTCCTATATTATAATGTCCGAGGTGTATATTTGTTTTCTTATATGTTTATATTCTTATATGTTTACGCGATTCGTATGGTAGCTCGAAAACGGCTCCAGGGAAGTTTTTAAAAATTTCCTATTTCGTAGAGAAAAAAATTCTAAGACTTTTGGCGTCCCCGAATTTTCCCCTGAATTTCCTGGAAACCCGTAATTTTGGAAAAACTGGAAAAAAAGTGATCCCTTTTTTGCTGTATTACTTTCAAGTCGTAAAAGATAGAAAGTTGAAATTTTGCATGTGTATTAAGCTATTTAATGCTGACATTTCTCAAAAATTAGAATTTCAAAAATAGAAAAAGGGGGGGTTGAAGAAATTCGGGGGCCCGGTAGGGAACTTTGGAGAAAGTTCATATTCTGGATTGTAGAATAATTAAGTATATTATTAATAAAAAAAAATTCAAAATTTCAAAATTTTATTTGGGGGCACGGGGGCAGTATTTTCCGAGAGTAAAAATTGTGCTAGAAAGTTGAAATTTTGTATATAGGCTAACCGTGGTAACTTATTTACGAATCGAAAAAAAAAATCCCAAATTTTGAAAAAAAGTTGGTCAAATAACGCATAAATTGAAAATATTTTTTATTTTGATAAAAAAATAATATTTTTTTAGTCAACTTATATGTGTGTATATGTGCGCGAGTTTATTTATTATTTCAATTTAAAAATAGAACAGTTAAATATGAAATTTAATTACAAATTATTTTATTGGATTCAAATGATACACGCCAAAAAGACGTCGCATTGCGACGGGGGTAAACTCAAGTATATTATAAAGTCCCAAGTGTATATTTATATTCTTATATTTTTATGTGTTTATATGTTTGGTTCGAATTTTGTATGGCATCTCGAAAACGGCTGCAGGGAAGTTTTTAAAAATTTCCTATTTCGTAGAGAAAAAAATTCTAAGACTTTCGGCGTCCCGGATTTTTCCCTGAATTTCCTGGAAACCCGTTGTACGAAATAAAACCATGCGAGTATTTGTAGATTGAATAATTATTCAATTGTTTAATGATAAAATAATTTTACACTTTTTAATAACTTTGAACCAACATTCTTATAATAACAAGATGGTTGGGAATTATGATCTTGACAGTGTAGAAGCCCAAAACACAACTGACACGAATGCCATATCGCTGTAGCGTACAGCAGTCGTCGTATTGTAGTCATGCGCATTACTTCTATTAGAGACAACAATACATTATAATGTTGGAATGCCAACAGAGACATCTTCTTATGTTCTGTACTAATTTTGTACTGAACATAAATTGCCAGCCAGCAGAAGTAGATAAGCTCACAACCAATATCAAATTATACAATGTTACATAAAATTATTATAAACCAATTTACAAAAAATAATGTGAACTTCTTAAAACTATTATAAACAAAATTACACAAAATAACATAAACTTCTTAACTCTATGGTAGTCTACATAATTTTGTGAAAATAATATAAAACAAATTAATTACTATCCTAAATATAACAGAAACCATAATTATCAATGTAGCATACATTATCAATTGCATAATGTACACAACAATCATCAACTCAATAGTTACAATGTTATTGAAACAATTATCTTTTAACAATTCCAACAGTACAGATGTTTGTTTTACATCAATGTTGTAAACATTGCAATTAATATCTGATGGAAGTATTGTATTTGAATCAAAAATTTTATTTGTTGCTTGTTTGATTCGCACCAGCAACACTGCGCTAATAATCTCAAGCTGGGGTATTGTAAGTACCTTACTTGATGGAGCTACACTGGACTTGTAGCAAATTAAATTTGTTTTTATTTTAATATTTATAAAAATAATATTGTGTTTTAAACCTAATGTCATAATACTGGTTGATCTGTTTAATAATGTTTTATAAACCTCCAATAATGAAGGATTGTGTCTAAATCTTTTTTCCAACACATTAAATCTTTGCGGGGCAACTGAGAAAGAATCCTCCAATTCTATTTTATTTACTAGGCTGAGTAATGGCAAATCAACAGTTAAATTATTTTTAAGTGCTACTGAATTTTGAAATTTATGTTCAGCCTTTAAGTAATCCTCAGAAAACTTATCTGATTCCTCTGGGACTTTCTCAGTTGTCCAAGATTGTTCCATAACATTCTCAAGGTTTGTATATTCACAAATAGCAAGATTACATACAATATTATTATGTGAATACTTATTTTTATTATACAATTTTCTTGGAACCACATTTCCTTTATTATTATTGTCATGTGACATATTTTTATAATCTAAACTATACTCAATTGCAATTGCACGTCTTTCTAAAAATGAAATAAATTCTGCCATAGTAGGCAGTTCTTCTAAATTTCTTTCCATGTGGAACGTGCGGTTAGTAACGATATCTAATTTTCTACTTAAGGCCGAGATTAAAATCATATCCCACTTGTCTACAGGCTCATCAAGATTTTTTAACGCTTGTAATTGCTGTTTTACTTGACATAAAAAAGCCCTTATATCGACTGCAGTACCTTTCTGCATGTTGGGAATATCAAGTATTATATTAATGTGATAAAAGATTAATCTTGCCTTATTTTCATACCGCGCTAACAATAAATCAATAGCCTCTTTGTATGAACTGTTCACAAGCGGCAGATTTATAATTATTGAGAGAGCCTCATCAACGAGATACTTTCTCAAATAAAAAAGTCTTTGAACATCGGACAATGATGCATTATTGTGAACCACTGCTTGGAAGAGCTCATAAAAGGGCTTAAACCTGGTTATATCCTTGCCATCGAAGGTTGGAATTTCCACCGCTGGGAGCTTCAATGGAACTAATTCAGGCCTATTAACTTCTTTTAACTTATTGATGCTAGCATTCAATTTTGCAATAATGTTAAAATACTTCTCTTCAACTTCTTCAATGTCTTCCTCATCTTGATCATCAATTTCTAAAATGCTGTACTGCGTGAGCTCGTACGATTGGAATGTAGTCATCATCTTTTCTTTTTTCACCTGCAGCACATCCACTGTAGCGGAGTCGAGAGCCCTTGGGTCGCTGACGTAATTGTCCATCCGTGATATTGCACTTTTTGCAGCCGTCCGCGCCGATCTAAGCCTTTTCAATCCCTCCATCTTGCTTAGGTGATAGATTCGTACTTATATGATAGATGAAACGTGGATGACAAACTAATCCAGGTTAATCCAGCAACATGAGAAGTTTTTAATAGATTGGTACTTGCAGATAATAATAATAACTTTGTACCTTCATGAGTAAAGAAGTATTTTACTCTCTTCCAGCATCCATGTATCCTCTTCCGTAATGAATAATTTTTCTTAAAATATAAATGTGTAGTAATCCAAATTATATGCGAATCCGCTTAAATCAAACGTTGCATTACCCAATCAATGGCAATTGATGACTTGCCAGGCCGCCATAGGGTAAATGTAACAAACAGCTTGCACTTGTGCCGGTTACTATACAGACGTAACCTCAAAACACCACGAAATCACACGCGGGTACCAATGGCTTGTAAGGCCAGTTTTTTTTTTGTAGGAATTAAAACCTTCTTGAAATATAATTGTAAAATAACCAGCTTCGCTTGTAAGGCTTCTGGAAATGTAATTGTAAAATATCCAGCTTCGCTTGTAAGGCTTCTGGAAATGTAATTGTAAAATATCCAAATCCTCCGTGAATCCGCCAAAATAGAGCGTCCCATTTACCCAATCAATGGCAATCGCCAAGGGGCAAATGTAATAAAACGCCAAAAATACAATGAAAAACACACGCGGTTAACAAACTCGAAGGATCGGCTTTGTAAGACTCGAAGGACCAGCTTCGCATGTACGAAATAAAACCATGCGAGTATTTGTAGATTGAATAATTATTCAATTGTTTAATGATAAAATAATTTTACACTTTTTAATAACTTTGAACCAACATTCTTATAATAACAAGATGGTTGGGAATTATGATCTTGACAGTGTAGAAGCCCAAAACACAACTGACACGAATGCCATATCGCTGTAGCGTACAGCAGTCGTCGTATTGTAGTCATGCGCATTACTTCTATTAGAGACAACAATACATTATAATGTTGGAATGCCAACAGAGACATCTTCTTATGTTCTGTACTAATTTTGTACTGAACACCCGTCATTTTGGAAAAACTGGAAAAAAAGTGATCCCTTTTTTGCTGTATTACTTTTAATTCGTATAAGATAGAAAGTTGAAATTTTGCATGTGTATTAAGGTATTCAATGCTGACATTTCTCAAAAATTAGAATTTCAAAAATTGAAAAAGGGGAGGTTAAAGAAATTCGGGGGCCCGGTAGGGAACATTGGAGAAAATTCATTTTCTGGATTCTAGAATAATTAAGTATATTATTAATAAAAAAAAAATTCAAAATTTTAAAATTTTATTAGGGGGCAGTATTTGCCGAGAGTAAAAATTGTGCTAGAAAGTTGAAATTTTGTATATAGCCTAACCTTGGCAACTTATTTACGAATCGAAAAAGAAATCCCAAATTTTGAAAAAAAGTTGTCGCATAAATTCAAAATATTTTTTATTTTGATATAAAAAATGTATTTTCTTAGTCAGTTTGTATGAAAAATTAATTGTTATTAAATGTTAAATCAATATAGGACGAGTTTATTTATTATTTCAATTTAAAAATTAAATTTTGACTTGAAATTCAAGCCACTCACAAAAAACAAACGTCGCTTGTGACAGGGGTAAAAGCTAGTAAGAATATAAATATACACCTGGGACATTATAATATATGATGATATATAGATATATATATATATATATATATATATATATATATATATATATATATATATATATATATATATATTTAGAGGTATTATATAAACGGCAATCGTATGTTACTCATTTTATTTAACTAAAGAGTATATCGACGAGTTTTAGATGACTGCATATTATTTTGGTTTTTGTGTAGTAGCAAGTTTCACAAATTCCTGCACTGATTGTAGTAGTGTTCCTGGTTCTATGACAACGTTTATAATTTTTTCTTTTAAATCACTGCTATAAACTCTTTATACACAAATAAAAAAATATCTGCAACGTGGTGATAATTTTATTAGCATTTCAATTACAATATCTTGTATTATTGGGATATTTCAAATTTTGTTGCCCATATAATTAGCATTCTACATTAAGTTTGTGTATTTCAACTGGACAATTTTCACGAAAACGTGTTAAGGCATTGACAATCAAATTTTAACAAAACAAAAACATTTTCGTCCACAAATTATGCTATTTGATCTTAGCATACTTGAATTAATTTATTAGCAGACACTTTAATATTTAAGGCAAAATATACGAAATCCTTTTCGAAATGGCATTGACAAATTTCTGTAGTACAATATAATTTGCCCTACTTGATTTGGCTTTTTTAACTGCTAACAAAACCTACGCAGTCTTCTTTTTCAGAATTTGTATTTATTCTATAAATACTTTAAAGACATATTGTTACAATTAAGATCGTAAGGTCGGAAACATTTAAAAAAAAAAAAAAATTATAGTTGCCAAATAAATTTTTTATTACCTAATTGTTAGTACTACTTAGTATTTACAAGTTGTAATAATATGTTTATTATATATACATACATTATTTATTGTTAACTTCTATTATTTATAAGTTTCAAAAATTTAGTTATTACATTTTTTTTTAACCTCTATTCAAAGAGGTAACAAATAAATATATAAATTATAAGACGAAATCTCTATTATATAGAGGTGCCTTTAAAATACTATATGCTGTAACCTCTATTTATTTAGAGTACTTCTATTAATTAGGATGTTGCAATAAAATGTATACACCATTTCTTCTAACCTCTTTTATTTAAAGGTTCCATATAATTGCTCTACCTCTCTACCCCAATGACTTTTAAACAAAATTGAACCACTGGATTATATAAATGACAGTCTGTCTTATACACTATTAAAATTTCCACTTTCTATATTTTACCTGTCAACACGTCAACTAAACAGAAAACAAACGGTCTCTTTTAAACGGAGAGAATTTTTTATTCAATGAATTTAACGTTGCTACCTCTTGTCCAATGACCTTGTAACAAAAATAATTTACTGGATTATCTAGAAAACTAGCAAACCCGGCGAACTCCGTTTCGCCATCAGATGGCTTCGTTTTATGTAGCATTTCGTTTGGTGATTAAAAGATGAAGAAAAAATTTTTTTTTGTTTTATATTTGAAAAGGAAAAATTTTATTTCATTTCACAACAGTAATGAATTCATTTCGATTAGTGTTATTTAGTTGAACTTCTCTAAGTAAATGAAAGTGAATCCATAGTAAATACTGAATCGAAGCGTTATACGTGTCCGCAAATTATCCGTGTCATTGAAGTGCTCTTTGGTAAACCACTTTTTTTGTTTTTTGGTCTGACGTTAACACAAACAACACGATGCATGATATTGCTTCATCGCTGAACGACAATGTCTCGCGATTTAGTTGGATCGCCAACAATAATTGCAGCAACATCATTAACGGTGGGTGCATTGAATCTTCGCACATGTTCACCTGTTGGGGTACAATCCGCTTTTATGACAAATTTGTGCGTATCCGATGGCATTCGCTCCAATGCTGTTTTGAACATATTAATCACAGCATTATTAGCATGAAAAAATGCTTGCAACTGTTCAATAATTCGTCTCTTTAACTGTTGTGTTCCCTGTATATTGCACCGCACATTCAGCTGATCCACCATCGACGAAATGAAATATATTTGCAGAAATTGATGCGGTTCATCTGGTGTTGGCACCATTGAACCATGCAAATGATATATTTGTCCTTGTATCTGTAATTGCAAACAATCATTTGTTGAAGAATACGGTGTAACTTCTGATCGTGTGATGGTGTAGTGTGTGGTGTATATGTAGTTGTTATGTGTTGCAATTCATTGTGTTGGTGTGAGTGATTGGTTATGTGTGTTGTATCTTTTACCTTGCAAGTCGGCATTAAGTTGCCTTCTCGAATATTATTAGCTCTAAAGGAAGTCATGCGAAAGCAGTTATTGTCTTCAAGGATGTGTTGAAGAAAATGGCTGGAATCAGGATCACTTCCATCGAACAATGGTTTCAGTGGCTGTGGTGGTGTAAGTAATGGATCCAGTTTGACATTTCCACTTGCGCAGCACAATCCAGCCGTATCTCTTTTGAACTTTAACGCATTGCAATATCGGCATATAGTCGTCGTTGGTCCAATATCTTTATTTTCATCATCACTGTACTTCGCAGTGGGATCATATTGGAATGTTAAGCGATTGTATGATGCCAATGATCTTCGTGTGCTCACGCGTTGTTTCAATCGGGCATTTACTCTTATTATATTTTGTCTTTCTTCGCTTTAGTTCTGTGAATACACTTGTTGCTGGCTTGCATGTCTTGTGCGGCGGCCGATGTTCGCACGTCGTCCTCTAGGCATTTTGGACTATGGACAGAGTGGTGAATGTAACCTGAAATGCACGATCCACAAAATTTACACAGTTCAACTTACCACCTTAAAGACAAATGCCTGCTGTTGAAATTGAATAAAAATTTGCACAATACACGTGATTGATTTGATGGTTTCCAATTGAAATGTTAGGAAACGAATAACTTATTTTTTTAACTTTCTTTTCACAATTTCACAGTGAATACAATACCGGTTTGTCACATGAAATTACCTGAGCAGAGAACAATAAGTAGCTGTTAAACAATGTATCACGCACCGGCGCCATCTACTTAAAGTATTGGTTTGTAGTACATGCTATGTATCAGAGATGGCGCTGTATGTGAAAAAAGATTTTCCCGCTTTTCTGTTAAAATTTTTCCTGAATTTTCTTTGCTATAAACCTCACGGAGCCCGAGACCTTTCCAACGAATGCAAAACCGTGAAAATCGGTTTGTGCGTTCTGGAGTTATAGCGTCAGGAAGGAAAACCCGACTTATTTTTATATAGTAGATATATTTTAATACCTACTTTTTTAATTTAAATATTTTATCTATTATAGTTCATGAGAAAACACTATTGCATTTTTAATTAATTAATATACCCTTGTATGTTACCCTGATACAATAACATGATATTTTATTGTAGTAGTTATTCTTTGTTGCACTTTACAATATAATATTATGTTATTGTATCAGGGTAACATACAAGGGTATATTAATTAATTAAAAATGCAATAGTGTTTTCTCATGAACCATAATAGATAAAATATTTAAATTAAAAAAGTAGGTATTAAAATATATTTTCTGTATAATCCAGTAAATTATTTTTGTTAAAAGGTCATTGGACAAGAGGTAGCAACGTTAAATTTATTGAATAAAAATTATCTCCGTTTAAAAGAGACCGTTTGTTTTCTGTTTAGTTGACGTGTTGACAGGTGAAAGATAGAAAGTTGAAATTTTAATAGTGTATAAGACAGACTGTCATTTATATAATTCAGTGGTTCAATTTTGTTTAAAAGTCATTGGTGTAGAGAGGTAAAGCAATTCTATAGAACCTTTAAATAAAAGAGGTTAGAAGAAATGGTGTATACATTTTATTGCAACATCCTAATTAATAGAAGTACTCTAAATAAATAGAGGTTACAACATATTGTATTTTAAAAGCACCTCTATATAATAGAGGTTTCGTCTTATAATTTATAAATTTATTTGATACCTCTTTAAGTAGAGGTTAAAAAAAAATGTATTAACTAAATTTTTGAAACTTATAAATATTAGAAGTTAACAATAAATAATGTATGTATATATATTAAACATATTATTACAACCTGTAAATAATAGAGGTAGTACTAACAATTAGTTAATAAAAAATTTATTGGAAACTATAAATTTTTTTTTTTTAAAAATGTTTACGACCTTACGATCTTAATTGTCAACAATATGTCTTTAAAGTATTTATAGAATAAATACAAATTCTGAAGAAGAAGACTGCGTAGGTTTTGTTAGCAGTTAAAAAAACCAAATCAAGTAGGGCAAATTATATTGTACTACAGAAATTTGTCAATGCCATTTCGAAAATGGATTTCGTATATTTTGCCTTAAATATTAAAGTGTCTGCCAATAAATTAATTCAAGTATTATAAGATTAAATGGCATAATATGAGGACGAAAATGTTTTTGTTTTGTTAAAATTTGTTTGCCAATGCCTTAACACGTTTTCGTGAAAATTGTCCGGTTGAAATACACAAACTTATTGTAGAAAGCTAATTATATGGGCAACAAAATTTGAAATATCCCAATAATACAAGATATTGTAATTGAAATGCTAATAAAATCATCACCACAAAAAATTTATAAACGTTGCCATAGATCCAGGAACACTACTACAATCAGTGCAGGAATTTGTGAAACTTGCTACTACACAAAAACCAAAATAATATGCAGTCATCTAAAACTCGTCAATATACTCTTTAGTTAAATAAAATGAGTAACCTGCGATTGCCGTTTATATAATACCTCTAAATATATATATATATATATATATATATATATATATATATATATATATATATATATATATATATATATTTATATTTATATATATATATATATATATATATATATGTAGGTGTTTAATCTACATTAGTAGTTTATGAATCCATTCCCATCTCGGTACAGACTCCGCTTTGCAGGTTAGAATTAACAACCACGTGTTGCGATTCTATTATGCTGCCTATAACTATTCAATCACTATTGATAGCTCACAATTTGTAGACATTATCTCTAACCATCTGTTGAGATCATAATCTGTAGGTTTTGACTCTGCACACATCCCGGTTCGAGTCCCAATTTGTAGGTACTTTCCCACAATTATAAGTTACAAATAACATCAGCCTCCAGTTGATGTACAATACAACAATATAGTTTCTTATGAACGAATAAACACATAATTTGGTTATTAATAGTTTGTTTAATCACTAATCAAAGTCATAAACTTATATCTAAATAAAGTTAATCAATCTTAATTATATTCACAACAAAATACACTAGATTAAAATGTCTTTTCACAATGTTTTTAACGTCTCAGTACACAATACGCAGTTGTAATTGTCTATAGTTATCAGCACAATAATTTCAATGATAATACACCTTAGTACTAAAATATTAATATCGCTGCCTAACTCTAACAAAAACAATGATCAAAATAACAACTATTACACCGTAATAAAGTTAACTTAATTATAAAACACTCAATAACGACCATATATACTCTTTATACATTTCTATCGCCATTTGCATTATATAACTCTGTACACGTATAACCATCATTATATTCTGCCTCGCCCAAAACATGTCGCAACACGTTCAAAAGTTAGCGAACAATTCCATACGCCACGTTCTCTGAGATGTACGCTCGACATCAAAAGTGAACGTCTATACTCTCTGTCTCTGGTTTATTTACACATTTAATATAACCCCGTTCTTATCCAAGATCTTAACCTATGTTACAGTTTTCTTATTGCTATTTCTTAAAACTAAATATAACTTAACTTAAAATTAATCTATCTTAAAAAATAACCCCACATATATATATATATATATATATATATATATATTTATATATATACTAGCTGACCCGGCGAACTTCGTACCGCCTAACAGTCAATGAATGTCGTGTTACCTTTTAGCTGAACTAATTTAGGCTTTGATGAACGTAATACAATGATACAAAATAATATTTATTAATATAGATAGAAACATTAAAGTATTTTATTATGATGAATGATGATGAAAACATACAGAATGAGAATAGTAGAACTTATATCTGGATAACCAGGAACTGCATCGCCTTGCTTTCGACGTTGACATTTCTTCGATGTAGCGTTCCAAGTGTAATAACGTGGCATTTCTGAGTAAAGCAAAGTTCGTGCGAACGGATCGCTTTGACAAATCGCAAAGAAACTGGTCAGTGTTGTCGCTGGAGATGTTTCGGCACGTTGAGCAGCATTCGACGCTGTGAAATATACTCTCTGACCGTTCTCTAGATGCACCCCCAAATGTACAACAGTGGGATGACGTTCGTGAATAGGGAATGAAAATATACGCCAAATTGCTTCATTGCAGTTCACATATCTACGGACTTGATAGCGCGTGATTTCATCGTTGATATTGGATGTTTGGATACCAAAAACCACCATGTCGCTCCCTTTCGTGACATATTTGCAAATGTATTTAATTGACTTGACCGAATTGCAATACTCAACATTCCAATGTGCCTTGAATGTTTTGGAAAGAAGTGGCGAATATGGAACAATCCAACTGTTGTCAACTACGAAATCGTTTCCTTTCACTTTAGTTGTGATAGTTCTACCATTATCATCGGGCGATCGACGCCGATACAATGGATAACAATCGTTGCCTGTAATGGTCTCTGCCGTCAATTTTCGTGGATACCGTTTGGATCACTTGCCGTCGACCATGCACGGTGATTGGCGGTTTATAGTGCCACACGTCCATGAATCATATTCGTGATTACAACATCATGTAGGTCTGGACGTCGGTGAAGTTAGCAGCGCGGTCTAGCAGCGCGATGGAAACTAGTGGTGTGAATAACATAGCTGTCTACAGTCTCATAGAGAATATTCGAAATTGCTATTATACAGTTCATATGGAAACTTAACCGTCATTATTGTTACTATTGACATAAATACAAAATGTAATAATAGAAAATAAACATTTGCAATCATATATTAGCACTAAGGAATAATAAACGTCTATACAAAAATAGAATTATTTTAACGAATATACAAACATTAGAATAAGTAACTTCTCATCTTTATTTTTATAAAATACTTAACACGTTAAGAGTGTTTACTTTAAATAACTATATTTTAAATTCAAAACAATATAATAAATTGGAAATTACAGGTATTTGAATAGTGTTGTATTTCATACACTCAGGTAAATATGCTGATATAAAAACTGAAAAAAAAGGAATTATACATCTTTATTTTTTAATAAAATTAAACGTGTGTATAGTATACACTATACATAACAATAATTTAAATTCAAAACCATGGGAAAATAAGTTAGATTCGGAGATACAGGTCTTTGAAAAGTGTTATATTTCATACGCACAGATATACTTGGTGATACAAAGCGCAAGTAATCAAAGATAGCAGCGCGAAGATAAACTCAAAAAAAAGGAATTATACATATTTATTTTTTAATGAAATTAAACGTGTGTATAGTATACACTATACATAACAATAATTTAAATTCAAAACCATGGGAAAATAAGTTAGATTCGGAGATACAGGTCTTTGAAAAGTGTTATATTTCATACGCACAGATATATATGGTGATATAAAAACTCAAAAAAAAGGAATTATACATCTTTATTTTTTAATGAAATTAAACGTGTGTTTAGTATACACTATACATAACAATAATTTAAATTCAAAACCATGGGAAAATAAGTTAGATTCGGAGATACAGGTCTTTGAAAAGTGTTATATTTCATACGCACAGATATACATGGTGATATAAAAACTCAAAAAAAAAAGGAATTATACATCTTTATTTTTTAATAAAATTAAACGTGTGTATAGTATACACTATACATAACAATAATTTAAATTCAAAACCATGGGAAAATAAGTTAGATTCAGAGATACAGGTCTTTGAAAAGTGTTATATTTCATACGCACAGATATACATGGTGATATAAAAACTCAAAAAAAAGGAATTATACATCTTTATTTTTTAATAAAATTAAACGTGTGTATAGTATACACTATACATAACAATAATTTAAATTCAAAACCATGGGAAAATAAGTTAGATTCGGAGATACAGGTCTTTGAAAAGTGTTATATTTCATACGCACAGACATACATGGTGATATAAAAACTCAAAAAAAAGGAATTATACATATTTATTTTGTAATAAAATTAAACGTGTGTATAGTATACACTATACATAACAATAATTTAAATTCAAAACCATGGAAAAATAAATTAGATTTAAAGGTACAGGTCTTTGAAAAGTGTTATATTTCATACGCACAGATATACTTGGTGATACAAAGCGCAAGTAATCAAAGATAGCAGCGCGAAGATAAACTCAAAAAAAAGGAATTATACATCTTTATTTTTTAATGAAATTAAACGTGTGTATAGTATACACTATACATAACAATAATTTAAATTCAAAACCATGGGAAAATAAGTTAGATTCGGAGGTACAGGTCTTTGAAAAGTGTTATATTTTATACGCACAGATATACATGGTGATATAAAAACTCAAAAAAAAGGAATTATACATATTTATTTTTTAATAAAATTAAACATGTGTATAGTATACACTATACATAACAATAATTTAAATTCAAAACCAGGAGAAAATAAATTAGATTCGGAGGTACAGGTCTTTGAAAAGTGTTATATTTTATACGCACAGATATACATGGTGATATAAAAACTCAAAAAAAAGGAATTATACATCTTTATTTTTTAATAAAATTAAACGTGTGTATAGTATACACTATACATAACAATAATTTAAATTCAAAACCATGGGAAAATAAGTTAGATTCGGAGATACAGGTCTTTGAAAAGTGTTATATTTCATACGCACAGGTATACATGGTGATATAAAAACTCAAAAAAAAAGGAATTATACATATTTATTTTTTAATAAAATTAAACATGTGTATAGTATACACTATACATAACAATAATTTAAATTCAAAACCAGGAGAAAATAAATTAGATTCGGAGGTACAGGTCTTTGAAAAGTGTTATATTTTATACGCACAGATATACATGGTGATATAAAAACTCAAAAAAAAGGAATTATACATATTTATTTTTTAATAAAATTAAACGTGTGTATAGTATACACTATACATAACAATAATTTAAATTCAAAACCATGGGAAAATAAGTTAGATTCAGAGATACAGGTCTTTGAAAAGTGTTATATTTCATACGCACAGATATACATGGTGATATAAAAACTCAAAAAAAAGGAATTATACATCTTTATTTTTTAATAAAATTAAACGTGTGTATAGTATACACTATACATAACAATAATTTAAATTCAAAACCATGGGAAAATAAGTTAGATTCGGAGATACAGGTCTTTGAAAAGTGTTATATTTCATACGCACAGACATACATGGTGATATAAAAACTCAAAAAAAAGGAATTATACATATTTATTTTTTAATAAAATTAAACGTGTGTATAGTATACACTATACATAACAATAATTTAAATTTAAAACCATGGAAAAATAAATTAGATTTGGAGGTACAGGTCTTTGAAAAGTGTTATATTTCATACGCACAGATATACTTGGTGATACAAAGCGCAAGTAATCAAAGATAGCAGCGCGAAGATAAACTCAAAAAA
Source organism: Panorpa germanica (assembly GCA_963678705.1). Taxonomy (NCBI): domain Eukaryota; kingdom Metazoa; phylum Arthropoda; class Insecta; order Mecoptera; family Panorpidae; genus Panorpa; species Panorpa germanica. The sequence continues at coordinate 53,892 of CAVMBN010000180.1, forward strand.
AAGGAATTATACATCTTTATTTTTTAATGAAATTAAACGTGTGTATAGTATACACTATACATAACAATAATTTAAATTCAAAACCATGGGAAAATAAGTTAGATTCGGAGGTACAGGTCTTTGAAAAGTGTTATATTTTATACGCACAGATATACATGGTGATATAAAAACTCAAAAAAAAGGAATTATACATATTTATTTTTTAATAAAATTAAACATGTGTATAGTATACACTATACATAACAATAATTTAAATTCAAAACCAGGAGAAAATAAATTAGATTCGGAGGTACAGGTCTTTGAAAAGTGTTATATTTTATACGCACAGATATACATGGTGATATAAAAACTCAAAAAAAAGGAATTATACATCTTTATTTTTTAATAAAATTAAACGTGTGTATAGTATACACTATACATAACAATAATTTAAATTCAAAACCATGGGAAAATAAGTTAGATTCGGAGATACAGGTCTTTGAAAAGTGTTATATTTCATACGCACAGGTATACATGGTGATATAAAAACTCAAAAAAAAGGAATTATACATATTTATTTTTTAATAAAATTAAACATGTGTATAGTATACACTATACATAACAATAATTTAAATTCAAAACCAGGAGAAAATAAATTAGATTCGGAGGTACAGGTCTTTGAAAAGTGTTATATTTTATACGCACAGATATACATGGTGATATAAAAACTCAAAAAAAAGGAATTATACATATTTATTTTTTAATAAAATTAAACGTGTGTATAGTATACACTATACATAACAATAATTTAAATTCAAAACCATGGGAAAATAAGTTAGATTCAGAGATACAGGTCTTTGAAAAGTGTTATATTTCATACGCACAGATATACATGGTGATATAAAAACTCAAAAAAAAGGAATTATACATCTTTATTTTTTAATAAAATTAAACGTGTGTATAGTATACACTATACATAACAATAATTTAAATTCAAAACCATGGGAAAATAAGTTAGATTCGGAGATACAGGTCTTTGAAAAGTGTTATATTTCATACGCACAGACATACATGGTGATATAAAAACTCAAAAAAAAGGAATTATACATATTTATTTTTTAATAAAATTAAACGTGTGTATAGTATACACTATACATAACAATAATTTAAATTTAAAACCATGGAAAAATAAATTAGATTTGGAGGTACAGGTCTTTGAAAAGTGTTATATTTCATACGCACAGATATACTTGGTGATACAAAGCGCAAGTAATCAAAGATAGCAGCGCGAAGATAAACTCAAAAAAAAGGAATTATACATATTTATTTTTTAATGAAATTAAACGTGTGTATAGTATACACTATACATAACAATAATTTAAATTCAAAACCATGGGAAAATAAGTTAGATTCGGAGGTACAGGTCTTTGAAAAGTGTTATATTTTATACGCACAGATATACATGGTGATATAAAAACTCAAAAAAAAAGGAATTATACATATTTATTTTTTAATAAAATTAAACATGTGTATAGTATACACTATACATAACAATAATTTAAATTCAAAACCAGGAGAAAATAAATTAGATTCGGAGGTACAGGTCTTTGAAAAGTGTTATATTTTATACGCACAGATATACATGGTGATATAAAAACTCAAAAAAAAGGAATTATACATCTTTATTTTTTAATAAAATTAAACGTGTGTATAGTATACACTATACATAACAATAATTTAAATTCAAAACCATGGGAAAATAAGTTAGATTCGGAGATACAGGTCTTTGAAAAGTGTTATATTTCATACGCACAGGTATACATGGTGATATAAAAACTCAAAAAAAAGGAATTATACATATTTATTTTTTAATAAAATTAAACATGTGTATAGTATACACTATACATAACAATAATTTAAATTCAAAACCAGGAGAAAATAAATTAGATTCGGAGGTACAGGTCTTTGAAAAGTGTTATATTTTATACGCACAGATATACATGGTGATATAAAAACTCAAAAAAAAGGAATTATACATATTTATTTTTTAATAAAATTAAACGTGTGTATAGTATACACTATACATAACAATAATTTAAATTCAAAACCATGGGAAAATAAGTTAGATTC
>CAVMBN010000181.1:0-448525 GCA_963678705.1 Panorpa germanica
GGTTGTCCTCAACTCTAGAACATGGTATTCGACGAGGACTGTGGTTCTCACTCGAAAGGTTGTGTAAACGTTTGTTTTGATAAAATGTGTAGTTTCTTGAAGCTACACAAAATGGCTATATCTTCAAGTAAAACAAAGATGATGATCCTTGCCTTTGGCAAGACAGATTGGACTTAACAGAAAAAGGAAGAACTACATATTTGTTAACAAAGACGTTAATTTTGATTTGCAACACAAGTGGTACCTATCTACTGTGTGTGTGTTCGATCGGCATCTGCTACTTTAGGTAAAAAAAGTGATTAAAAGTGAGAAATTAATTACGGAAAAAAATTAAATATATTATATAAATACTTTTTCTAACGAAATGTATTTAAGTTTATTTTAATATTGTGCTAATTTGCTCTAAAATAAGTGTTTCTAAAAACGTTTGACAGTTAGAAACCAGTGTTGAAAAATATAAATAAATATATATATGACGCGTACACGCGGTCTTATGAAAATAACCTCAAAACTGTAACTTTTTCGTTTTTAAGATAAAACAATAATAAGTGCGATAGATTAAGAAATTGATAATAATTAGATTAGTGTTAGTGCAAAAACATCAACTGGTAAAGAAATTAAAGAAATCTGTAGACCTATATAAGAAAGACCTCATATAAACACTACAAATATACGGAAAACAAAATGTTGCTTATCACTATCAAGTAAGTCAAATAACATTAACTATAAATAATATTAATACATAACAATTAGTTTATACTCGTAAAAAAGCGAGTTTCAAATAATAAAGAGAGTGTATTAATTGTTATAAGTAAACAATATATATGGTTTTCCTAAAAATTGTGACTGATTGTTCATGAATAATCACACTATACAAAGATAACGCAAAAAAAAACATAACTTGTCGCATATTATAATACTATATAGAATTTATAGAAATTCCAGGGTGCATTTAATAATGTCTGGTGGCCAAGTGCCCTTCGAAAAATTAGGCCGGCAAAAATCTCTAGGAACGTCTACTGCACTATAAAGAACTATATTAATTGTTGAACATTAATTTTACAAACCGATTACCGTTCCATGAAAAGAGGCAACTATCTAATGGTTGTCCTCAACTCTAGAACATGGTATTCGACGAGGACTGTGGTTCTCACTCGAAACGTTGTGTAAACGTTTGTTTTGATAAAATGTGTAGTTTCTTGAAGCTACACAAAATGGCTATATCTTCAAGTAAAACAAAGATGATGATCCTTGCCTTTGGCAAGACATATGGGACTTAACAGAAAAAGGAAGAACTACATATTTGTTAACAAAGACGTTAATTTTGATTTGCAACACAAGTGGTACCTATCTACTGTGTGTGTGTTCGATCGGCATCTGCTACTTTAGGTGAAAAAAGTGATTAAAAGTAAAAAATTAATTACGGAAAAAAATTAAATATATTATATAAATACTTCTTCTAACGAAATATATTTAAGTTTATTTTAATATTGTGCTAATTTGCTCTAAAATAAGTGTTTTTAAAAACGTTTGACAATTAGAAACCAGTGTTGAAAAATATAACTAAATATATATATGACGCGTACACGCGGTCTTATGAAAATAACCTCAAAACTGTAACTTTGTCGTTTTTGAGATAAAACAATAATAAGTGCGATAGATAAAGAAATTGATAATAATTAGATTAGTGTTAGTGCTAAAACATCAACTGGTAAAGAAATTCAAGAAATCTGTAGACCTATATAAGGAAAACCTCATATAAAAACTACAAATATACGGAAAACAAAATGTTGCTTATCACTATCAAGTAAGTCAAATAACATTAACTATAAATAATATTTATACTTAACAATTAGTTTATACTCGTAAAAAAGCGAGTTTCAAATAATAAAGAGAGTGTATTTATTGTTATAAGTAAACAATATATATGTTTTTCTTGAAAATTGTGACTGATTGTTCATGAATAATCACACTATACCAAGATTACGCAAAAAAAAACATAACTTGTCGCATATTATAGTACTATATAGAATTTATAGAAATTTCAGAGTGCATTTAATAATGTCTGATGGCCAAGTGCCCTTCGAAGAATTAGGCCGGCAAAAATCTCTAGGAACGTCTACTGCACTATAAAGAACTATATTCATTGTTGAACATTAATTTTACAAACCGATTACCGTTCCATGAAAAGAGGCAACTATCTAATGGTTGTCCTCAACTCTAGAACATGGTATTCGACGAGGACTGTGGTTCTCACTCGAAAGGTTGTGTAAACGTTTGTTTTGATAAAATGTGTAGTTTCTTGAAGCTACACAAAATGGCTATATCTTCAAGTAAAACAAAGATGATGATCCTTGCCTTTGGCAAGACAGATTGGACTTAACAGAAAAAGGAAGAACTACATATTTGTTAACAAAGACGTTAATTTTGATTTGCAACACAAGTGGTACCTATCTACTGTGTGTGTGTTCGATCGGCATCTGCTACTTTAGGTAAAAAAGTGATTAAAAGTGAGAAATTAATTACGGAAAAAAATTAAATATATTATATAAATACTTTTTTTAACGAAATGTATTTAAGTTTATTTTAATATTGTGCTAATTTGCTCTAAAATAAGTGTTTCTAAAAACGTTTGACAGTTAGAAACCAGTGTTGAAAAATATAACTAAATATATATATGACGCGTACACGCGGTCTTATGAAAATAACCTCAAAACTGTAAATTTTTCGTTTTTGAGATAAAACAATAATAAGTGCGATAGATTAAGAAATTGATAATAATTAGATTAGTGTTAGTGCTAAAACATCAACTGGTAAAGAAATTAAAGAAATCTGTAGACCTATATAAGAAAGACCTCATATAAACACTACAAATATACGGAAAACAAAATGTTGCTTATCACTATCAAGTAAGTCAAATAACATTAACTATAAATAATATTAATACATAACAATTAGTTTATACTCGTAAAAAAGCGAGTTTCAAATAATAAAGAGAGTGTATTAATTGTTATAAGTAAACAATATATATGGTTTTCCTAAAAATTGTGACTGATTGTTCATGAATAATCACACTATACAAAGATAACGCAAAAAAAAACATAACTTGTCGCATATTATAATACTATATAGAATTTATAGAAATTCCAGGGTGCATTTAATAATGTCTGGTGGCCAAGTGCCCTTCGAAAAATTAGGCCGGCAAAAATCTCTAGGAACGTCTACTGCACTATAAAGAACTATATTCATTGTTGAACATTAATTTTACAAACCGATTACCGTTCCATGAAAAGAGGCAACTATCTAATGGTTGTCCTCAACTCTGAAACATGGTATTCGACGAGGACTGTGGTTCTCACTCGAAAGGTTGTGTAAACGTTTGTTTTGATAATATGTGTAGTTTCTTGAAGCTACACAAAATGGCTATATCTTCAAGTAAAACAAAGATGATGATCCTTGCCTTTGGCAAGACAGATGGGACTTAACAAAAAAAGGAAGAACTACATATTTGTTAACAAAGACGTTAATTTTGATTTGCAACACAAGTGGTACCTATCTACTGTGTGTGTGTTCGATCGGCATCTGCTACTTTAGGTGAAAAAAGTGATTAAAAGTAAAAAATTAATTACGGAAAAAAATTAAATATATTATATAAATACTTCTTCTAACGAAATATATTTAAGTTTATTTTAATATTGTGCTAATTTGCTCTAAAATAAGTGTTTTTAAAAACGTTTGACAATTAGAAACCAGTGTTGAAAAATATAACTAAATAAATATATGACGCGTACACGCGGTCTTATGAAAATAACCTCAAAACTGTAACTTTGTCGTTTTTGAGATAAAACAATAATAAGTGCGATAGATAAAGAAATTGATAATAATTAGATTAGTGTTAGTGCTAAAACATCAACTGGTAAAGAAATTCAAGAAATCTGTAGACCTATATAAGGAAAACCTCATATAAAAACTACAAATATACGGAAAACAAAATGTTGCTTATCACTATCAAGTAAGTCAAATAACATTAACTATAAATAATATTTATACATAACAATTAGTTTATACTCGTAAAAAAGCGAGTTTCAAATAATAAAGAGAGTGTATTTTTTGTTATAAGTAAACAATATATATGGTTTTCTTGAAAATTGTTACTGATTGTTCATGAATAATCACACTATACCAAGATAACGCAAAAAAAAACATAACTTGTCGCATATTATAGTACTATATAGAATTTATAGAAATTTCAGGGTGCATTTAATAATGTCTGATGGCCAAGTGCCCTTCGAAGAATTAGGCCGGCAAAAATCTCTAGGAACGTCTACTGCACTATAAAGAACTATATTCATTGTTAAACATTAATTTTACAAACCGATTACCGTTCCATGAAAAGAGGCAACTATCTAATAGTTGTCCTCAACTCTGGAACATGGTATTCGACGAGGACTGTGGTTCTCACTCGAAAGGTTGTGTAAACGTTTGTTTTGATAAAATGTGTAGTTTCTTGAAGCTACACAAAATGGCTATATCTTCAAATAAAACAAAGATGATGATCCTTGCCTTTGGCAAGACAGATTGGACTTAACAGAAAAAGGAAGAACTACATATTTGTTAACAAAGACGTTAATTTTGATTTGCAACACAAGTGGTACCTATCTACTGTGTGTGTGTTCGATCGGCATCTGCTACTTTAGGTGAAAAAAGTGATTAAAAGTGAGAAATTAATTACGGAAAAAAATTAAATATATTATATAAATACTTTTTCTAACGAAATGTATTTAAGTTTATTTTAATATTGTGCTAATTTGCTCTAAAATAAGTGTTTTTAAAAACGTTTGACAATTAGAAACCAGTGTTGAAAAATATAACTAAATATATATATGACGCGTACACGCGGTCTTATGAAAATAACCTCAAAACTGTAACTTTGTCGTTTTTGAGATAAAACAATAATAAGTGCGATAGATAAAGAAATTGATAATAATTAGATTAGTGTTAGTGCTAAAACATCAACTGGTAAAGAAATTCAAGAAATCTGTAGACCTATATAAGGAAAACCTCATATAAATACTACAAATATACGTAAAACAAAATGTTGCTTATCACTATCAAGTAAGTCAAATAACATTAACTATAAATAATATTTATACATAACAATTAGTTTATACTCTTAAAAAAGCGAGTTTCAAATAATAAAGAGAGTGTATTTATTGTTATAAGTAAACAATATATATGGTTTTCTTGAAAATTGTGACTGATTGTTCATGAATAATCACACTATACCAAGATAACGCAAAAAAAAACATAACTTGTCGCATATTATAGTACTATATAGAATTTATAGAAATTTCAGGGTGCATTTAATAATGTCTGATGGCCAAGTGCCCTTTGAAGAATTAGGCCGGCAAAAATCTCTAGGAACGTCTACTGCACTATAAAGAACTATATTCATTGTTGAACATTAATTTTACAAACCGATTACCGTTCCATGAAAAGAGGCAACTATCTAATAGTTGTCCTCAACTCTGGAACATGGTATTCGACGAGGACTGTGGTTCTCACTCGAAAGGTTGTGTAAACGTTTGTTTTGATAAAGTGTGTATTTTATTGAAGCTACACAAAATGGCTATATCTTCAAGTAAAACAAAGATGATGATCCTTGCCTTTGGCAAGACAGATTGGACTTAACAGAAAAAGGAAGAACTACATATTTGTTAACAAAGACGTTAATTTTGATTTGCAACACAAGTGGTACCTATCTACTGTGTGTGTGTTCGATCGGCATCTGCTACTTTAGGTGAAAAAAGTGATTAAAAGTGAGAAATTAATTACGGAAAAAAATTAAATATATTATATAAATACTTTTTCTAACGAAATGTATTTAAGTTTATTTTAATATTGTGCTAATTTGCTCTAAAATAAGTGTTTCTTAAAACGTTTGACAGTTAAAAACCAGTGTTGAAAAATATAACTAAATATATATATGACGCGTACACGCGGTCTTATGAAAATAACCTCAAAACTGTAACTTTTTCGTTTTTGAGATAAAACAATAATAAGTGCGATAGATTAAGAAATTGATAATAATTAGATTAGTGTTAGTGCTAAAACATCAACTGGTAAAGAAATTAAAGAAATCTGTAGACCTATATAAGAAAGACCTCATATAAACACTACAAATATACGGAAAACAAAATGTTGCTTATCACTATCAAGTAAGTCAAATAACATTAACTATAAATAATATTAATACATAACAATTAGTTTATACTCGTAAAAAAGCGAGTTTCAAATAATAAAGAGAGTGTATTAATTGTTATAAGTAAACAATATATATGGTTTTCCTAAAAATTGTGACTGATTGTTCATGAATAATCACACTATACAAAGATAACGCAAAAAAAAACATAACTTGTCGCATATTATAATACTATATAGAATTTATAGAAATTCCAGGGTGCATTTAATAATGTCTGGTGGCCAAGTGCCCTTCGAAAAATTAGGCCGGCAAAAATCTCTAGGAACGTCTACTGCACTATAAAGAACTATATTCATTGTTGAACATTAATTTTACAAACCGATTACCGTTCCATGAAAAGAGGCAACTATCTAATGGTTGTCCTCAACTCTGAAACATGGTATTCGACGAGGACTGTGGTTCTCACTCGAAAGGTTGTGTAAACGTTTGTTTTGATAATATGTGTAGTTTCTTGAAGCTACACAAAATGGCTATATCTTCAAGTAAAACAAAGATGATGATCCTTGCCTTTGGCAAGACAGATGGGACTTAACAAAAAAAGGAAGAACTACATATTTGTTAACAAAGACGTTAATTTTGATTTGCAACACAAGTGGTACCTATCTACTGTGTGTGTGTTCGATCGGCATCTGCTACTTTAGGTGAAAAAAGTGATTAAAAGTAAAAAATTAATTACGGAAAAAAATTAAATATATTATATAAATACTTCTTCTAACGAAATATATTTAAGTTTATTTTAATATTGTGCTAATTTGCTCTAAAATAAGTGTTTTTAAAAACGTTTGACAATTAGAAACCAGTGTTGAAAAATATAACTAAATATATATATGACGCGTACACGCGGTCTTATGAAAATAACCTCAAAACTGTAACTTTGTCGTTTTTGAGATAAAACAATAATAAGTGCGATAGATAAAGAAATTGATAATAATTAGATTAGTGTTAGTGCTAAAACATCAACTGGTAAAGAAATTCAAGAAATCTGTAGACCTATATAAGGAAAACCTCATATAAATACTACAAATATACGTAAAACAAAATGTTGCTTATCACTATCAAGTAAGTCAAATAACATTAACTATAAATAATATTTATACATAACAATTAGTTTATACTCTTAAAAAAGCGAGTTTCAAATAATAAAGAGAGTGTATTTATTGTTATAAGTAAACAATATATATGGTTTTCTTGAAAATTGTGACTGATTGTTCATGAATAATCACACTATACCAAGATAACGCAAAAAAAAACATAACTTGTCGCATATTATAGTACTATATAGAATTTATAGAAATTTCAGGGTGCATTTAATAATGTCTGATGGCCAAGTGCCCTTCGAAGAATTAGGCCGGCAAAAATCTCTAGGAACGTCTACTGCACTATAAAGAACTATATTCATTGTTAAACATTAATTTTACAAACCGATTACCGTTCCATGAAAAGAGGCAACTATCTAATAGTTGTCCTCAACTCTGGAACATGGTATTCGACGAGGACTGTGGTTCTCACTCGAAAGGTTGTGTAAACGTTTGTTTTGATAAAGTGTGTATTTTATTGAAGCTACACAAAATGGCTATATCTTCAAGTAAAACAAAGATGATGATCCTTGCCTTTGGCAAGACAGATTGGACTTAACAGAAAAAGGAAGAACTACATATTTGTTAACAAAGACGTTAATTTTGATTTGCAACACAAGTGGTACCTATCTACTGTGTGTGTGTTCGATCGGCATCTGCTACTTTAGGTGAAAAAAGTGATTAAAAGTGAGAAATTAATTACGGAAAAAAATTAAATATATTATATAAATACTTTTTCTAACGAAATGTATTTAAGTTTATTTTAATATTGTGCTAATTTGCTCTAAAATAAGTGTTTCTTAAAACGTTTGACAGTTAAAAACCAGTGTTGAAAAATATAACTAAATATATATATGACGCGTACACGCGGTCTTATGAAAATAACCTCAAAACTGTAACTTTTTCGTTTTTGAGATAAAACAATAATAAGTGCGATAGATTAAGAAATTGATAATAATTAGATTAGTGTTAGTGCTAAAACATCAACTGGTAAAGAAATTAAAGAAATCTGTAGACCTATATAAGAAAGACCTCATATAAACACTACAAATATACGGAAAACAAAATGTTGCTTATCACTATCAAGTAAGTCAAATAACATTAACTATAAATAATATTAATACATAACAATTAGTTTATACTCGTAAAAAAGCGAGTTTCAAATAATAAAGAGAGTGTATTAATTGTTATAAGTAAACAATATATATGGTTTTCCTAAAAATTGTGACTGATTGTTCATGAATAATCACACTATACAAAGATAACGCAAAAAAAAACATAACTTGTCGCATATTATTATACTATATAGAATTTAAAGAAATTTCAGGGTGCATTTAATAATGTCTGGTGGCCAAGTGCCCTTCAAAAAATAAGGCCGGCAAAAATCTCTAGGAACGTCTACTGCACTATAAAGAACTATATTCATTGTTGAACATTAATTTTACAAACCGATTACCGTTCCATGAAAAGAGGCAACTATCTAATAGTTGTCCTCTTTTCTGGAACATGGTATTCGACGAGGACTGTGGTTCTCACTCGAAAGGTTGTGTAAACGTTTGTTTTGATAAAATGTGTAGTTTCTTGAAGCTACACAAAATGGCTATATCTTTAAGTAAAACAAAGATGATGATCCTTGCCTTTGGCAAGACAGATTGGACTTAACAGAAAAAGGAAGAACTACATATTTGTTAACAAAGACGTTAATTTTGATTTGCAACACAAGTGGTACCTATCTACTGTGTGTGTGTTCGATCGGCATCTGCTACTTTAGGTGAAAAAAGTGATTAAAAGTAAAAAATTAATTACGGAAAAAAATTAAATATATTATATAAATACTTCTTCTAACGCAATGTATTTAAGTTTATTTTAATATTGTGCTAATTTGCTCTAAAATAAGTGTTTCTAAAAACGTTTGACAGTAAGAAACCAGTGTTGAAAAATATAACTAAATATATATATGACGCGTACACGCGGTCATATGAAAATAACCTCAAAACTGTAACTTTTTCGTTTTTGAGATAAAACAATAATAAGTGCGATAGATTAAGAAATTGATAATAATTAGATTACTGTTAGTGCTAAAACATCAACTGGTAAAGAAATTAAAGAAATCTGTAGACCTATATAAGAAAGACCTCATATAAACACTACAAATATACGGAAAACAAAATGTTGCTTATCACTATCAAGTAAGTCAAATAACATTAACTATAAATAATATTAATACATAACAATTAGTTTATACTCGTAAAAAAGCGAGTTTCAAATAATAAAGAGAGTGTATTAATTGTTATAAGTAAACAATATATATGGTTTTCCTAAAAATTGTGACTGATTGTTCATGAATAATCACACTATACCAAGATAACGCAAAAAAAAACATAACTTGTCGCATATTATAATACTACTAGCTTTTACCCTCGTCGCAAGCGACGTTTTATTTTTATGAGTGGCTTGAATTTCATGTCAAAATTTAATTACATTTTTAAATTGAAATAATAAATAAACTCGTCCTATATTTAATTTTACATATAATAACAATTAATTTTTCATACAAACTGACTAAGAAAATATATTTTTTATATCAAAACAAAAAATATTTTCAATTTATGCGTCATTTGACCAACTTTTTTTCGAAATTTGTAATTTTTTTTTCGATTCGTAAATAAGTTACCAAGGTTAGCCTATATACAAAATTTAAACTTTCTAACACAACTTTTACTCTCAGCAAATACAGCCCCCGTGCCCCCCAATAAAATTGTGAAGTTCCCTACCGGGCCCCCGAATTTCTTTAACCCCCCCTTTTTCAATTTTTGAATTTCTAATTTTTGAGAAATGTCAGCTTTGAATACTTTAATACACATGCAAAATTTCAACTTTCTATCATATACGAATTAAAAGTAATACAGCAAAGAAGGGATCACTTTTTTCCAGTTTTTCCAAAATTACGGGTTTCCAGGAAATTCAGGGAAAAATCCGGGGACGCCAAAAGTCTTAGAATTTTTTTCTCTACGAAATAGGAAATTTTTAAAAACTTCCCTGGAGCCGTTTTCGAGATGCCATACAAAATTCGAACCAAACATATAAACACATAAACATATAAGAATATAAATATACACTTGGGACATTATAATATACTTGAGTTTACCCCCGTCGCAATGCGACGTCTTTTTGGCGTGTATTATTTGAATTCAATAAAATAATTCGTAATTAAATTTCATATTTAACTGTTCTATTTTTAAATTGAAATAATAAATAAACTCGCGCACATATACACACATATAAATTGACTAAAAAAATATTATTTTTTTATCAAAATAAAAAATATTTTCAATTTATGCGTTATTTGACCAACTTTTTTTCAAAATTTGGGATTTTTTTTTTCGATTCGTAAATAAGTTACCAAGGTTAGCCTATATACAAAATTTCAACTTTCTAGCACAATTTTTACTCTCGGAAAATACTGCCCCCGTGCCCCCAAATAAAATTTTGAAATTTTGAAATTTTTTTTATTAATAATATACTTAATTATTCTACAATCCAGAATATGAACTTTCTCCAAAGTTCCCTACCGGGCCCCCGAAATTCTTCAACCCCCCTTTTTCTATTTTTGAAATTCTAATTTTTGAGAAATGTCAGCATTAAATAGCTTAATACACATGCAAAATTTCAACTTTCTGTCTTTTACGAATTAAAAGTTATAGAGCAAAAAGTAAAAATTTTTTTTTTCGTTTTTCCAAAATTACGGGTTTCCAGAAAATTCAGGGAAAAATTCGGGGACGCCAAAAGTCTTAGAATTTTTTTCTCTACGAAATAGCAAATTTTTAAAAACTTCCCTGGAGCCGTTTTCGAGATGCCATACAAAATTTGAACCAAACATATAAACATATAAGAAAACAAATATACACCTGGGACATTATAATATACTAGCTTTTACCCCCGTCGCAAGCGACGTTTGTCTTTTGTGTGTGGCTTGAACTTCATGTAAAAATTTAAATTCCAGTAACGTTTACCCCCGTCGCAAAGCGAAGTCTTCTTGGCGTGTATGATTTGAAACCAATAAAATAATTCGTAATTACATTTCATATTTAACTGTTCTATTTTTAAATTGAAATAATAAATAAACTCGCGCACATATACATGACATATAAATTGACTAAAAAAAATTATTTTTTTTAACAAAATAAAAAATATTTTCAATTTATGCGTTATTTGACCAACTTTTTTTCAAAATTTGGGATTATTTTTTTCGATTCGTAAATAAGTTACCAAGATTAGCCTATATACAAAATTTCAACTTTCTGGCACAATTTTTACTCTCGGCAAATACTGCCCCCGTGCCCCCAAATAAAATTTTGGAATTTTGAATTTTTTTTTATTAATAATATACTTAATTATTCTAGAATCCAGAATATGAACTTTCTCCAAAGTTCCCTACCGGGCCCCCGAATTTCTTCAACCCCCCCTTTTTCACTTTTTGAATTTCTAATTTTTGAAAAATGTCAGCATTGAATACCTTAATACACATGCAAAATTTCAACTTTCTATCTTTTACGAATTAAAAGTAATACAGCAAAAAAGGGTTCACTTTTTTTCCAGTTTTTCCAAAATTACGGGTTTCCAGGAAATTCAGGGAAAAATCCGAGGACGCCAAAAGTCTTAGAATTTTTTTCTCTACGAAATAGGAAATTTTTACAAACTTCCATGGAGCCGTTTTCGAGCTACCATACGAATCGCGTAAACATATAAGAATATAAACATATAAGAATATAAACATATAAGAAAATAAACATACACCTCGGACATTATAATATATGATGATATAGAATTTATAGAAATTCCAGGGTGCATTTAATAATGTCTGGTGGCCAAGTGCCCTTCGAAGAATTAGGCCGGCAAAAATCTCTAGGAACGTCTACTGCACTATAAAGAACTATATTCATTGTTGAACATTAATTTTACAAACCGATTACCGTTCCATGAAAAGAGGCAACTATTTAATGGTTGTCCTCAACTCTGGAACATGGTATTCGACGATGACTGTGTTTCTCACTCGAAAGGTTGTGTAAACGTATGTTTTGATAAAATGTGTAGTTTCTTGAAGCTGCACAAAATGGCTATATCTTTAAGTAAAACAATGATGATGATCCTTGCCTTTGGCAAGACAGATGGGACCTAACAGAAAAAGGAAGAACTACATATTTGTTAACAAAGACGTTAATTTTGATTTGCAACACAAGTGGTACCTATCTACTGTGTGTGTGTTCGATCGGCATCTGCTACTTTAGGTAAAAAAAGTGATTAAAAGTGAGAAATTAATTACGGAAAAAAATTAAATATATTATATAAATACTTCTTCTAACGAAATGTATTTAAGTTTATTTTAATATTGTGCTAATTTGCTCTAAAATAAGTGTTTCTAAAAACGTTTGACAGTTAGAAACCAGTGTTGAGAAATATAACTAAATATATATATGACGCGTACACGCGGTCTTATGAAAATGACCTCAAAACTGTAACTTTTTCGTTTTTGAGATAAAACAATAATAAGTGCGATAGATTAAGAAATTGATAATAATTAGATTAGTGTTAGTGCTAAAACATCAACTGGTAAAGAAATTAAAGAAATCTGTAGACCTATATAAGAAAGACCTCATATAAACACTACAAATATACGGAAAACAATATGTTGCTTATCACTATCAAGTAATTCAAATAACATTAACTATAAATAATAATAATACATAACAATTAGTTTATACTCGTAAAAAAGCGAGTTTCAAATAATAAAGAGAGTGTATTAATTGTTATAAGTAAACAATATATATGGTTTTCCTAAAAATTGTGACTGATTGTTCATGAATAATCACACTATACCAAGATAACGCAAAAAAAAACATAACTTGTCGCATATTATTATACTATATAGAATTTATAGAAATTCCAGGGTGCATTTAATAATGTCTGGTGGCCAAGTGCCCTTCGAAGAATTAGGCCGGCAAAAATCTCTAGGAACGTCTACTGCACTATAAAGAACTAAGTAGATGAGGAGAGCTGGTTCTAGGACAGTTTTGAAGTTGAGTTGGAAATTATTGGTGGTGGGGATGCATTTAGGTCACGATTTGAAGAGGGGGCGTGACTATACTTGAAAGAATGTAAAAGGGGGTAAGGGTGGGAGGAATATAGGTCATATGATCTAATGCCATGTATAAGCTGTGTTGTGATTGGTTTAGAAGATGATGACGTCAGTACAGCTTTTATCTGTTAATACATTCTCTACAATACCCAAGGTTATGAGTGAGAAAGCAATAGTGGTAAAGAGTGAGATACCGATATTAATTCTTATGTTTGATTTGTTATTGGTTATAAGATTATGACGTTGTAGTAGTTATATGTTATAATGATGTTATATTACACATGGTGGGGTATAATATGAAAGGTTATAGTATAATTTGTGATATATATTCTTTAGGATTGTTAAACATAGATTATAACAATAACAGTGTTAAATTATTTATAACAGTGTATTTATAGCGCACGTGTTAAAACTGTGTGAGAAACTTTGGACACAAGCGCATTAGTTCGAATGTAACTTGAACGTAATGTTAAAACTGTGTGAGAAACTTTGGACACAAGCGCATTAGTTCGAATGTAACTTGAACGTAATGTTAAAACTGTGTGAGAAACTTTGGACACAAGCGCATTAGTTCGAATGTAACTTGAACGTAATGGGAACGTTAAAACTGTGTGAGAACGTGTTGAATACAAGCGAATATTTTCCAAACGTAGACAATTTTTTTTGTTATACATTTCATGTTTTAGTTAAATGTAGGGCCGGATTGGGTATTGTTGTATTAGATTATTTATTTAAGTATACTAAAAGTTATAATATACGTACATTATATCATTGATGATTCTCAAAGCATACAGTTATTTTTTTATGTGTTGTAATAATCATAAAGTCTTATAAGTCAGACAATGGTGTTGTTTTACATATATAAGGTTATAACACCACAGTAACTGTTAAAATAGTAGGAGGATATTTTATTATACAAATTTATTAGGTAGCGGTTTGATCCATATGTATGAGGTTATATAGGTTGTGGATAATAGTGGAATCACAATTAGCTAAACCAAAAGCTCTAACTTAAGTTGAAACAAACTTTTTAAAATAAAACTGCTCGAAGGGTCGGGGGCCCCGAGAATTTTATTTATTTTGAATGCGCGGGGATGATAGAATTAAGAATTGATAGTCTGATGATAAATATATTATAGTATTAAATAAGTAAAGTGCTACCCTGTTAAATTTTTATATTATAATTTATATATAAGTCTAAGAATATGATTGTGTCACATTAAGTATTAGGCAGTTTGTGTGAGCATAAGACCACGAATTCACCAGAAATTTGCAAGCAGCACATGTGTGTAAAATTCTATAAATAAATGAACTTTTGAAAACAATTGTGATTTATATTTTGATTTTCAAACTGAAATATATAATTTAAAATGGATAACGGTTGTAAGATTATTAAACATATGAGAACAATTATTGAACATTTGAATAGTTCAAATTATTCAAGTATTCAGTGGAAAAATTGGTCTGATTATAATAAAATAAATATAAAGTTGTTAAATAAGTTATTAAAAAATAATAAAAATACCTATTCAATTGGATATAAGCGAAGCATTGAAAGCAATATAAGTGTCTTAAAATATTTTCAAACATTGTTAGAAAATAAACAAAAAGTTGGAGGAGGAACTATAAATAGTATAAAACGTAGTGATCGGATTAAATGGCAGGAAATAAATTCATCATTTAAAGGACGTGTTAGAACAGGAGTGTTAAATAATTTAAGTCACATTGATCCATTACAATTTTTAAACGATGCATTTTATATGTTTGCATCTAGAATTAAAAATGCTTTAAAAAAATATAGTGCTTTAAAAGTTAACGTAATATTTTGTGGTGAATTTGTTTTACCATCAGCTAAAGAAGAAGAACATATATTTGAATACAAATATTTTAATACTGAAAATAATGAAATTTTTGTATCAACAGATTTAAAACATTGGTATAAGGAAAATGTTATTGATGTTGTGTTAAAAGATTTAGAAACTTTTCAAAAAAATCAAAGTGAATATAAAATAGTGAATATGATAGTAATTATAAAACAATTTGTTTCATTTTATGGTTTATCATTTATTGACTTACCAGTTGAAATAAAACGAAAAAAGGCTGTAATAAATGTTCAGAATGAGGATGATAAATGTTTTGTATGGGCAGTATTATCTGCACTTTATCCATCAAAAATTCATGGCGAGAGAGTATCATCTTATAAGAAATATATAAATTGTCTTAATTTAAATGGTATTAAATTTCCAATGACGTTATCACAAGGTTCAAAATTTGAAAAACTAAATAATATAACAATAAATGTGTATATTTTAAAAAAGAACAAGAAAACATTTGTAACTATTCCTGTATATGTAAGTAAAATATATGAAAGTAAACATATACATTTATTAATGATTCAAAGTGATTATGAAGTAGAAGATGAAAAAAAAGAAGAAGAAGAAGAAGAAGAAGAAGAAGATGTTGTTGAAAGTAATAATGAGGAATGTGACAATAAAATAAAATTTCATTTTTGTTGGATAAAGAATTTATCAAGACTTGTTAGTAATCAACTTTTAAAAACAAATTGTAAGAAATTTATATGTGATCGATGTTTACATTTCTTTAGATATGAGAACAAGTTTAAGGAACATTTACAAGACTGTGTTGGATTAGGTCTAAGACCAGTTAAACCGATAATGCCAGATGAAAATTCTAATTAACTTGAGTTTAAAAACTTTAAGAGAAAAATTAGAAATGCATGTGTTATTTATGCAGACTTTGAAAGTATATTGGATAGTAATGTGACAAATATTGAAACCAAGGGGGTATATCAAACACATATTGCACATAGCGTTGGATATTATGTAAAATATTCATATGATGACTCTAAATCTTATTATAATAGTTATCGTGGTGAAGATTGCGTTCAGTGGTTTGTAAATGAATTAAAAAAAATTGCTTATAATGTTGAGGATATAATAAAAAATGTATTACGAATGAAAACATTGACGGCTCAACAAAAGATGGAATATTTAAATGCAATAAATTGTCATATATGTGAAAAACCGTTGCAACAAGACCGTGTTCGAAATCATTGTCATTTAACAGTAAATTATAGAGGACCAGCTCATAATGAATGTAATTTAAATTATAATGAAAGTTATGTGATTCCAATAATTTTTCACAATTTATCATCTTATGATTCACATTTTATAATAATTGATTTAGCTACCGGAATAAGTGGAAGAACCTCTGTGCTACCAATTAATAAAGAAAAATATATTTCATTTACGAAATATGTGTATGGAACTAATATTTCATTAAGATTTATTGATTCATATCGATTTCTGGCTAGTTCTTTAAGTAATTTAGCATCTTATTTACCAAATAATAAACTAAAAAATTTAAAATCAGAATTTAGCAATTTAAGCAATGAAGAATTTACTTTGTTAAGTAAAAAAGGTGTATTTCCTTATGATTATATAAATTCCTGGGAAAAGTTAAATGAGACAGCTTTACCACCTCAGAATATTTTTTTTAATTTATTAAATGAGAGTTACTTATCAGATACAGATTACAAACATGCACAAGACATATGGAATACATTTCATATCAAAACACTTGGTGAATATTCAGATTTGTACTTAAAAACCGATGTGTTATTACTTTGTGACATATTTGAAAATTTTCGAGATAATTGTTTAGACACGTATAAATTAGATCCAGTGCATTATGTTTCTGTTCCAGGGTTATCTTGGGATTCTATGTTAAAAATTACAAAAATTAAACTTGAATTGTTTACTGATATAAATATGTGGCTATTTATAGAGAAGGGTATCAGAGGTGGTATAAGTCAATGTTCAAACAGATATGCAGAGGCCAATAACAAATACATGAATGAAAAGTATAAACCTGAATTACCTTCTAAATATCTAATGTATTTCGATGTTAATAACTTATACGGTCAAGCAATGTCTCAATTCCTACCATATGGAAATTTTAAATGGTTAAACAACCAGGAAATATTGGAAATAAGTAATACTATATGCAATTTATCAGAAACTAGCAATACTGGTTACATTTTAGAAGTAGATTTAACTTATCCTCAAAGTTTACATAATCTCCATAAAGATTTACCGCTTTGTCCTGAGCATTGTATTCCACCGGGAAGTAAACATAAAAAACTTTTAACTACTTTATATGATAAGGAGAAATATATAATTCATTATAGTAATTTAAAGCAATGTATACATTTAGGAATGCAAGTGTCAAAAATACATCGAGTTTTAAAATTTAGTCAATCACCGTGGCTAAAAAACTATATCGATTTAAATACAGAAAAAAGAAAAATGGCTACCAATGATTTTGAAAAAAACTTGTATAAATTAATGAATAATAGTGTATTTGGTAAGACAATGGAAAATGTTAGAAAACATCGTGATATAAAATTAAAAACAAAATGGGGTGGTCGTTATGGAGTAAAAAGTTTAATAGCACGACCTAATTTTCATAGCCGATCAATTTTTAATAAAAATGTTGTGGCTATTGAACTTTTAAAACCTAATATTACATTTAATAAACCTATATATGTTGGCTTTTCAATATTAGATTTATCTAAAACAGTAATGTATGATTTTCATTATAATTATATGCAAAAAGAATTTTTTAATAATAATTTAAAGTTATTATATATTGATACTGACTCGTTAATATATGAAATTATCACATCAGATATTTATGAAACTATAAAACGCGATATAAGTAAGTTTGATACAAGTGATTATAAAGAAAACAATCAATATAATATTCCCCGTGTAAATAAAAAGGTATTAGGTTTAATGAAGGATGAAAATAACGGTAAAATTATGACTCACTTTATAGGACTAAGATCGAAAATGTATACAATAAAAGTTAATAATAATGATATTATAAAAAAAATAAAAGGAATAAAGACAAGTGTAGTAAAAAACCATATTTCTTTTGAAGATTATGAAAATTGTTTAAGAACTTTAAATAAAAAAAAATGTACTCAAAGAGGAATAGTTTCAAAATTGCATAATGTGTACTCTATTAAGCAAACAAAAATTGCTTTAAGTCCTTTTGATGATAAACGGTGTATTATAAAAAATAGTACCGATACTTTGCCTTGGGGTTTTGATAGTTTTAGTGAGAGCGATTTATTGTTATAAGTATATTTTTAATGTAAAAATAAATACATATTTATAATAACCAATAGTTTTATTTATTTAAAATGTTATACAATATTTTTAGCATCTATCCAACTGTTATGAGATTTATCTAAACCTAACCACTTTACAAAAACTCTTTTTCCTTTTTTCTGTAAAACTTTCTCAACTAGATATATATCTGGATATTTTGTTTTTTGTAGTTCTTGTTCGTAAAACGCGCCTGCAATTGATTGGTCAAGAGAATCATTAAGTAAATATGTGACTGGATTAGTTAGTTGTACTTTTGATATAGTAAATATTTCGGTACCCCAGTTAGGAGTATACCCTTTTGCAAATAATGATTTGGTTTTGCTTAAACGAACATAATCTCCAACTTTATATCGACTTAAACCGACCCTTTTTATTCTATTGTATACATTTCCTAATAATTTTTTTTCATTTTTTATTGATACTTGAGATGGCTTCATATTAATTGTTGAATGATGAGTATTATTATATTTCTTAACAAGTGCATTAATGTTATTAATCCAATTATAGTTGCCTTTTATACTAAAATCTTTCCACATGGCATTTTTTAGAGTTCTATTAAATCTTTCAACAATCGATGCTTTCATATTACTAAATGTACTATAATGGTTTATATCATACGAATCTATAACTTTTTTAAATTCAGTGTTATAAAATTCCTTTCCGTTATCTGTTTGTAAGTTTTTCGGAACCTTATTCTTATTTTTTAATAAAATATTTTCAAATGCAACAGTAACGTCTTTTGCAGATTTTGATTTTACTGGAACTGCCCATGCATATTTAGAAAATATATCAATTACTGTGAGTAAATACTTGTAACCTTTGTTTTCTTTTGCATACGGAATCATTTCTACTAAATCAGCTTGCTAAGAATCATTTAGACCTTTTATGATTACATGTCTACGCTTATAGTTTTTAAGTGCAGGTTTATGTAACTCATTAATTATACCTATTTTTGTTTTGCTCATACTTATTATTACACAAAATTTATCAAGAACTAATATCTAAACTATGTTTTGTTTTTAATTCTGTAATTAATGTTGCAATTTTTTTATTTACTTCAATAAAGTTATTAATATAAGCATCATGAATATCTTTCTCTACAGCTTTTAAACGTCTATCTATAATAATTAAATCATTTTTTGATACTGTTTCGTGCCGAGTAATTTTTTTCTTATGTATATGTACTCCAAATTTGTTAATAGTCATGTTACTTACATGAGTAGTTATAAATTAATAAAAAAGAAGGGAATGTGTTTAAGTATTTATATAATAATATTAGCTTCTTTTAATTCTTCAACTATTGAAATAATTTCATTGTCATGTGATGTATTGCCCACCATTTTTGAATTAATAAGTAGTTGAAATCTTTCAACTAATTTATTTGGGTCATCCCAGTAAATGAAATCCTTTTGATTATTGTTTAAAGTCATAAAGTTTGGTATTAAATTGCCACCTCCTAAACGTTTATTATTTTGTAAACCAACTGAAGTCATAAAGTTTGGTATTAAATTGCCACCTCCTAAACGTTTATTATTTTGTAAACCAACTGAAGACGTATTCTGCAAAAGTCTTGATCGAACGTTTTGTAATCTTTCTGAAGAATATGGTGTTGAAGACGCTGGGTCACTTAATTTTGTTTAAGGAGGAAATAATAGCGATATAATTTTTTTATATTTTATACCTTTGTTAGATTTAATTTTACCATTAGGTAAATATAATGTTCTATGTGCATTTGTATCAGTTAAAATTGTTTTATAATCCTCTAAATCTTCCTCACTATAAATATTTGCGCTTGGATCTATTTTAAAAAGCAATTCATATAATCCGGGGGATGACTTATATTTTTTATTTCCTATTATAATACCTTTTTTATCAAACGTAACCAGTGTTTTTCCTAATATTAAATTACCATCTTCTAAATTTATACCAAATGTATGATCAAATATACTTGGATCACCTTTTCGTCTATTAAAATCAATTAAATATTGAAAGGCGTATTTATCAACTTGTTTTTTATAATTTTCTTCAACTTCAGACAGTTTTATAGATGTCTTAAATAAGTTTGGATCATGTACTCTACTATATTCTAAGGGTTCATTTGATTCAAAAACTTCATCATCTAACTAACTAAGTTCCATTGTTGGTTCTTTAGATAATGTTAAATCATTTTGCTGTTCTGGTATAAATGTAGTGTCTAGGGGTTCTTTTAACATGTTATTTAACTTAGATTTAATTGTTTTAACCTTGAAATCATACGGTTTTGTATCAATATCTTGTTTGATTGGTTGCGCTAATTTAATATTGGAAGTACTTTTATTAGCTAGTATATTTAGTGGTGTAGTTATTGGTTCAAGCTGTTTGTCAAAGTACCTTTGTGCCTCAGATTCTCCTAGTTTTAATGCGAGATACTTTTGTCTTATAGAATCGCTTGATTTAATAATATCGCGTGTTAATTTTTTATCTTCATCATTAGTCATATTGCTTATTATTTTACGTTTACTATTCCTTTTTTCAAATCTGGTAGGAGGAGTCTTTATTTTAACCACAGTATTTTTTGCACGCTTCTTTGATTTAAACATGGTTACATGCAAACTTTATGCAACTTGAACGTAATAGGAACGTAATTTAGAAGTAAATTAAACGTAATGGGAACGTAAATTCAACGTAATGGGAACGTAATCAATGTAATTTGAACGTAAATTCAACGTAATGGGAACGTAATTAATGTAATTTGAACGTAATCAATGTTTATTAAGATAATAAATGCATGTTATTATGAAGATGGTTACCTCAACACTGATTATTATTGTAAAGGTTACTTGGTTATATCTAAAAACATATCAAATCCTTTTCTGTATCAACCTTTATTTAAGTCACTATTTTTATCTATTACCATAAAGGAATATTTATTTGAATCCCAACATAAATTACAAACTTGTTTAAACTCTAGAAAACTTGGAAAGTCAAAGTTAACATGATCATCATATATATGCTTTAAATTTAAGTCATCTTGCTTGAATAATATAATAAAATTAGTATTATCCCGTATTAATTGCTTTGGAATTTTGCTGTAAGTCTGACATAAATAGAAAGAGTCTATCAAATTATGACGGCCCATGCTAAAAAAATTTCGAATATTATTTTGTTTATCGCAAGCAACATCATCAAATATGAATATAGAATTTGGGCTAGCATCTTCAGGTCTAATAATCTCTTCATTGTCAGTGTATGTATAGTATCCCATACCATTAATTCTTCATAATTTGTTGTAATATTTTATATTTTCGTTGATATAAAGATTTTGAATAAATGTATATATTTTTAAATCGCAACCCATTTGGATGTTCAATTAGATTAAACATAACATTAGTTTTTCCACAGTTTGAAGGTCCACAAATAATGCATCTAATGTCGTTTGGTAAAAGTGATCCATGTTTTGAATTATTAGTGTAATTATTACTTTGATTATCTACATTCTTTACAGAAAGAGTTTGTTTTTGCTTTACAAACTTCATTGTTTAACCAGGCATGTGTTTAACCAGGCATGTGTTATAAACTAATAGAATACATTTTAAATGTTTAATCTTTATATATGAAAATATTATAAAGTATAAAATTGGATGATAGCACATACTTTGGTCAGTATGATAAAAGTAATAAACTAATGGAATACATTTTAAATGTTTAATCTTTATATATGAAAATATTATAAAGTATAAAATTGGATGATAGCACATACTTTGGTCAGTATGATAAAAGTAAAGAAAGGTGATGGTCTTATTGATAAACTAATCAATAAATTACCTTTTGAGTTGCACTTGCCTGGATACAACTATTGCGGTCCTGGAACACGTTTAATAGAACGTTTAAACCGAGGAGATCAAGGAGTTAATGCATTGGACTCAGCTTGCAAAGAACATGACATTGCATATCTCCGCTATAAAGATTTAAGTAAAAGACACGTAGCTGATAAAATACTGATTAAGAAAGCTTGGAAGCAATATTTTTCTAAAGATTCAAAGTTAAGTGAACGTTTAGCATCATTACTTGTTGCTAATATCATGAATATAAAAACCAAACTTGGAATGGGGTTGAAACGAAATAAAAAAATTAAAAAGAAGAAAATAAAGGTCAAGCATAGTATGGCAGCATTAAAGAAAGCTATTCTTAATGCTCGTGGTGCGCTAAAAAATACTTTAATTAACCCTGATAATCCTAAGAGTGTGTCAAAAGCTATTAAAATTGCATCACAAGCCGCAAAACAATCAATTAATAAAAAGTCAAAATTTAAAGTTAATAAACTAAGAATAATTCCTATACCAAAAGTAGGTGGTTTTCTACCATTTCTAATTCCATTATTTGCGGGATTATCAGCACTAGGTGGATTGGCAGGTGGTGTTGCAGGTGTTGCGAAAGCAATAAATGAGGCAAAGGATGCAAAAAAAATGTTAGCAGAAACTCAAAAACATAACCAAACTATGGAGGAAATTGCTATTGGAAAATCTGGCAAAGGAATTTATTTAAAACCTTATAAAAAAGGGTTAGGATTATATATTAATCCGTATCCAAAAAACTTTCGTTGAAGCTACCTAAACGAGCCCTTACTGATGTTGATTTAAGAAAATATGCCAAGAAATTTAATATCCCTCACTTTAGAGGGGTATTCATGAGAAATGATTTGCCTAAAAAAATGTATATAAATGAAAGTGGTATAATAAATTTAGATGATAAAACATCAGTAGGAACACATTGGGTAGCTTACATAAAAAGAAATAAAAATATTTTATATTTTGATAGTTTTGGTAACCTTCAACCTCCAATAGAAGCAATTGAATACTTTAAAAATAATACTATTCAATATAACTATGATAGATTTCAAAAATTTAATACTGTAAATTGTAGACATTTATGCTTACACTTTTTGTAATCAAATTCTTATATTTATAATAAATAATATATTGCTATAAATACCTGAGTTTTATTTTTAATTTGTTATTACTATAACTAAGCTTATCGTGAAAGGATTTTTATTTAAAAAATAATGTCTATGACATTTACAATTATTGGAAATAAATCCGTATTAAGCGCCGATATTTTCCCTCCTATAGATTTGTACGATGAACAGTTTGAATTGGGAATAGTCGACTTTCAGACATTTAATTCAATACCAAACATTGACGACACTAACAATAAATTTTATTATGGAGATGGTAAAGTTATTTTAATACCAGTGGGTTCATATGAATTGGAAGATATTCAGGAATATTTAAGGTTAAGCATTGGTGATTCTAGAGCAATAAAACACAACAGCGAATTTAAGGACAAAGCTGATAAGCAAATAAAAGAAGTATTTTTAAATTTAACTGCAAATACAAATACCCTTCAAAGTGAGATAATATGTACTGAAAAAATAGATTTTTCGAAAGAAAATTGTATTGGTTCATTACTAGGATTTAATAAGCAAGTATTAGAACCTAATAAATTACATGTATCTAACTTACCGGTAAACATTATTAAAGTAAATAACATACGTATTGAATGTAATATTACATCCGGTTCCTATCTAAACGGACGTTTAGTACACACAATTCATGAGTTTTCACCTGCAGTTCCACCAGGATATAAGATAATAGAAATTCCAAAGCAAATCATTTATCTTCCAATCGTTGTACAGAAAATGGATAATATTTCTATAAAAATTGTTATTGAAGAAGGTAAACTTATCAATTTTAGAAAAGAAAAAATTTCCTGCAGATTGCACATACGAAAGATTTAATAATGGGTATATGTCATAATTTAAAAACAATATATAATTCGTCGTTTAATCAAACTCAGCGTAGTCCAACCAAGCCTTTTAAGAGGATAACATTAAAAAATAAACAGTTTCTTAAGTCGTTAGGATTTAAAATAAATACTCTACAATGACCGCTCATATGCTTAATATTGAAGATAAAATCGTTTTCGATGAATCTATAAGTCAATATGAGATACATACATATAATCCATATTCTACAACTACTTTTGAAAATAATGACGAAATCCGTATCCCAATAAATCAACATAATGTTTTTACTTTACCATCTGAATCATATTTATATATTGAAGACAAGACAAAAGACACAACAAAAGCTACACCAGTCTTCATACTAAATGGCATTCTATATTTGTTTGAAACTATAAGATATGAAAAAAATTCTGTTGAAATTGATTCAAATAGAAATCCTGGTATAACATCTACTATGAAAGGTTATGTTTCGCATAACAATAACGATATTCATGTTCAAAATTTTGGCTGGTGTGATAAGGATACCAATATAATAGATAAAAATGGAAACTTCAGTGTATGTATTCCTCTTAAAACGATATTTGGTTTTTGTGAAGATTTCGAAAAAATTATTTTACCAGTAAAGCATGAATTAATATTAGTTCGATCAAAAAACGATAATAACGCTATTTGGATAGAAGAACTAAAAGAAGTATTACCAAAAGTTGTCATTGAAAAGATTTCTTGGCGAATGCCCCACGTTCAAGTCTCAGACAAAAAGAAATTGGATTTATTACAAACAATAGAACGTGATAGATCATTATATATTGGTTTTCGAGCGTGGGAACTATACGAATATCCTGCCTTGTCAAGTTCAACAAATCAAACCTGGTCAATAAAAACAACTACATCTCTTGAAAAACCACGTTATGTCATATTAGGATTACAAAGGGAATCTAAAAATGACATTACAAAGGATATGAGTAAATTTGATACTTGTAATTTAAGAAATGTAAAATTATATTTAAATTCTGAAATATACCCATACGACAACTTGAACTTGGATTACAATAATAATAAATATTCGGTAGCCTATAAAATGTATGCAAATTTTCAAAAATCTTACTATGATAAAAATCCAAACCCTGTTTTAAATTTAAAAGATTTTAAAGAAAAAGCACCCCTAATAGTTATAGATTGTTCAAAACAGAAAGAATTTCTAAAATCTGCCCCAGTGGATATTAGACTTGAATAAGAAACATCAGAAATGATTGTTGGTTTGGTTCGCGCCTTTGCCCTAATTATACACGACAAAATTATTGAGTATAAACCTTTATCTGGAATTGTTAATAAAATTACATAACCATTATAAATAATGATTAATATCTTTAAAGTCATTAAAGAGTAACCATCTCATAACCAAATAATGGATTATAAATTTTTAAATAATCATGAACAAGTTTCGAAAACGATTTCAAAAGTTGGAGCTGTTTTAAAAAAATATAAAGAAAATGAGTGTTTACTAGAAAATCTTACTGATGAAGAATTACATTATTTACCGACAGAGTTCTTTTTGCATTATATAATGTTTTCCACCGATATTGAACAAAACTGGAACCGGCTTCCAATACATTTAAAACAAGATCACTATATGCAGGGGCGTCGATTATGCTACAAACATTATAACAAAGGAAGAATACAAAGAGATGGACCTCCATGTCAAATAAGAAACTGTTGTGATTGTAATTTTAATTTATATTATGATTCTAATGGAAATAGTTATACCTTAATAAATAAATAAATAAATATACCTTAATAAATAAAATACATGTTCTTTCATTTATAAAATTTTATTTATATACACTATACATATTTACAATTATACATATTTATTAGCTTTTTATTGTATTTGAGTCTTAAGTAAGTCTATACAAAGCGCCTTAATTTCTAAGCTTAGTAACTTTACATTCATATTTGATGATATATTAGTAAACAATTTATAGTAATTTAATTCTATGTTATTAATGTTATTTAAAACAAAATTTTCATAAAAGTATTTGTTATGGTTTTTATAATTTATTTCATTACTTTCTATTAGTAAAGAAAACAACTTATTCTCCACTTCATTAAAAATATTCAATGCAGACTTTGACCATGCCGTAAGTTGATTTAAAGAAAACGTAATGCACTCTGCTAACTGCATAAGTTTCTGTCAAGACTCTATTTGCATGTATACAGATGATCTTGGACCATTATCTGCCAAAATTGATTTAAGGTGATAATTTTGCTCGATAACCATAGTCGGTTTTTCATACAAAGTTTGAAAATGAATTGTACATTTTGACAATACAATACATGGTTGCTCCAGATATGTTATTATTCCATTAAAATAATTGGAAATACTGGCTTTGTTATTTAAAATAATTTCCCAGTCATTTTGTGATAAATTTACATACTGCCCGTTAAACTTTTCAATCACACAAACACTCTCACAAAAATTATTTGCATCTAAGGCAACTGTAATTTGCTTAGTTTTACTTGTATTTAAAAAATATGAGCACTTAAGCAAATATATTGGATTTATGAAATCAACTTTATTTAATGACTCCATTGCATAAAAAATATATATGATCAATTACGCTACAATTTTAAATTGTAACTAAATAAAATTAAAATTGTTATGACTTTTATATGTTTTCGAAATTACTCTTTTACCTCCCCCTCCTACTTCTAAATTATAAATATTAGTAACTCTATTAAGTCTATTTTTTCGTTCCTGTAATTTTTTAAAATATGAACTAGTTTTGTTATCTTTTTTTCTAATTCTTTCTGATTTTAATTCATTTTTAAATATATTTAAATTTAAACGTTTAACTACTTTTAAAATATAATCCTGATTGACCGGTGAATGTAATTTTAAATTTTGTAAAATTTCCAAATATAAAATAGAATTTATATTAAAATCAATAATTTCATTGAAAGGTAATTTTTTTAATTTTTGAGTGGTACAATGATCGTAAGAACTATTATATTTACCAGTACTTAAAACTTTTAAAATATTTTTCCAACATGTATGACCTACATCACTCTTTATATAAAACTGATACTTAAATTCAAAATTTTCTCTAAGGATTAATTCAGTTGAAGCCAATTGGCTAATTGTATATCCTATACTTAAAAAATCTTTATAATTATCTATTAAGTGATATTCCTTACTTTCCCTTAAGTATTGAATCCAATGTTTATGGCAAAACTATAAAAAAAGAAAAAGAAAACTTGCAATAGTTATATACATTAATGCGGATATCACATACACAGAAGAAAAACTCACTGATTTTCCCGAAACTGTTACAATGTTTACACATGTATATAAAATATTTTGATCAAAATTAACTACTGCAACACAATAGTTCTCAAAGTCACTCATTGTTTTACAATGTTTACACGTACAATTACTGTATAAAATAAGTATTTTTTAAACGTAATTTATATATATATATATATATATATATATATATAATAGTCCCCACTATAAATATAGCTTAAAAAAAATTTTTTGCAAAAAAAAAAAAAAATAAAAATTTTGTGCCCATATTCGGTTAAGTCATGCAATTTTGTATTCATATTGTTCTAGTCATGTAAATTCAATGGATGAATTAGCACCCTTATACTTTATGAATTATCCTTATTTGGATATATTTTCTATGTACAATAAAATTTACAATCTATTAGTAATTAGTGCAATAAAATTAATCATTAAGAATCCAATCAAGTGAGTCTTGGCTCTCATATCCAGGGTCTCCAAATTCAGATATAAAAAGTAACCCGGCTCTAAAAGTTTCACAGAAATTATTCTGATTGATTATAATTTCATCAAAGAATTTAAATTGATTAAACATATTTAAATCTATTAACAAATGACACTGTAATCCACAATTTAACTTTAAATCAATGCCTAAATTAAATTTATTTGGTATATATATTATGTTTAAATATATCTTGCTTATATTATCAATTAATATCAATAATAACAATTCTTTTCTATCTAAAAATAAATTAAAATTTACTTCAATATTTAATAGTCTAGGTAAAATAAACATATGTTCACCTTCATTTATTTCAAATAATAAACGTGGAGAAAAATTTTTAATATACATTTTCATAAAAATACGCTTAACTTAATCTTAATACAATTAATCACTTCCAATTTTAGTACTTTTCTATAATCACTGACTAACCTACTTCTTCAGAGTCAACGATTTCTATGATTTCGTTGTTATCGTCAGATATATCGACAGTTTCTTCAATCAATTCACAATCTGAATCTAAATTTGAAATATTTTCACAGTCAGATATATAAATTTCCTCATGACCAATGGCGATTTCTTCACAGACAGAGTCTGAAATATAAACTACTCACAGTTTCTTCAGTACCATTTATAAACTCTATTTCATCGTTGGACCCAGTAATATCACTTTCAAAATCACTGCACTCATCATCACAACTTATATTTTGAATACAGTAGTTCCCCGCTTTGCATAAGAATAATTTATATACAAAGTTCTCATGAGAACATGTGTTTTATCAGGTTTTTTTCTGGTGAATTCGTGGTCTTACGATCACACAGTTCTCACACATGTGCTGTTTGCAAATTTCTGGTGAATTCGAAGGAATGCGCTATAAATACACTGTTATAAATAATTTAACACTGGTATTGTTATAATCTATGTTTAACAATCCTAAAGAATATATATCACAAATTATACTATAACCTTTCATATTATACCCCACCATGTGTAATATAACATCATTATAACATATAACTACTACAACGTCATAATCTTATAACTAATAACAAATCAAACATAAGAATTAATATCGGTATCTCACTCTTTACCACTATTGCTTTCTCACTCATAACCTTGGGTATTGTAGAGAATGTATCAACAGATAAAAGCTGTACTGACGTCATCATCTTCTAAACCAATCACAACACAGCTTATACATGGCATTAAATCATATGACCTATATTCCTCCCACCCTTACCCCCTTTTACATTCTTTCAAGTATAGTCACGCCCCCTCTGCATATCGTGACCTAAATGCATCCCCACCACCAATAATTTCCAACTCAACTTCAAAACTGTCCTAGAACCAGCTCTCCTCATCTACTGAACTATATTCATTGTTAAACATTAATTTTACAAACCGATTACCGTTCCATGAAAAAAAACAACTATCTAATAATTGTCCTCAACTCTGGAACATGGTATACGACGAGGACTGTGGTTCTCACTCGAAAGGTTGTGTAAACGTTTGTTTTGATAAAATGTGTAGTTTCTTGAAGCTACACAAAATGGCTATATCTTCAAGTAAAACAAAGATGATGATCCTTGCCTTTGGCAAGACAGATTGGACTTAACAGAAAAAGAAAGAACTACATATTTGTTAACAAAGACGTTAATTTTGATTTTCAACACAAGTGGTACCTATCTACTGTGTGTGTGTTCGATCGGCATCTGCTACTTTAGGTGAAAAAAGTGATTAAAAGTGAGAAATTAATTACGGAAAAAAATTAAATATAATATATAAATACTTCTTCTAACGAAATGTATTTAAGTTTATTTTAATATTGTGCTAATTTGCTCTAAAATAAGTGTTTCTAAAAACGTTTGACAGTTAGAAACCAGTGTTGAAAAATATAACTAAATATATATATGACGCGTACACGCGGTCTTATGAAAATAACCTCAAAACTGTAACTTTGTCGTTTTTGAGATAAAACAATAATAAGTGCGATAGATTAAGAAATTGATAATAATTAGATTAGTGTTAGTGCTAAAACATCAACTGG
This sequence comes from Panorpa germanica, assembly GCA_963678705.1. Classification (NCBI taxonomy): domain Eukaryota; kingdom Metazoa; phylum Arthropoda; class Insecta; order Mecoptera; family Panorpidae; genus Panorpa; species Panorpa germanica. The sequence continues at coordinate 30,291 of CAVMBN010000181.1, forward strand.
TAAAGAAATTAAAGAAATCTGTAGACATATAAGAAAGACCTCATATAAACACTACAAATATACGGAAAACAAAATGTTGCTTATCACTATCAAGTAAGTCAAATAACATTAACTATAAATAATATTAATACATAACAATTAGTTTATACTCGTAAAAAAGCGAGTTTCAAATAATAAAAAGAGTGTATTATTTGTTATAAGTAAACAATAAATATGGTTTTCTTGAAAATTGTGACTGATTGTTCATGAACAATCACACTATACCAAGATAACGCAAAAAAAAACATAACTTGTCGCATATTATAATACTATATAGAATTTATAGAAATTCCAGGGTGCATTTAATAATGTCTGATGGCCAAGTGCCCTTCGAAGAATTAGGCCGGCAAAAATCTCTAAGAATGTCTACTGCACTATGAAGAACTATATTCATTGTTAAACATTAATTTTACAAACCGATTACCGTTCCATGAAAAGAGGCAACTATCTAATGGTTGTCCTTAACTCTGGAACATGGTATTCGACGAGGACTGTGTTTCTCACTTGAAAGGTTGTGTAAACGTATGTTTTGATAAAATGTGTAGTTTCTTGAAGCTGCACAAAATGGCTTTATCTTTAAGTAAAACAAAGATGATGATCCTTGCCTTTGGCAAGACAGATGGGACCTAACAGAAAAAGGAAGAACTACATATTTGTTAACAAAGACGTTAATTTTGATTTGCAACACAAGTGGTACCTATTTACTGTGTGTGTGTTCGATCGGCATCTTCTACTTTAGGTGAAAAAAGTGATTAAAAGTAAAAAATTAATTACGGAAAAAAATTAAATATATTATTTAAATACTTCTTCTAACGAAATGTATTTAAGTTTATTTTAATATTGTGCTAAATTGCTCTAAAATAAGTGTTTTTAAAAACGTTTGACAGTTAAAAACCAGTGTTAAAAAATATAACTAAATATATATATGACGCGTACACGCGGTCTTATGAAAATAACCTCAAAACTGTAACTTTGTCGTTTTTGAGATAAAACAATAATAAGTGCGATAGATTAAGAAATTGATAATAATTAGATTAGTGTTAGTGCCAGAACATCAACTGGTAAAGAAATTAAAGAAATCTGTAGACATATAAGAAAGACCTCATATAAACACTACAAATATACGGAAAACAAAATGTTGCTTATCACTATCAAGTAAGTCAAATAACATTAACTCTAAATAATATTAATACATAACAATTAGTTTATACTCGTAAAAAAGCGAGTTTCAAATAATAAAATGAGTGTATTAATTGTTATAAGTAAACAATAAATATGGTTTTCTTGAAAATTGTAACTGATTGTTCATGAACAATCACACTATACCAAGATAACGCAAAAAAAAACATAACTTGTCGCATATTATAATACTATATAGAATTTATAGAAATTCCAGGGTGCATTTAATAATGTCTGATGGCCAAGTGCCCTTCGAAGAATTAGGCCGGCAAAAATCTCTAGGAATGTCTACTGCACTATGAAGAACTATATTCATTGTTAAACATTAATTTTACAAACCGATTAACGTTCCATGAAAAGAGGCAACTATCTAATGGTTGTCCTTAACTCTGGAACATGGTATTCGACGAGGACTGTGTTTCTCACTCGAAAGGTTGTGTAAACGTATGTTTTGATAAAATGTGTAGTTTCTTGAAGCTGCACAAAATGGCTTTATCTTTAAGTAAAACAAAGATGATGATATTTGCCTTTGGCAAGACAGATGGGACCTAACAGAAAAAGGAAGAACTACATATTTGTTAACAAAGACGTTAATTTTGATTTGCAACACAAGTGGTACCTATTTACTGTGTGTGTGTTCGATCGGCATCTTCTACTTTAGGTGAAAAAAGTGATTAAAAGTAAAAAATTAATTACGGGAAAAAATTAAATATATTATATAAATACTTCTTCTAACGAAATGTATTTAAGTTTATTTTAATATTGTGCTAAATTGCTCTAAAATAAGTGTTTTTAAAAACGTTTGACAGTTAAAAACCAGTGTTAAAAAATATAACTAAATATATATATGACGCGTACACGCGGTCTTATGAAAATAACCTCAAAACTGTAACTTTGTCGTTTTTGAGATAGAACAATAATAAGTGCGATAGATTAAGAAATTGATAATAATTAGATTAGTGTTAGTGCTAAAACATCAACTGGTAAAGAAATTAAAGAAATCTGTAGACATATAAGAAAGACCTCATATAAACACTACAAATATACGGAAAACAAAATGTTGCTTATCACTATCAAGTAAGTCAAATAACATTAACTCTAAATAATATTAATACATAACAATTAGTTTATACTCGTGAACAAGCGAGTTTCAAATAATAAAAAGAGTGTATTAATTGTTATAAGTAAACAATAAATATGGTTTTCTTAAAAATTGTGACTGATTGTTCATGAACAATCACACTATACCAAGATAACGCAAAAAAAAACATAACTTGTCGCATATTATAATACTATATAGAATTTATAGAAATTCCAGGGTGCATTTAATAATGTCTGATGGCCAAGTGCCCTTCGAAGAATTAGGCCGGCAAAAATCTCTAGGAATGTCTACTGCACTATGAAGAACTATATTCATTGTTAAACATTAATTTTACAAACCGATTACCGTTCCATGAAAAGAGGCAACTATCTAATGGTTGTCCTTAACTCTAGAACATGTTATTCGACGAGGACTGTGTTTCTCACTCGAAAGGTTGTGTAAACGTATGTTTTGATAAAATGTGTAGTTTCTTGAAGCTGCACAAAATGGCTATATCTTCAAGTAAAACAAAAATGATGATCCTTGCCTTTGGCAAGACAGATGGGACTTAACAGAAAAAGGAAGAACTACATATTTGTTAACAAAGACGTTAATTTTGATTTGCAACACAAGTGGTACCTATCTACTGTGTGTGTGTTCGATCGGCATCTTCTACTTTAGGTGAAAAAAGTGATTAAAAGTGAAAAATTAATTACGGAAAAAAATTAAATATATTATATAAATACTTCTTCTAACGAAATGTATTTAAGTTTATTTTAATATTGTGCTAATTTGCTCTAAAATAAGTATTTTTAAAAACGTTTGACAGTTAGAAACCAGTGTTGAAAAATATAACTAAATATATATATGACGCGTACACGCGGTCTTATGAAAATAACCTCAAAACTGTAACTTTGTCGTTTTTGAGATAAAACAATAATAAGTGCGATAGATAAAGAAATTGATAATAATTAGATTAGTGTAAGTGCTAAAACATCAACTGGTAAAGAAATTCAAGAAATCTGTAGACCTATATAAGGAAGACCTCATATAAACACTACAAATATACGGAAAACAAAATGTTGCTTATCACTTTCAAGTAAGTCAAATAACATTAAATATAAATAATATTAATACATAACAATTAGTTTATACTCGTAAAAAAGCGAGTTTCAAATAATAAAGAGAGTGTATTAATTGTTATAAGTAAACAAAATATATGGTTTTCTTGAAAATTGTGACTGATTGTTTATGAATAATCACACTATACTTGTCGCATATTATAATACTATATCGAATTTATAGAAATTCCAGGGTGCATTTAATAATGTCTGGTGGCCAAGTGCCCTTCGAAGAGTTAGGCCGGCAAAAATCTCTAGAAACGTCTACTGCACTATAAAGAACTATATTTATTGTTGAACATTAATTTTACAAACCGATTACCGTTCCATGAAAAGAGGCAACTATCTAATGGTTGTCCTCAACTCTGGAACATGGTATTCGACGAGGACTGTGGTTCTCACTCGAAAGATTGTGTAAACGTTTGTTTAGATAAAATGTGTAGTTTCTTGAAGCTACACAAAATGGCTATATCTTCAAGTAAAACAAAAATGATGATCCTTGCCTTTGGCAAGACAGATGGGACTTAACAGAAAAAGGAAGAACTACATATTTGTTAACAAAGACGTTAATTTTGATTTGCAACACAAGTGGTACCTATCTACTCTGTGTGTGTTCGATCGGCATCTGTTACTTTAGGTGAAAAAAGTGATTAAAAGTGAGAAATTAATTACTGAAAAAAATTAAATATATTATATAAATACTTCTTCTAACGAAATGTATTTAAGTTTATTTTAATATTGTGCTAATTTGCTCTAAAATAAGTGTTTCTAAAAACGTTTGACAGTTAGAAACCAGTGTTGAAAAATATAACTAAATTAATATATGACGCGTACACGCAATCTTATGAAAATAACCTCAAAACTGTAACTTTGTCGTTTTTGAGATAAAACAATAATAAGTGCGGTAGATTAGGAAATTGATAATAATTAGATTAGTGTTAGTGCTAAAACATCAACTGGTAAAGAAATTAAAGAAATCTGTAGACCTATATAAGAAAGACCTCATATAAACACTACAAATATACGGAAAACAAAATGTTGCTTATCACTATCAAGTAAGTCAAATAACATTAACTATAAATAATATTAATACATAACAATTAGTTTATACTCGTAAAAAAGCGAGTTTCAAATAATAAAGAGAGTGTATTAATTGTTATAAGTAAACAATATATATGGTTTTCTTAAAAATTGTGACTGATTATTCATGAATAATTACACTATACCAAGATAACGCAAAAAAAAAACATTACTTGTCGCATATTATAATACTATATAGAATTTATAGAAATTCCAGGGTGCATTTAATAATGTCTGGTGGCCAAGTGCTCTTCGAAGAATTAGGCCGGCAAAAATTTCTGGGAACGTCTACTGCACTATGAAGAACTATATTCATTGTTAAACATTAATTTTACAAACCGATTACTGTTTCTTGAAAAGAGGCAACTATCTAATGGTTGTCCTCAACTCTGGAACATGGTATTCAACGAGGACTGTGTTTCTCACTCGAAAGGCTGTGTAAACGTATTTTTTGATAAAATGTGTAGTTTCTTGAAGCTACACAAAATGGCTATATCTTTTAATTAAAACAAAGATGATAATCCTTGCCTTTGGCAAGACAGATGGGACTTAACAGATAAAGAAAAAACTACATATTTGTTACCAAAGACGTTAATTTTGATTTGCAACACAAGTGGTACCTATCTACTGTGTGTGTGTTCGATCGGCATCTGCTACTTTAGGTGAAAATGTGATTAAAAGTGAAAAATTATTTACGGAAAAAAATTAAATATATTATATAAATACTTCTTCTAACGAAATGTATTTAAGTTTATTTTAATATTGTGCTAATTTTCTCTAAAATAAGTGTTTTTAAAAACGTTTGACAGTTAAAAACCAGTGTTAAAAAATATAACTAAATATATATATGACGCGTACACGCGGTCTTATGAAAATAACCTCAAAACTGTAACTTTGTCGTTTTTGAGATAAAACAATAATAAGTGCGATAGATAAAGAAATTGATAATAAATAGATTAGTGTTAGTTCTAAAACATCAACTGGTAAAGAAATTCAAGAAATCAGTAGACCTATATAAGGAAGACCTCATATAAACACTACAAATATACGGAAAACAAAATGTTGCTTATTACTAACAAGTAAGTCAAATAACATTAACTATAAATAATATTAATACATAACAATTAGTTTATACTCGTCAAAAAGCGAGTTTGAAATAATAAAGAGAGTGTATTAATTGTTATAAGTAAACAATATATATGGTTTTCTTGAAAATTGTGACTGATTGTTCATGAACAATCACACTATACCAAGATAACGCAAAAAAAAACATAACTTGTCGCATATTATAATACTATATAGAATTTATAGAAATTCCAGGGTGCATTTAATAATGTCTGCTGGCCAAGTGCCCTTCGAAGAATTAGGCCGGCAAAAATCTCTAGGAACGTCTACTGCACTATAAAGAACTATATTCATTGTTGAACATTAATTTTACAAACCGATTACCGTTCCATGAAAAGAGGCAACTATCTACTGGTTGTCCTCAACTCTGGAACATGGTATTCGACGAGGACTGTGGTTCTCACTCGAGAGGTTGTGTAAACGTTTGTTTTGATAAAATGTGTAGTTTCTTGAAGCTACACAAAATGGCTATATCTTTAAGTAAAACAAAGATGATGATCCTTGCCTTTGGCAAGACAGATGGGACTTAACAGAAAAAGGAAGAACTACATATTTGTTAACAAAGACGATAATTTTGATTTGCAACACAAGTGGTACCTATCTACTGTGTGTGTGTTCGATCGGCATCTGCTACTTTAGGTGAAAATGTGATAAAAAGTGAAAAATTATTTACGAAAAAAAATTAAATATATTATATAAATACTTCTTCTAACGAAATGTATTTAAGTTTATTTTAATATTGTGCTAATTTGCTCTAAAATAAGTGTTTTTAAAAATGTTTGACAGTAAGAAACCAGTGATTAAAAATGTAGCAAAATATATATATGACGCGTACACGCGGTCTTATGAAAATAACCTTAAAACTGTAACTTTGTCGTTTTTGAGATAAAACAATAATAAGTGCGATAGATAAAGAAATTGATAATAATTAGATTAGTGTTAGTGCTAAAACATCAACTGGTAAAAAAATTTAAGAAATCTGTAGACCTATATAAGGAAGACCTCATATAAACACTACAAATATACGAAAAAAAAAATGTTGCTTATCACTATCAAGTAAGTCAAATAACATTAACTATAAATAATATTAATACATAACAATTAGTTTATACTCGTCAAAAAGCGAGTTTGAAATAATAAAGAGAGTGTATTAATTGTTATAAGTAAACAATATATATGGTTTTCTTGAAAATTGTGACTGATTGTTCATGAACAATCACACTATACCAAAATAACGCAAAAAAAAAACATAACTTGTCGCATATTATAATACTATATAGAATTTATAGAAATTCCAGGGTGCATTTAATAATGTCTGGTAGCCAAGTGCCCTTCGAAGAATTAGGCCGGCAAAAATCTCTAGGAACGTCTACTGCACTATGAAGAACTATATTCATTGTTGAACAATAATTTTACAAACCGATTACCGTTTCTTGAAAAGAGGCAACTATCTAAAGGTTGTCCTCAACTCTGGAACATAATGTTCGACAAGGACTGTGTTTCTCACTCGAAAGGTTGTGTAAACGTATGTTTTGATAAAATGTGTAGTTTCTTGAAGCTACACAAAATGGCTATATCTTTAAGTAAAACAAAGATGATGATCCTTGCCTTTGGCAAGACAGATGGGACTTAACAGAAAAAGAAAGAACTACATATTTGTTAACAAAGACGTTAATTTTGATTTGCAACACAAGTGGTACCTATCTACTCTGTGTGTGTTCGATCGGCATCTGCTACTTTAGGTGAAAAAAGTGATTAAAAGTGAGAAATTAATTACGGAAAAAAATTAAATATATTATATAAATACTTCTTCTAACGAAATGTATTTAAGTTTATTTTAATATTGTGCTAATTTGCTCTAAAATAAGTGTTTCTAAAAACGTTTGACAGTTAGAAACCAGTGTTGAAAAATATAACTAAATATATATATGACGCGTACACGCAATCTTATGAAAATAACCTCAAAACTGTAACTTTGTCGTTTTTGAGATAAAACAATAATAAGTGCGGTAGATTAAGAAATTGATAATAATTAGATTAGTGTTAGTGCTAAAACATCAACTGGTAAAGAAATTAAAGAAATCTGTAGACCTATATAAGAAAGACCTCATATAAACACTACAAATATACGGAAAACAAAATGTTGCTTATCACTATCAAGTAAGTCAAATAACATTAACTATAAATAATATTAATACATAACAATTAGTTTATACTCGTAAAAAAGCGAGTTTCAAATAATAAAGAGAGTGTATTAATTGTTATAAGTAAACAATATATATGGTTTTCTTAAAAATTGTGACTGATTGTTCATGAATAATCACACTGTACCAAGATAACCCAAAAAAAAAACATTACTTGTTACATGGTATTCGACGAGGACTGTGGTTCTCACTCGAAAGATTGTGTAAACGTTTGTTTAGATAAAATGTGTAGTTTCTTGAAGCTACACAAAATGGCTATATCTTCAAGTAAAACAAAAATGATGATCCTTGCCTTTGGCAAGACAGATGGGACTTAACAGAAAAAGGAAGAACTACATATTTGTTAACAAAGACGTTAATTTTGATTTGCAACACAAGTGGTACCTATCTACTGTGTGTGTGTTCGATCGGCATCTGCTACTTTAGGTGAAAAAAGTGAATAAAAGTGAGAAATTAATTACGGAAAAAAATTAAATATATTATATAAATACTTCTTCTAACGAAATGTATTTAAGCTTATTTTAATATTGTGCTAATTTGCTCTAAAATAAGTGTTTCTAAAAACGTTTGACAGTTAGAAACCAGTGTTGAAAAATATAACTAAATATATATATGACGCGTACACGCGGTCTTATGAAAATAACCTAAAAACTGTAACTTTGTCGTTTTTGAGATAAAACAATAATAAGTGCGATAGATTAAGAAATTGATAATAATTAGATTAGTGTTAGTGCTAAAACATCAACTGGTAAAGAAATTAAAGAAATCTGTAGACCTATATAAGAAAGACCTCATATAAACACTACAAATATACGGAAAACAAAATGTTGCTTATCAATATCAAGTAAGTCAAATAACATTAACTATAAATAATATTAATACATAACAATTAGTTTATACTCGTAAAAAAGCGAGTTTCAAATAATAAAGAGAGTGTATTAATTGTTATAAGTAAACAATATATATGGTTTTCTTGAAAATTGTGACTGATTGTTCATGAATAATCACACTATACCAAGATAACGCAAAAAAAAGACATAACTTGCCGCATATTATAATACTATATAGAATTTATAGAAATTCCAGGGTGCATTTAATAATGTCTGGTGGCCAAGTGCCCTTCGAAGAATTAGGCCGGCAAAAATCTCTAGGAACGTCTACTGCACTATAAAGAACTATATTCATTGTTGAACATTAATTTTACAAACCGATTACTGTTCCTTGAAAAGAGGCAACTATCTAATGGTTGTCCTCAACTCTGGAACATGGTATTCGACGAGGACTGTGTTTCTCACTCGAAAGGTTGTGTAAACGTATGTTTTGATAAAATGTGTAGTTTCTTGAAGCTACACAAAATGGCTATATCTTTTAATTAAAACAAAGATAATGATCCTTGCTTTTGGCAAGACAGATGGGACTTAACAGAAAAAGAAAGAACTACATATTTGTTACCAAAGACGTTAATTTTGATTTGCAACACAAGTGGTACCTATCTACTGTGTGTGTGTTCGATCGGCATCTGCTACTTTAGGTGAAAATGTGATTAAAAGTGAAAAATTATTTACGGAAAAAAATTAAATATATTATATAAATACTTCTTCTAACGAAATGTATTTAAGTTTATTTTAATATTGTGCTAATTTTCTCTAAAATAAGTGTTTTTAAAAACGTTTGACAGTTAAAAACCAGTGTTGAAAAATATAACTAAATATATATATGACGCGTACACGCGGTCTTATGAAAATAACCTCAAAACTGTAACTTTGTCGTTTTTAAGATAAAACAATAATAAGTGCGATAGATTAAGAAATTGATAATAATTAGATTAGTGTTAGTGCTAAAACATCAACTGGTAAAGAAATTCAAGAAATCTGTAGACCTATATAAGGAAGACCTCATATAAACACTACAAATATACGGAAAACAAAATGTTGCTTATTACTAACAAGTAAGTCAAATAACATTAACTATAAATAATATTAATACATAACAATTAGTTTATACTCGTAAAAATGCGAGTTTCAAATAATAAAGAGAGTGTATTAATTGTTATAAGTAAACAATATATATAGTTTTCTTAAAAATTGTGACTGATTGTTCATGAACAATCACACTATACCAAGATAACGCAAAAAAAAAACATAACTTGTCGCATATTATAATACTATATAGAATTTATAGAAATTCCAGGGTGCATTTAATAATGTCTGGTGGCCAAGTGCCCTTCGAAGAATTAGGCAGGCAAAAATCTCTAGGAACGTCTACTGCACTATGAAGAACTATATTCATTGTTGAACATTAATTTTACAAACCGATTACCGTTCCTTGAAAAGAGGCAACTATCTAAAGGTTGTCCTCAACTATGGAACATAATGTTCGACGAGGACTGTGTTTCTCGCTCGAAAGGTTGTGTAAACGTATGTTTTGATAAAATGTGTAGTTTCTTGAAGCTACACAAAATGGCTATATCTTTAAGTAAAACAAAGATGATGATCCTTGCCTTTGGCAAGACAGATGGGACTTAACAGAAAAAGAAAGTACTACATATTTGTTAACAAAGACGTTAATTTTAATTTGCAACACAAGTGGTACCTATCTACTGTGTGTGTGTTCGATCGGCATCTGCTACTTTAGGTGAAAATGTGATTAAAAGTGAAAAATTATTTACGGAAAAAAATTAAATATATTATACAAATACTTCTTCTAACGAAATGTATTTAAGTTTATTTTAATATTGTGCTAATTTTCTCTAAAATAAGTGTTTTTAAAAACGTTTGACAGTTAAAAACCAGTGTTGAAAAATATAACTAAATATATATATGACGCGTACACGCGGTCTTATGAAAATAACCTCAAAACTGTAACTTTGTCGTTTTTGAGATAAAACAATAATAAGTGCGTTAGATAAAGAAATTGATAATAATTAGATTAGTGTTAGTGCTAAAACATCAACTGGTAAAGAAATTCAAGAAATCTATAGACCTATATAAGGAAGACCTCATATAAACACTACAAATATACGGAAAACAAAATGTTGCTTATCACTATCAAGTAAGTCAAATAACATTAACTTTAAATAATATTAATACACAACAATTAGTTTATACTCGTAAAAAAGCGAGTTTCAAATAATAAAGAGAGTGTATTAATTGTTATAAGTAAACAATATATATGGTTTTCTTGAAAATTGTGACTGATTGTTCATGAATAATCACAATATACCAAGATAACGCGAAAAAAAAACATAACTTGTCGCATATTATAATACTATATAGAATTTATAGAAATTCCAGGGTGCATTTAATAATGTCTGGTGGCCAAGTGCCCTTCGAAGAATTAGGCCGGCAAAAATCTCTAGGAACGTCTACTGCACTATAAAGAACTATATTCATTGTTGAACATTAATTTTACAAACCGATTACCGTTCCATGAAAAGAGGCAACTATCTAATGGTTGTCCTCAACTCTGGAACATGGTATTCGACGAGGACTGTGGTTCTCACTCAAAAGATTGTGTAAACGTTTGTTTAGATAAAATGTGTAGTTTCTTGAAGCTACACAAAATGGCTATATCTTCAAGTAAAACAAAAATGATGATCCTTGCCTTTGGCAAGACAGATGGGACTTAACAGAAAAAGGAAGAACTACATATTTGTTAACAAAGACGTTAATTTTGATTTGCAACACAAGTGGTACCTATCTACTGTGTGTGTGTTCGATCGGCATCTGCTACTTTAGGTGAAAAAAGTGATTAAAAGTGAGAAATTAATTACGGAAAAAAATTAAATATATTATATTAATACTTCTTCTAACGAAATGTATTTAAGCTTATTTTAATATTGTGCTAATTTGCTCTAAAATAAGTGTTTCTAAAAACGTTTGACAGTTAGAAACCAGTGTTGAAAAATATAACTAAATATATATATGACGCGTACACGCGGTCTTATGAAAATAACCTAAAAACTGTAACTTTGTCGTTTTTGAGATAAAACAATAATAAGTGCGATAGATTAAGAAATTGATAATAATTAGATTAGTGTTAGTGCTAAAACATCAACTGGTAAAGAAATTAAAGAAATCTGTAGACCTATATAAGAAAGACCTCATATAAACACTACAAATATACGGAAAACAAAATGTTGCTTATCACTATCAAGTAAGTCAAATAACATTAACTATAAATAATATTAATACATAACAATTAGTTTATACTCGTAAAAAAGCGAGTTTTAAATAATAAAGAGAGTGTATTAATTGTTATAAGTAAACAATATAAATGGTTTTCTTGAAAATTGTGACTGATTGTTCATGAATAATCACACTATACCAAGATAACGCAAAAAAAAGACATAACTTGCCGCATATTATAATACTATATAGAATTTATAGAAATTCCAGGGTGCATTTAATAATGTCTGGTGGCCAAGTGCCCTTGGAAGAATTAGGCCGGCAAAAATCTTTAGGAACGTCTACTGCACTATGAAGAACTATATTCATTGTTGAACATTAATTTTACAAACCGATTACTGTTCCTTGAAAAGAGGCAACTATCTAATGGTTGTCCTCAACTCTGGAACATGGTATTCGACGAGGACTGTGTTTTTCACTCGAAAGATTGTGTAAACGTTTGTTTAGATAAAATGTGTAGTTTCTTGAAGCTACACAAAATGGCTATATCTTCAAGTAAAACAAAAATGATGATCCTTGCCTTTGGCAAGACAGATGGGACTTAACAGAAAAAGGAAGAACTACATATTTGTTAACAAAGACGTTAATTTTGATTTGCAACACAAGTGGTACCTATCTACTGTGTGTGTGTTCGATCGGCATCTGCTACTTTAGGTGAAAAAAGTGATTAAAAGTGAGAAATTAATTACGGAAAAAAATTAAATATATTATATAAATACTTCTTCTAACGAAATGTATTTAAGCTTATTTTAATATTGTGCTAATTTGCTCTAAAATAAGTGTTTCTAAAAACGTTTGACAGTTAGAAACCAGTGTTGAAAAATATAACTAAATATATATATGACGCGTACACGCGGTCTTATGAAAATAACCTAAAAACTGTAACTTTGTCGTTTTTGAGATAAAACAATAATAAGTGCGATAGATTAAGAAATTGATAATAATTAGATTAGTGTTAGTGCTAAAACATCAACTGGTAAAGAAATTAAAGAAATCTGTAGACCTATATAAGAAAGACCTCATATAAACACTACAAATATACGGAAAACAAAATGTTGCTTATCACTATCAAGTAAGTCAAATAACATTAACTATAAATAATATTAATACATAACAATTAGTTTATACTCGTAAAAAAGCGAGTTTCAAATAATAAAGAGAGTGTATTAATTGTTATAAGTAAACAATATATATGGTTTTCTTAAAAATTGTGACTGATTGTTCATAAATAATCACACTATACCAAGATAACGCAAAAAAAAGACATAACTTGCCGCATATTATAATAGTATATAGAATTTATAGAAATTCCAGGGTGCATTTAATAATGTCTGGTGGCCAAGTGCCCTTCGAAGAATTAGGCCGGCAAAAATCTCTAGGAACGTCTACTGCACTATGAAGAACTATATTCATTGTTGAACAATAATTTTACAAACCGATTACTGTTCCTTGAAAAGAGGCAACTATCTAATGGTTGTCCTCAACTCTGGAACATAATTTTTGACGAGGACTGTGTTTCTCACTCGAAAGGTTGTGTAAACGTATGTTTTGATAAAATGTGTAGTTTCTTGAAGCTACACAAAATGGCTATATCTTTAAGTAAAACAAAGATGATGATCCTTGCCTTTGGCAAGACAGATGGGACTTAACAGAAAAAGAAAGAACTACATATTTGTTAACAAAGACGTTAATTTTGATTTGCAACACAAGTGGTACCTATCTACTGTGTGTGTGTTCGATCGGCATCTGCTACTTTAGGTGAAAAAAGTGATTAAAAGTGAGAAATTAATTACGGAAAAAAATTAAATATATTATATAAATACTTCTTCTAACGAAATGTATTTAAGCTTATTTTAATATTGTGCTAATTTGCTCTAAAATAAGTGTTTCTAAAAACGTTTGACAGTTAGAAACCAGTGTTGAAAAATATAACTAAATATATATATGACGCGTACACGCGGTCTTATGAAAATAACCTAAAAACTGTAACTTTGTCGTTTTTGAGATAAAACAATAATAAGTGCGATAGATTAAGAAATTAATAATAATTAGATTAGTGTTAGTGCTAAAACATCAACTGATAAAGAAATTAAAGAAATTTGTAGACCTATATAAGAAAGACCTCATATAAACACTACAAATATACGGAAAACAAAATGTTGCTTATCACTATCAAGTAAGTCAAATAACATTAACTATAAATAATATTAATACATAACAATTAGTTTATACTCGTAAAAAAGCGAGTTTCAAATAATAAAGAGAGTGTATTAATTGTTATAAGTAAACAATATATATGGTTTTCTTGAAAATTGTGACTGATTGTTCATGAATAATCACAATATACCAAGATAACGCGAAAAAAAAACATAACTTGTCGCATATTATAATACTATATAGAATTTATAGAAATTCCAGGGTGCATTTAATAATGTCTGGTGGCCAAGTGCCCTTCGAAGAATTAGGCCGGCAAAAATCTCTAGGAACGTCTACTGCACTATAAAGAACTATATTCATTGTTGAACATTAATTTTACAAACCGATTACCGTTCCATGAAAAGAGGCAACTATCTAATGGTTGTCCTCAACTCTGGAACATGGTATTCGACGAGGACTGTGGTTCTCACTCAAAAGATTGTGTAAACGTTTGTTTAGATAAAATGTGTAGTTTCTTGAAGCTACACAAAATGGCTATATCTTCAAGTAAAACAAAAATGATGATCCTTGCCTTTGGCAAGACAGATGGGACTTAACAGAAAAAGGAAGAACTACATATTTGTTAACAAAGACGTTAATTTTGATTTGCAACACAAGTGGTACCTATCTACTGTGTGTGTGTTCGATCGGCATCTGCTACTTTAGGTGAAAAAAGTGATTAAAAGTGAGAAATTAATTACGGAAAAAAATTAAATATATTATATTAATACTTCTTCTAACGAAATGTATTTAAGCTTATTTTAATATTGTGCTAATTTGCTCTAAAATAAGTGTTTCTAAAAACGTTTGACAGTTAGAAACCAGTGTTGAAAAATATAACTAAATATATATATGACGCGTACACGCGGTCTTATGAAAATAACCTAAAAACTGTAACTTTGTCGTTTTTGAGATAAAACAATAATAAGTGCGATAGATTAAGAAATTGATAATAATTAGATTAGTGTTAGTGCTAAAACATCAACTGGTAAAGAAATTAAAGAAATCTGTAGACCTATATAAGAAAGACCTCATATAAACACTACAAATATACGGAAAACAAAATGTTGCTTATCACTATCAAGTAAGTCAAATAACATTAACTATAAATAATATTAATACATAACAATTAGTTTATACTCGTAAAAAAGCGAGTTTTAAATAATAAAGAGAGTGTATTAATTGTTATAAGTAAACAATATAAATGGTTTTCTTGAAAATTGTGACTGATTGTTCATGAATAATCACACTATACCAAGATAACGCAAAAAAAAGACATAACTTGCCGCATATTATAATACTATATAGAATTTATAGAAATTCCAGGGTGCATTTAATAATGTCTGGTGGCCAAGTGCCCTTGGAAGAATTAGGCCGGCAAAAATCTTTAGGAACGTCTACTGCACTATGAAGAACTATATTCATTGTTGAACATTAATTTTACAAACCGATTACTGTTCCTTGAAAAGAGGCAACTATCTAATGGTTGTCCTCAACTCTGGAACATGGTATTCGACGAGGACTGTGTTTTTCACTCGAAAGATTGTGTAAACGTTTGTTTAGATAAAATGTGTAGTTTCTTGAAGCTACACAAAATGGCTATATCTTCAAGTAAAACAAAAATGATGATCCTTGCCTTTGGCAAGACAGATGGGACTTAACAGAAAAAGGAAGAACTACATATTTGTTAACAAAGACGTTAATTTTGATTTGCAACACAAGTGGTACCTATCTACTGTGTGTGTGTTCGATCGGCATCTGCTACTTTAGGTGAAAAAAGTGATTAAAAGTGAGAAATTAATTACGGAAAAAAATTAAATATATTATATAAATACTTCTTCTAACGAAATGTATTTAAGCTTATTTTAATATTGTGCTAATTTGCTCTAAAATAAGTGTTTCTAAAAACGTTTGACAGTTAGAAACCAGTGTTGAAAAATATAACTAAATATATATATGACGCGTACACGCGGTCTTATGAAAATAACCTAAAAACTGTAACTTTGTCGTTTTTGAGATAAAACAATAATAAGTGCGATAGATTAAGAAATTGATAATAATTAGATTAGTGTTAGTGCTAAAACATCAACTGGTAAAGAAATTAAAGAAATCTGTAGACCTATATAAGAAAGACCTCATATAAACACTACAAATATACGGAAAACAAAATGTTGCTTATCACTATCAAGTAAGTCAAATAACATTAACTATAAATAATATTAATACATAACAATTAGTTTATACTCGTAAAAAAGCGAGTTTCAAATAATAAAGAGAGTGTATTAATTGTTATAAGTAAACAATATATATGGTTTTCTTAAAAATTGTGACTGATTGTTCATAAATAATCACACTATACCAAGATAACGCAAAAAAAAGACATAACTTGCCGCATATTATAATAGTATATAGAATTTATAGAAATTCCAGGGTGCATTTAATAATGTCTGGTGGCCAAGTGCCCTTCGAAGAATTAGGCCGGCAAAAATCTCTAGGAACGTCTACTGCACTATGAAGAACTATATTCATTGTTGAACAATAATTTTACAAACCGATTACTGTTCCTTGAAAAGAGGCAACTATCTAATGGTTGTCCTCAACTCTGGAACATAATTTTTGACGAGGACTGTGTTTCTCACTCGAAAGGTTGTGTAAACGTATGTTTTGATAAAATGTGTAGTTTCTTGAAGCTACACAAAATGGCTATATCTTTAAGTAAAACAAAGATGATGATCCTTGCCTTTGGCAAGACAGATGGGACTTAACAGAAAAAGAAAGAACTACATATTTGTTAACAAAGACGTTAATTTTGATTTGCAACACAAGTGGTACCTATCTACTGTGTGTGTGTTCGATCGGCATCTGCTACTTTAGGTGAAAAAAGTGATTAAAAGTGAGAAATTAATTACGGAAAAAAATTAAATATATTATATAAATACTTCTTCTAACGAAATGTATTTAAGCTTATTTTAATATTGTGCTAATTTGCTCTAAAATAAGTGTTTCTAAAAACGTTTGACAGTTAGAAACCAGTGTTGAAAAATATAACTAAATATATATATGACGCGTACACGCGGTCTTATGAAAATAACCTAAAAACTGTAACTTTGTCGTTTTTGAGATAAAACAATAATAAGTGCGATAGATTAAGAAATTAATAATAATTAGATTAGTGTTAGTGCTAAAACATCAACTGATAAAGAAATTAAAGAAATTTGTAGACCTATATAAGAAAGACCTCATATAAACACTACAAATATACGGAAAACAAAATGTTGCTTATCACTATCAAGTAAGTCAAATAACATTAACTATAAATAATATTAATACATAACAATTAGTTTATACTCGTAAAAAAGCGAGTTTCAAATAATAAAGAGAGTGTATTAATTGTTATAAGTAAACAATATATATGGTTTTCTTGAAAATTGTGACTGATTGTTCATGAATAATCACACTATACCAAGATAACGCAAAAAAAAGACATAACTTGCCGCATATTATAATACTATATAGAATTTATAGAAATTCCAGGGTGCATTTAATAATGTCTGGTGGCTAAGTGCCCTTCGAAGAATTAGGCCGGCAAAAATCTCTAGGAACGTCTACTGCACTATGAAGAACTATATTCATTGTTGAACATTAATTTTACAAACCGATTACTGTTCCTTGAAAAGAGGCAACTATCTAATGGTTGTCCTCAACTCTGGAACATGGTATTCGACGAGGACTGTGCTTCTCACTCGAAAGGTTGTGTAAACGTATGTTTTGATAAAATGTGTAGTTTCTTGAAGCTACACAAAATGGCTATATCTTTTAATTAAAACAAAGATGATGATCCTTGCCTTTGGCAAGACAGATGGGACTTAACAGAAAAAGAAAGAACTACATATTTGTTAACAAAGACGTTAATTTTGATTTGCAACACAAGTGGTACCTATCTACTGTGTGTGTGTTCGATCGGCATCTGCTACTTTAGGTGAAAAAAGTGATTAAAAGTGAGAAATTAATTACGGAAAAAAATTAAATATATTATATAAATACTTCTTCTAACGAAATGTATTTAAGCTTATTTTAATATTGTGCTAATTTGCTCTAAAATAAGTGTTTCTAAAAACGTTTGACAGTTAGAAACCAGTGTTGAAAAAAAAAACTAAATATATATATGACGCGTACACGCGGTCTTATGAAAATAACCTAAAAACTGTAACTTTGTCGTTTTTGAGATAAAACAATAATAAGTGCGATAGATTAAGAAATTGATAATAATTAGATTAGTGTTAGTGCTTAAACATCAACTGGTAAAGAAATTAAAGAAATCTGTAGACCTATATAAGAAAGACCTCATATAAACACTACAAATATACGGAAAACAAAATGTTGCTTATCACTATCAAGTAAGTCAAATAACATTAACTATAAATAATATTAATACATAACAATTAGTTTATACTCGTAAAAAAGCGAGTTTCAAATAATAAAGAGAGTGTATTTATTGTTATAAGTAAACAATATATATGGTTTTCTTGAAAATTGTGACTGATTGTTCATGAATAATCACACTATACCAAGATAACGCAAAAAAAAAGACATAACTTGCCGCATATTATAATACTATATAGAATTTATAGAAATTCCAGGGTGCATTTAATAATGTCTGGTGGCCAAGTGCCCATCGAAGAATTAGGCCGGCAAAAATCTCTAGGAACGTCTACTGCACTATGAAGAACTATATTCATTGTTGAACATTAATTTTACAAACCGATTACTGTTCCTTGAAAAGAGGCAACTATCTAATGGTTGTCCTCAACTCTGGAACATGGTATTCGACATGGACTGTGTTTCTCACTCGAAAGGTTGTGTAAACGTATGTTTTGATAAAATGTGTAGTTTCTTGAAGCTACACAAAATGGCTATATCTTTTAATTAAAACAAAGATGATGATCCTTGCCTTTGGCAAGACAGATGGGACTTAACAGAAAAAGGAAGAACTACATATTTGTTAACAAAGACGTTAATTTTGATTTGCAACACAAGTGGTACCTATCTACTGTGTGTGTGTTCGATCGGCATCTGCTACTTTAGGTGAAAATGTGATTAAAAGTGAAAAATTATTTACGGAAAAAAATTAAATATATTATATAAATACTTCTTCTAACGAAATGTATTTAAGTTTATTTTAATATTGTGCTAATTTTCTCTAAAATAAGTGTTTTTAAAAACGTTTGACAGTTAGAAACCAGTGTTGAAAAATATAACTAAATATATATATGACGCGTACACGCGGTCTTATGAAAATAACCTCAAAACTGTAACTTTGTCGTTTTTGAGATAAAACAATAATAAGTGCGATAGATAAAGAAATTGATAATAAATAGATTAGTGTTAGTGCTAAAACATCAACTGGTAAAGAAATTCAAGAAATCTGTAGACCTATATAAGGAAGACCTCATATAAACACTACAAATATACGGAAAACAAAATGTTGCTTATCACTATCAAGTAAGTCAAATAACATTAACTATAAATAATATTAATACATAACAATTAGTTTATACTCGTAAAAAAGCGAGTTTCAAATAATAAAGAGAGTGTAATAATTGTTATAAGTAAACAATATATATGGTTTTCTTGAAAATTGTGACTGATTGTTCATGAGTAATCACACTATACCAAGATAACGCAAAAAAAAACATAACTTGTCGCATATTATAATACTATATAGAATTTATAGAAATTCCAGGGTGCATTTAATAATGTCTGGTGGCCAAGTGCCCTTCGAAAAATTAGGCCGGCAAAAATCTCTAGGAACGTCTACTGCACTAT
This sequence comes from Panorpa germanica, assembly GCA_963678705.1. Taxonomy (NCBI): domain Eukaryota; kingdom Metazoa; phylum Arthropoda; class Insecta; order Mecoptera; family Panorpidae; genus Panorpa; species Panorpa germanica. Next base: position 50,329 of record CAVMBN010000181.1, read on the forward strand.
AAAGAACTTTATTGTTAAACATTAATTTTACAAACCGATTACCGTTCCATGAAAAGAGGCAACTATCTAATGGTTGTCCTCAACTCTGGAACATGGTATTCGACGAGGACTGTGTTTCTCACTCGAAAGGTTGTGTAAACGTATGTTTTGATAAAATGTGTAGTTTCTTGAAGCTACACAAAATGGCTATATCTTCAAGTAATACAAAGATGATGATCCTTGCCTTTGGCAAGACAGATGGGACTTAACAGAAAAAGGAAGAACTACATATTTGTTAACAAAGACGTTAATTTTGATTTGCAACACAAGTGGTACCTATCTACTGTGTGTGTGTTCGATCGGCATCTGCTACTTTAGGTGAAAAAAGTGATTAAAAGTGAGAAATTAATTACGGAAAAAAATTAAGTATATTATATAAATACTTCTTCTAACGAAATGTATTTAAGCTTATTTTAATATTGTGCTAATTTGCTCTAAAATAAGTGTTTCTAAAAACGTTTGACAGTTAGAAACCAGTGTAGAAAAATATAACTAAATATATATATGACGCGTACACGCGGTCTTATGAAAATAACCTAAAAACTGTAACTTGGTCGTTTTTGAGATAAAACAATAATAAGTGCGATAGATTAAGAAATTAATAATAATTAGATTAGTCTTAGTGCTAAAACATCAACTGGTAAAGAAATTAAAGAAATCTGTAGACCTATATAAGAAAGACCTCATATAAACACTACAAATATACGGAAAACAAAATGTTGCTTATCACTATCAAGTAAGTCAAATAACATTAACTATAAATAATATTAATACATAACAATTAGTTTATACTCGTAAAAAAGCGAATTTCAAATAATAAAGAGAGTGTATTAATTGTTATAAGTAAACAATATATATGGTTTTCTTGAAAATTGTGACTGATTGTTCATGAATAATCACACTATACCAAGATAACGCAAAAAAAAGACATAACTTGCCTTATAATACTATATCGAATTTATAGAAATTCCAGGGTGCATTTAATAATGTCTGGTGGCCAAGTGCCCTTCGAAGAATTAGGCCGGCAAAAATCTCTAGGAACGTCTACTGCACTATAAAGAACTATATTCATTGTTGAACATTAATTTTACAAACCGATTACCGTTCCATGAAAAGAGGCAACTATCTAATGGTTGTCCTTAACTTTGGAACATGGTATTCGACGAGGACTGTGTTTCTCACTCGAAAGGTTGTGTAAACGTATGTTTTGATAAAATGTGTAGTTTCTTGAAGCTGCACAAAACGGCTATATCTTTAAGTAAAACAAAGATGATGATCCTTGCCTTTGGCAAGACAGATGGGACTTAACAGAAAAAGGAAGAACTACATATTTGTTAACAAAGACGTTAATTTTGATTTGCAACACAAGTGGTACCTATCTACTGTGTGTGTGTTCGATCGGCATCTGCTACTTTAGGTGAAAAAAAGTGATTAAAAGTGAGAAATTAATTACGGAAAAAAATTAAATATATTATATAAATACTTCTTCTAACGAAATGTATTTAAGTTTATTTTAATATTGTGCTAATTTGCTCTAAAACAAGTGTTTCTAAAAACGTTTGACAGTTAGAAACCAGTGTTGAAAAATATAACTAAATATATATATGACGCGTACACGCGGTCTTATGAAAACAACCTCAAAACTGTAACTTTGTCGTTTTTGAGATAAAACAATAACAAGTGCGATAGATAAAGAAATTGATAATAATTAGATTAGTGTTAGTGCTAAAACATCAACTGGTAAAGAAATTCAAGAAATCTGTAGACCTATATAAGGAAGACCTCATATAAACACTACAAATATACGGAAAACAAAATGTTGCTTATCACTATCAAGTAAGTCAAATAACATTTACTATAAATAATATTAATACATAACAATTAGTTTATACTCGTAAAAAAGCGAGTTTCAAATAATAAAGAGAGTGTATTAATTGTTATAAGTAAACAATATATATGGTTTTCTTAAAAATTGTGACTGATTGTTTATGAATAATGACGCTATACCAAGATAACGCGAAAAAAAAACATAACTTGTCGCATATTATAATACTATATCGAATTTATAGAATTTCCAGGGTGCATTTAATAATATCTGGTGGCCAAGTGCCCTTCGAAGAATTAGGCCGGCAAAAATCTCTAGGAACGTCTACTGCACTATAAAGAACTATATTCATTGTTAAACATTAATTTTACAAACCGATTACCGTTCCATGAAAAGAGGCAACTATCTAATGGTTGTCCTCAACTCTGGAACATGTTATTCGACGAGGACTGTGGTCCTCACTCGAAAGGTTGTGTAAACGTTTGTTTTAATAAAATGTGTAGTTTCTTGAAGCTACACAAAATGGCTATATCTTCAAGTAAAACAAAGATGATGATCCTTGCCTTTGGCAAGACAGATGGGACTTAACAGAAAAAGGAAGAACTACATATTTGTTAACAAAGACGTTAATTTTGATTTCCAATACAAGTGGTACCTATCTACTGTGTGTGTGTTCGATCGGCATCTGCTACTTTAGGTGAAAAAAGTGATTAAAAGTGAGAAATTAATTACGGAAAAAAATTAAATATATTATATAAATACTTCTTCTAACGAAATGTATTTAAGTTTATTTTAATATTGTGCTAATTTGCTCTAAAATAAGTGTTTCTAAAAACGTTTGACAGTTAGAAACCAGTGTTGAAAAATATAACTAAATATATATATGACGCGTACACGCGGTCTTATGAAAACAACCTCAAAACTGTAACTTTGTCGTTTTTGAGATAAAACAATAATAAGTGCGATAGATAAAGAAATTGATAATAATTAGATTAGTGTTAGTGCTAAAACATCAACTGGTAAAGAAATTCAAGAAATCTGTAGACCTATATAAGGAAGACCTTATATAAACACTACAAATATACGGAAAACAAAATGTTGCTTATCACTATCAAGTAAGTCAAATAACATTTACTATAAATAATATTAATACATAACAATTAGTTTATACTCGTAAAAAAGCGAGTTTCAAATAATAAAGAGAGTGTATTAATTGTTATAAGTAAACAATATATATGGTTTTCTTAAAAATTGTGACTGATTGTTTATGAATAATGACGCTATACCAAGATAACGCGAAAAAAAAACATAACTTGTCGCATATTATAATACTATATCGAATTTATAGAATTTCCAGGGTGCATTTAATAATATCTGGTGGCCAAGTGCCCTTCGAAGAATTAGGCCGGCAAAAATCTCTAGGAACGTCTACTGCACTATAAAGAACTATATTCATTGTTGAACATTAATTTTACAAACCGATTACCGTTCCATGAAAAGAGGCAACTATCTAATGGTTGTCCTCAACTCTGGAACATGGTATTCGACGAGGACTGTGGTTCTCACTCGAAAGGTTGTGTAAACGTTTGTTTTGATAAAATGTGTAGTTTCTTGAAACTACACAAAATGGCTATATCTTCAAGTAAAACAAAGATGATGATCCTTGCCTTTGGCAAGACAGATGGGACTTCACAGAAAAAGGAAGAACTACATATTTGTTAACAAAGACGTTAATTTTGATTTGCAACACAAGTGGTACCTATCTACTGTGTGTGTGTTCGATCGGCATCTGCTACTTTAGGTGAAAAAAGTGATTAAAAGTGAGAAATTAATTACGGAAAAAAATTAAATATATTATATAAATACTTCTTCTAACGAAATAAATTTAAGTTTATTTTAATATTGTGCTAATTTGCTCTAAAATAAGTGTTTCTAAAAACGTTTGACAGTTAGAAACCAGTGTTGAAAAATATAACTAAATATATATATGACGCGTAGACGCGGTCTTATGAAAATAACCTTAAAACTGTAACTTTGTCGTTTTTGAGATAAAACAATAATAAGTGCGATAGATAAAGAAATTGATAATAATTAGATTAGTGTTAGTGCTAAAACATCAACTGGTAAAGAAATTCAAGAAATCTGTAGACCTATATAAGGAAGACCTCATATAAACACTACAAATATACGGAAAACAAAATGTTGCTTATCACTATCAAGTAAGTCAAATAACATTAACTATAAATAATATTAATACATAACAATTAGTTTATACTCGTAAAAAAGCGAGTTTCAAATAATAAAGAGAGTGTATTAATTGTTATAAGTAAACAATATATATGGTTTTCTTGAAAATTGTGACTGATTGTTCATAAATAATCACACTATACCAAGATGACGCGAAAAAAAAACATAACTTGTCGCATATTATAGTACTATATAGAATTTATAGAAATTCCAGGGTGCATTTAATAATGTCTGGTGGCCAAGTGCCCTTTGAAGAATTAGGCCGGCAAAAATCTCTAGGAACGTCTACTGCACTATAAAGAACTATATTCATTGTTAAACATTAATTTTACAAACCGATTACCGTTCCATGAAAAGAGGCAACTATCTAATGGTTATCCTCAACTCTGGAACATGGTATTCGACGAGGACTGTGGTTCTCACTCGAAAGGTTGTGTAAACGTTTGTTTTGATAAAATGTGTAGTTTCTTGAAGCTGCACAAAATGGCTATATCTTCAAGTAAAACAAAGATGATGATCCTTGCCTTTGGCAAGACAGATGGGACTTAACAGAAAAAGGAAGAACTACATATTTTTTAACAAAAACGTTAATTTTGATTTGCAACACAAGTGGTACCTATCTACTGTGTGTGTGTTCGATCGGCATCTGCTACTTTAGGTGAAAAAAGTGATTAAAAGTGAGAAATTAATTACGGAAAAAAATTAAATATATTATATAAATACTTTTTCTAACGAAATGTATTTAAGTTTATTTTAATATTGTGCTAATTTGCTCTAAAATAAGTGTTTTTAAAAACGTTTGACAGTTAGAAACCAGTGTTGAAAAATATAACTAAATATATATATGACGCGTACACGCGGTCTTATGAAAATAACCTCAAAACTGTAACTTTGTCGTTTTTGAGATAAAACAATAATAAGTACGATAGATTAAGAAATTGATAATAATTAGATTAGTGTTAGTGCTAAAACATTAACTGGTAAAGAAATTAAAGAAATCTGTAGACCTATATAAGAAAGACCTCATATAAACACTACAAATATACGGAAAACAAAATGTTGCTTATCACTATCAAGTAAGTCAAATAACATTAACTATAAATAATATTAATACATAACAATTAGTTTATACTCGTAAAAAAGCGAGTTTCAAATAATAAAGAGAGTGTATTAATTGTTATAAGTAAACAATATATATGGTTTTCTTGAAAATTGTGACTGATTGTTTATGAATAATCACACTATACCAAGATAACGCGGAAAAAGCATAACTTGTCGCATATCATAATACTATATAGAATTTATAGAAATTCCAGGGTGCATTTAATAATGTCTGGTGGCCAAGTGCCCTTCGAAGAATTAGGCCGGCAAAAATCTCTAGGAACGTCTACTGCACTATAAAGAACTATATTCATTGTTGAACATTAATTTTACAAACCGATTACCGTTCCATGAAAAGAGGCAACTATCTAATGGTTATCCTCAACTCTGGAACATGGTATTCGACGAGGACTGTGGTTCTCACTCGAAAGGTTGTGTAAACGTTTGTTTTGATAAAATGTGTAGTTTCATGAAGCTGCACAAAATGGCTATATCTTCAAGTAAAACAAAGATGATGATCCTTGCCTTTGGCAAGACAGATGGGACTAAACAGAAAAAGGAAGAACTACATATTTTTTAACAAAGACGTTAATTTTGATTTGCAACACAAGTGGTACCTATCTACTGTGTGTGTGTTCGATCGGCATCTGCTACTTTAGGTGAAAAAAGTGATTAAAAGTGAGAAATTAATTACGGAAAAAAATTAAATATATTATATAAATACTTTTTCTAACGAAATGTATTTAAGTTTATTTTAATATTGTGCTAATTTGCTCTAAAATAAGTGTTTTTAAAAACGTTTGACAGTTAGAAACCAGTGTTGAAAAATATAACTAAATATATATATGACGCGTACACGCGGTCTTATGAAAATAACCTCAAAACTGTAACTTTGTCGTTTTTGAGATAAAACAATAATAAGTACGATAGATTAAGAAATTGATAATAATTAGATTAGTGTTAGTGCTAAAACATTAACTGGTAAAGAAATTAAAGAAATCTGTAGACCTATATAAGAAAGACCTCATATAAACACTACAAATATACGGAAAACAAAATGTTGCTTATCACTATCAAGTAAGTCAAATAACATTAACTATAAATAATATTAATACATAACAATTAGTTTATACTCGTAAAAAAGCGAGTTTCAAATAATAAAGAGAGTGTATTAATTGTTATAAGTAAACAATATATATGGTTTTCTTGAAAATTGTGACTGATTGTTTATGAATAATCACACTATACCAAGATAACGCGGAAAAAAAACATAACTTGTCGCATATCATAATACTATATAGAATTTATAGAAATTCCAGGGTGCATTTAATAATGTCTGGTGGCCAAGTGCCCTTCGAAGAATTAGGCCGGCAAAAATCTCTAGGAACGTCTACTGCACTATAAAGAACTATATTCATTGTTGAACATTAATTTTACAAACCGATTACCGTTCCATGAAAAGAGGCAACTATCTAATGGTTATCCTTAACTCTGGAACATGGTATTCGACGAGGACTGTGGTTCTCACTCGAAAGGTTGTGTAAACGTTTGTTTTGATAAAATGTGTAGTTTCTTGAAGCTGCACAAAATGGCTATATCTTCAAGTAAAACAAAGATGATGATCCTTGCCTTTGGCAAGACAGATGGGACTTAACAGAAAAAGGAAGAACTACATATTTTTTAACAAAGACGTTAATTTTGATTTGCAACACAAGTGGTACCTATCTACTGTGTGTGTGTTCGATCGGCATCTGCTACTTTAGGTGAAAAAAGTGATTAAAAGTGAGAAATTAATTACGGAAAAAAATTAAATATATTATATAAATACTTTTTCTAACGAAATGTATTTAAGTTTATTTTAATATTGTGCTAATTTGCTCTAAAATAAGTGTTTTTAAAAACGTTTGACAGTTAGAAACCAGTGTTGAAAAATATAACTAAATATATATATGACGCGTACACGCGGTCTTATGAAAATAACCTCAAAACTGTAACTTTGTCGTTTTTGAGATAAAACAAAAATAAGTACGATAGATTAAGAAATTGATAATAATTAGATTAGTGTTAGTGCTAAAACATTAACTGGTAAAGAAATTAAAGAAATCTGTAGACCTATATAAGAAAGACCTCATATAAACACTACAAATATACGGAAAACAAAATGTTGCTTATCACTATCAAGTAAGTCAAATAACATTAACTATAAATAATATTAATACATAACAATTAGTTTATACTCGTAAAAAAGCGAGTTTCAAATAATAAAGAGAGTGTATTAATTGTTATAAGTAAACAATATATATGGTTTTCTTGAAAATTGTGACTGATTGTTTATGAATAATCACACTATACCAAGATAACGCGGAAAAAAAACATAACTTGTCGCATATCATAATACTATATAGAATTTATAGAAATTCCAGGGTGCATTTAATAATGTCTGGTGGCCAAGTGCCCTTCGAAGAATTAGGCCGGCAAAAATCTCTAGGAACGTCTACTGCACTATAAAGAACTATATTCATTGTTGAACATTAATTTTACAAACCGATTACCGTTCCATGAAAAGAGGCAACTATCTAATGGTTATCCTTAACTCTGGAACATGGTATTCGACGAGGACTGTGGTTCTCACTCGAAAGGTTGTGTAAACGTTTGTTTTGATAAAATGTGTAGTTTCTTGAAGCTGCACAAAATGGCTATATCTTCAAGTAAAACAAAGATGATGATCCTTGCCTTTGGCAAGACAGATGGGACTTAACAGAAAAAGGAAGAACTACATATTTTTTAACAAAGACGTTAATTTTGATTTGCAACACAAGTGGTACCTATCTACTGTGTGTGTGTTCGATCGGCATCTGCTACTTTAGGTGAAAAAAGTGATTAAAAGTGAGAAATTAATTACGGAAAAAAATTAAATATATTATATAAATACTTTTTCTAACGAAATGTATTTAAGTTTATTTTAATATTGTGCTAATTTGCTCTAAAATAAGTGTTTTTAAAAACGTTTGACAGTTAGAAACCAGTGTTGAAAAATATAACTAAATATATATATGACGCGTACACGCGGTCTTATGAAAATAACCTCAAAACTGTAACTTTGTCGTTTTTGAGATAAAACAATAATAAGTACGATAGATTAAGAAATTGATAATAATTAGATTAGTGTTAGTGCTAAAACATTAACTGGTAAAGAAATTAAAGAAATCTGTAGACCTATATAAGAAAGACCTCATATAAACACTACAAATATACGGAAAACAAAATGTTGCTTATCACTATCAAGTAAGTCAAATAACATTAACTATAAATAATATTAATACATAACAATTAGTTTATACTCGTAAAAAAGCGAGTTTCAAATAATAAAGAGAGTGTATTAATTGTTATAAGTAAACAATATATATGGTTTTCTTGAAAATTGTGACTGATTGTTTATGAATAATCACACTATACCAAGATAACGCGGAAAAAAAACATAACTTGTCGCATATCATAATACTATATAGAATTTATAGAAATTCCAGGGTGCATTTAATAATGTCTGGTGGCCAAGTGCCCTTCGAAGAATTAGGCCGGCAAAAATCTCTAGGAACGTCTACTGCACTATAAAGAACTATATTCATTGTTGAACATTAATTTTACAAACCGATTACCGTTCCATAAAAAGAGGCAACTATCTAATGGTTATCCTCAACTCTGGAACATGGTATTCGACGAGGACTGTGGTTCTCACTCGAAAGGTTGTGTAAACGTTTGTTTTGATAAAATGTGTAGTTTCTTGAAGCTGCACAAAATGGCTATATCTTCAAGTAAAACAAAGATGATGATCCTTGCCTTTAGCAAGACAGATGGGACTTAACAGAAAAAGGAAGAACTACATACTTTTTAACAAAGACGTTAATTTTGATTTGCAACACAAGTGGTACCTATCTACTGTGTGTGTGTTCGATCGGCATCTGCTACTTTAGGTGAAAAAAGTGATTAAAAGTGAGAAATTAATTACGGAAAAAAATTAAATATATTATATAAATACTTTTTCTAACGAAATGTATTTAAGTTTATTTTAATATTGTGCTAATTTGCTCTAAAATAAGTGTTTTTAAAAACGTTTGACAGTTAGAAACCAGTGTTGAAAAATATATCTAAATATATATATGACGCGTACACGCGGTCTTATGAAAATAACCTCAAAACTGTAACTTTGTCGTTTTTGAGATAAAACAATAATAAGTGCGATAGATAAAGAAATTGATAATAATTAGATTAGTGTTAGTGCTAAAACATCAACTGGTAAAGAAATTCAAGAAATCTGTAGACCTATATAAGAAAGACCTCATATAAACACTACAAATATACGGAAAACAAAATGTTGCTTATCACTATCAAATAAGTCAAATAACATTAACTATAAAAAATATTAATACATAACAATTAGTTTATACTCGTAAAAAAGCGAGTTTCAAATAATAAAGAGAGTGTAGCTCTCCTGCAGCTCTTTTATTAAAAGTGGCTTTTAGTGCTAGGTTTATTGCCTTCATGCTTTCATTTATATCTAATTTCTGTATTTTGTACATTTCTTTTTATAGATTTTCCACAAAGATCGGTATTCCTTCTTTATTTATTCTTCATCTTGCTTCGCTCATTTGTGTCGTTCTAGAGTTATCTGATATAACATTATAGTAGATATTCCTATGAAAGCTAAGGTTTTCTTTCTCCGCCACTTTCCATTCTGTTATTCGATAGGCTATTTCTTCAGACGTTCGTGTTATGTCGATATGGGATTCACTGCGTCTTCTTACAAAGGTCGGCTCTTTCCCTCTGTTTTGCACAACTAGTGAATAATTCTGCTATACAGTCCACCAGTGCCTTTCCTTTCTTGTCTTCCTTGGGACCCCAAACTCGTGACTTAGCATTTAGGTCACTTGCTACTAGCACCTGCTTCTTCTGTGTTTTTAGGCTTTCCCCCAGTGTCTTAAGATAGGACTCAAATTCTTGTTCACTTATATTCGGTAATACGTAACAAGAGTAAACAACAAGATCCTCAAGTTCCACCCATACGAATCCTTTCTGTTCTGTGTCACATTTTAGTATACTAACTTCTTTGCTGAATACCCTTAATGCTGCGTTCATATTCAAATCGCTAAGCTAGGGTACTTTACTAGCCAGTTTCTTGTTTGGTTCTGCCACAATGGCGACGTCTATGTGTTTGTTCCGACAAGTGCTATGTAGTTAGTCAAATGCTGCTCTCCCTCTATCCACATTAACTTGGATTATTTTTATTTTCGTCATTTTTATTTTGTCACACTGACAGGCGCTCCCGTTTTCCTAAGTTCTCTTACTTGTTTTTGATACCATTTCGTTTGCCCCATGACCTTTTATTTTAAAGGACCAGCATTATATTGACATTTCTAGCATTTCAGTGGCGCTAATCTTTCAACTATCCTGCATCTAGTCCATCCTATTTTGATTCTCTTCCTAGACGTTAGTATCATGGCTTCATTTATTGGCAGAGCTATATTTGCGTATCTAAGCCCCCTGCTATTTGGTATAACCGTCATTTTGATTGTGATGTCTTCCTCTTGATTTTTGAGCTAGACAGCTCTGTTACTATTGATTCCAATAGTTCTTCTTCCGTTATTGTTTCATCTATATCTATGACTGTTATGTTTCTCTTCCTTTTCACTAGTTTCGCCTCCACTAGGTCTTTCATTTTTTCTTGGACCGCAGCTTTTAGTGATTCGCTATTTTCTCTTTTGCCGCCAGAAACACTCAGCTTCACATACCCCTCAGCTGTTTTTTCTATGCTATTAATTAGCACGTCTAACTCTTCTATGATGATGTTCTTTTTCATATGTCTTACTATATCTACATATGATTTTCCAGCTTCTCGTGGTTTAACCACTAGTGTTTCTCTACTTGTCCTCACGTTTGTCCTTCCTATTTTTTGCCATTCCTGTGGTTTCCCTTCCTGTACTATTTCTCCTTCACTTCTCGTATGTAGAATTATGTGATAACCTTGATCTTTAAAAATGAGTTCTATGATTTTGAGAAGCTGGAACTCCAGCCCATCCTTTGAGCATATAAATATAGGTTCTTTCCTTCCTTCCTTTTTAGAGATGGACTTTACTTTCTCTAATAACGCTGTTACATTTTATATGTTTTCAGTGCTCACTTTTACCCCATTCAGTCCTGCGAGATATGTGTAACTGCTACCAGTTTCTTTTTCTCTATATTATTCTGGATTATAATGCTTTTATTCTCCATGCATATTAGTTTTCCTAGTTGTATCAGTTTTCTTCTGATAATATCCTCTATCTGCGGTATTCTTTCGCTTAGTCGTCTTACAAGAGGATTATCCTCGCTCACCTCTTATTATAAGTGATACTCTTAAATGCTTCCTTAGGCCAACTTGCGTTTACTCTAAAGCCTCTGCTAAGTTTATGTCTCCTGTCCTTTCCTGCTTGAATTTCGCTATTTTGTCTTCTATTTGTAGCGCATTCTTGTTTTCTTCAGGAGTAGTAGTTTAAATTCCTGCATCTTTCGTTGTTACTTTCTTTCCTTCTTTTTCTCCTTTTAGCTATTTCATTTATTCTCTCGGTGTCAGTTTGAGTTTCCATTTCTGCAGTGTCTCCTCTTATAGATAATCTTCTAAGTGCCTTTTGTGCCTTCTGCTTTTAGTTTTTTGACATGGAGGTTCAGTCTGACTGAAATGTCTCTAATTTCCCTCTTTGTATTACAGTTTTCTTTAACAATTGTCTCCAGTTTCGCCGTTTCTCTAACAATTATTTGAGTGAGATGTTGGATTTCATTTGGCTCCACTTGTTTCTCAATGTTTTCATCCTTTTCCGGATTCTCAATTCTTTTCCTCTTCTTTTCATTTTCTTCCATTTCGTCGTTCCTCTCAGTAAATATTTTCGATTTACAGAACAGGTCTGACATTGAGCTGCTCCGAACTGGCGATCTCATGATCTTCCTGCTTCTCTGAAAAGCGTGTGTCTTCTCTTTTGCAGTAGCTAAATTTCCCGCATCGGCCTGGTATACCACCGTATGCGTTCCACAGTTGCTTGATGACGACCCAAGGGGAGCCTGCTTCAGCACCCCCTCAAGTGCCGGTTCTAGTGATCCGACCCCTTGTCGTCCCGTAGTTTTATATTCTTTATCAGTGTACATAGCCATAGTTTTTCATAATCCTATTGGTCCGCGGGAGGTATTTTATTTCCCTCCAGCCCACCGTCCAAGACGGTTCGAGCATTCTCCTATCCGCCACCTGGGGACGCGCTTGGTTGGGGTTACAGGGTCGCCCCCAAGACATACCTTTGATAATAAAGAGGTGTATATATTATATGGAATTTTGCCTTGTCAGTTGTCCAGTAGGTGGATTCGTCTGTAGACATAACTTCTACGTTGTTGTCAGTCTAGGTCCTCATTGTGGATGCTTAGCAATGAAGTCTCTACATGCTATATATCGATATCCAAAGAGTTGAAACAGATCTGAAAACTGAGTTCCTGATATAGAGTTTTTGGTAAGCAGTAAACAGCTGATATAGTGATAGGTCTATTCCAATGCTCTATGACCACGTTTGTAGCTTGCATGTTATGTTAAAACCTTGCTGTAAAACCATTTTCTTGCGATGACTGTAATAAATCGTTTTGTCGTTTATATACTTTAAAATTGCATATGAGAACACATTTAAGTATAAAGCCTAAATAAAGTTTCTAAGTGTGTCCTCACAATTGACTATCTTGAATTATATAGGAGTTAAATTAGGTTTTCTTTAAATTGAACCGTAAGTACTTATATTACATATTTACATTGGTTTATACATTTTGTTTTTTAATTAGAGATATACAATTTTGAGGTTAGCTGTCATGGAAAATAAATTACATTTCTTTAATATAAATATAATTAAGATAAGAAATATAATGTATAATATAGGTATAGCATGATAAACACAGTATTAAAAGCACAATTCAACAAATGAAAATACAGTAGTTTTCCTCTATTTCCTTTAGCTCAATACGTGAATTAAAAAATGATCTGTATTTTTTTCTTATTAATTTATATTTTACAAATCCTAATTTATAACAGAAAAGCGTTATTTTATTTTGGTAATTATTGGATGCGACTATACACTTTTGTTTTTCATTTTGTAAAAAAACTACTGCATTTTTATATGTTTTATTATGCTTATTGTATTCTCAAAACATGTCAAATTCACTACGTAATAATTATTTTACCACTTTTAATTAATAAATAGGAGATATTGAGGGTTAAGTTGACCAAAAAATGTGACATTTGACATTATTTTACGCATAATTTCTTTACTATTGGCCAGTGTAATACATACTTCCCAAGATTCCAAAAAATTATAAATACATGTGATGGGTTTGAGAATATGATTAAATAAATTAACAAAAGGTTCAAATATATTGACATATTTAAATATAATTAACATTTAAAATAAAGTATTTTGAGTGAGAATTTTTTTTTTATAAGAAAAGGCGGTTTTGGTTTAAAAAAAAAAGCGCCGCGCCGCTAAAATAGACACGCCAATACACATTTATTAACATCAATTTCAATCAACAATTGAAAAATCGAACACTAAAAAATGAGGACAAAGCTTATTCAGTTCTGGTTCACAACTCGGGTGATACACAACTGTATAAAACCAAATTTGTACGGTGTTCACTTGTTACTTCATATTTTTGTGTATAATATAAATATAAATCAATAATTCATAAAAAGTAATTAAAATATTCATATTAATTAAAATGCAATCATACTTTTCACATTAACATTATATTTTAGAAAGCAATAGTTTTTACGAAAAAGTTGTTACTTTAATTCAACTTAACCTCACTTATTACTTAAGAACATGTTTGTTTGAACACGTTGTTTATATTTTTTTAAAGTTTTAATAAATTTCTCTTTGTTTTTAGTAAACTTTAAAATTATTGTACCATAATGGAGGAATATAATAAATCCAAGCAAATAAAACTTAATACAATAAATCTAAACAAAGACATTAAAATAGAAATAAACGAAGAAGAAGTTGTCAAAGAACCAGCTGAAATTAAAGAAGAACAAGATGATGGTTTAGGGGAGGCTGTAATTTTACCATGACACAACGATTATTTTATTAAGTTGGAACCGAATGTTGTTTCAACCGCAATGAAGCCCTATATTTGTGATGTATGTGGTACACCCTTTGACAATAGGGCGTAAATTAAAAATCATTTACGGGTGCATTCAGTTAAGCAAATACATTCTTGCAATGAATGCAATAAAGTTTTTAAATATCCGTGCCATTTGAAACAGCATAAGAAAACACATTTAGGTTTGAAGCTATTTACTTGTAATGAATGTGATAAATCGTATAGTGATCTATCTAACTTAAGACGACATAAGAAAACACATTGAAGCGTAAATCAATTTTCGTGTGATCAATGTAATAAAACGTTTAGTCGATCATATAATTTAAAATTGCATAAGAACACACATTTAGTTTTGAAGCCATTTTCGTGTGAAGAAAGTAATAAAACGTTTTCTCGGTCATCTTCTTTAAAACTACATAAAATCATACATTTAAGTACAACACCATTTTCTTGTAATGAATGTAATAAATCGTTCAGTGATCCAACTACATTAAGACGTCATGAAGCTAAACATTTAGAAGTAAATTCATTTTCTTGTAGTGAATGTAATAAAACGTTTAGTCAACATTCTGCTTCAAAAGAACATAGAAACATACATTTAGGTTTAAAACCTTTTTCTTGTAACGAATGTAAAAAAACGTTTAGTCAGTCGTCTACTTTAAAAGTACATAAAAACTCACATTTAGCTTTAAATTCATTTTATTATGACGAATGTAATCAAACGTTTAGTTCTTCATCAAATTTAAAACAACATAAAAACACACATTCGGGTTCAAGGCCGTTTTCTTGTGACGAGTGTAAAAAAACATTTAGTCGTTCAGATAGTTTAAAACGACATAAAAACACACATTTAGATTTAAAGCCATTTTCTTGTAACGAATGTAATCAAACGTTTAGTCAACAATGTGCTCTAAAACGACATAGAAACATACATTTAGGTTTTAAGCCATTTGTTTGTAATGAATGTAATAAATCGTTTTCTGATCCATCCGGCTTAAGAAATCATAAGGCCACACATTCTTCAGGTGGAAATATATTTTCTTGCACTGTGTGTAATAAAGTTTTCTCACAAGCTCGTTATTTAAAGAACCATCAAAAAACTCATGTAGATAAAAGTGCTTAGGTATGTTCTCATAGCATTTCTTTTGTTTAATAGTCGTAGGAATACTTTCATCTAATGGAGAACTACCCCCACTAAAAACAAAATATTGTACTAGAATCATATGACAGACATTGTGAAAACTATTCATTGTTTTGTCTTACAATATTTTTTATGTATGTGTACGATTTATAAAATAAACTCTGATAAAAAAAATATTTTTGTTTTATATTTTATCCCAACTAAAGTTATCATCTTATTTGTTCAACAAACGATAGAGCAATCGTATTGTATGAAAATGAAATTCTTGTTTTAGTATAAAATAAATTGACAAAAATGGGCTTGTGTCCTCATTTTTTAGTGGTCGATTTTTCAATTGTTGATTGACATTGATGTTAATAAATGTGTATTGGTGTGTCTATTTTAATAAATATCTAAATGCTGACGGAGATATAGCAATTAAAAGTTTGAATTGTAGTTTCAGCGCTAGAAATGGTCGGCCATATTTGTATGACATGAAATGCATTTTAACGTTAGTTATTTGTTGAGTAGGTCAGTGCTGTGGTAATGTTTTGTGGCTGTTGGTAGTCAAAATAATCTAGTCAAATCAAAGAATAATAAGTTTTTATTTTATGTAACCCCGCTAAGACAGACATAATATTGAAATTTTATTGTTCCTTGAAATAGCTGTTAATAATATTTGATATATAAATACATATAGCAGAGATTTATGAGCTGTAAAACAACATAAAAGCACACATTTAGGTTTAAACCCTCTTTCTTGTGACGAGTGTAGTAAAACGTTTAGTCATTCATGTAGTTTAAAACAACATAAAAACATACACTCAGGTTTGAAGCTATTTGCTTGCACTACATGTAATAAATTTTTCTCACGAGCTTCCAATTTAAAGCAACATCAAAAAATTCATTTACAATAAAGTGTCCAGGTGCTAGAGATATCGGGATAGGCCTAAAATTAACTGATAGGCTATGAGGAAAGGAACTTCCTTAAATAGTACTTGTTTTTTTACCCATAGTAATATCAGCTATAATTCTACATTCCTTTAAGAGATAGTTTATATTTACTTTATGATAATTTGAACGTAAAATGAATGAATTGTTGTTTCTGAGATAAGTAAGACTACATATTATCTTTTAAGAATATATATTATATGTTATATTTTCAATGTATGTATGAAAATAAAGAAACAGATAAAATTATTTCCAATAAATGTCATTATCAATGTAACAAACCAAATGTATTTTATTTTAGAAACACATTATTAGCAAATATATTTATTTTAAATAAGCTAAAAATGAATGGGCTTATGAACCATGTCTTTATTTCTATAAAACTGCAATAGGTGGCTACAAGCACCTCAAATATCTAATTATTATTTAATAACTCATCATATTTTAGGAGATATTACAAATATGCTTGCCTATTGCTTTTTAATTTTTGATTGAAATAAATGCTAATATATTCACAATAATCATTATAATATAAAACTTGATGGGATACATTATTTGTAACTTGCTGCATTGGTATACGTGTGTGTTGTATAAAAGAGATTATACATTCGCCTTCGTACACAAAAGTAAAATATTTGAAATATCTGAAGGTTGGTACACAGCACAGTTACGTATATTTTGCTAGTCTGTGTTATTTATATTTTAAAACACATGTACTTAGTATACTTGGTACTTACTTTCATTTATTTTCGTACTGTGAATGTCATCATCAGCATTACTTATAAAGTATATTTTTGTTATTCTAAATTCCTAAACATACTATAGCTCCTATTTTGTAACATCTTACCTAGCGTCTGTTAACTTCTGAGGCCTATATTTTCCAAATTAAGCTGTGTAAGTTTACACAAACTATCAGAAAACCTTAAATAAATCTTGGAGCGGGCATAAGTAGTCTAATTTATAAAATAAAAGGCTTTGCAAAATCATCAGAAGTTAAAAGACGCCAAGTAATCAGTTTTAAAATAGGAGCCTACATAAAATTTCATCAAAGAAAAAAGCGGCAACTCCTTGTTGGAACAAGTTCCATAACAATACAGTAAGTTTTTATTATATATATTATTTTATATTTCTATAACTCATTGACAAGATCAGAAAAAAGACATTTTTAAACCATAAGGTAAGAATCGTAATAAGTTGAATTAGTTTTAATCCAATTAAAACTGTCACTTTCATAGTACCTTAACGTGTTAATCTAACCTCAAATTTAAAATTTCAACTTTAATCATTAATATTGTGTATTACTAAATAACAAATTGTATAATACATACTATTTAGTGATTTGTACAAGTTTTGTTTATTACAAGTCCTTATAATGATAGCTGTTCCTTCATAAGCAGATAAATCTGGATGCATTGTGTGGTACGTTGAGTAATTTCTTACATGCACGTAGTTCTTTTTTGTAAAATGAGTTTCGGATACTAACATAATATCAATTTTGTTGGTAATTAAAAAAGTTTGAACTTCTTTTCTATGCTGAGACAAGCCATTAGCGTTCCTGAATGCTATTCTATACTGCATGAAGGCTAATTTTTGTAACAAGAGTTGTTAACAAATTCAGCATAGTGCTCATTTGTTTCATTAGTTCTTTCATCATTTGTTTGAGATTTGTTATATCATTAATATTTCAGGTGATTTCAGATTGAGGCTGCCTCGCTTGCTTATCTTATCTTACTGCTTGCGCATATATCCCAGTCCGAGTAGGTCTGTATGTCTAGCTTGGAGGATAGTTTGGCTTGCATCAAAGAATTGTTGTGGAATTTTCTTCTTTCGTAGTGCCAAGTATTTCTTTTTCTGCAGGTCTTTATATATTAGACTTCCTCAATAATTTGCTAGGTTCAAAGACATTTGACGTTTTCAGTAAAAACTCTATTTTGTAGATTTCTTTGTTATTTTCCTGAGTTTCTAAATTTACAAAAAACATTCGTAGTAGAGTTTTAGTCAATCTGTGACGAAAATTGCTAATGTGGATGACTTTGCGGCCATATTCCTCTATCTACTCTCGCAACACATCTACTTCACATGAGCTATACATATTCCTCTGCACTACTTTGAAGGTACGATCTTGTTTCTTCTAGTAAGAATTGTATTCTGTGTTTCTATTCTTTAGCACCTTTACTATAGTTTCGTAAACTTTCATCGTTTTTTCTTTGATTTTTCCTTTATCTTTTTAGAAAATCCTAAAGACGTATTTTTCCTTTGCAATTTGCTCCAGCAGACGAGCTAGAGAATTTGTATCACCTACACTTCTAACAAACATTGGAGGTGTTTTGTTTCTCCATTATTTAATGTATTATAGTGGCATCAGTCACAATGCTATCTTCGTAGTGATCTTTGTCTAGTAAACTAAATCTGTTTGTTGTAGGAACAGCAGGATTTAGGTAGTAGTAAATTTTTGTTTGCTAAGTTTTACAGAGAGCTTTGTTCATTTCTTCTCCTGTGCTAATACGTAGTCGCTTTTTGGTGCTTATCTTACTTTAAGCATCTTCATGGCTGGTTTGAGCATCGCTGTTAGTTATGAACTGCTGCTTCACTTAAACTTTTTTAATTGATTAGGAGGATGCTCCTTTTCGCTATTTATTAGATATTGTAGCGTTCTCATTGATTGAGGTGGAAGTGTTATAGTTTGTTCTTTATGTACGCACTCAGGGTTTTCCTTTAATATTTTTCTTCTTATATTTATTGCATCTCGCACTGGGACAGATCCGCTTATCATCCAGTATCCTCGGCTGGTCACTTACCAGGAGTACTGAGCGGTCGCTTGCTAACGGTTTGCGGGGGATCTGGGGTTCCGAGCCCCTGTCCCGTATACCCATACTCTTTTACTTTTTCCTGTTCATTTGAAAGTTATTTGTCCATTTTTTAGGAGAATGGCAACTTCGTGCAATCCTGTGGATCGGCGGTAGCTATCTTATTTCACCCCTACTCGCCAGTAAGCCGGGTAAAACATTTCCTTATTTGTCATTTGCGGGGCGCTTTGTGGGGGTAACAGGTAATTATTGGTTAATTTTCGGTTTGATAGCTGGAATGTTAAATAATTTCCAAATTTTTTTTAGTGTAAGCAATAGATAGTTGTTTTTATTTTTATAACAAGCCACTATGTCCTATTGTTATTCAACAGCATTGGTTTGCATTTGCACAAAATGATTTTATTGATTCATGTGTTTGGAAATTAGTCACAAATCACCATATAACCTGGAAAACTCGAACATCTCACTAGTGCAGGTATCTTTAACGTATGAAGAATTCACTTATGTATTCTTCTGTGTACACAACCACAAACATTCCAAATATAATTGTATATGAATAACTACAATAGCAGTAACTAAAGCTAATATTACTATTTTTACTGTTATTTACTATTCACTAAGGCACTTGAACTATTATCTTACAACAAATATTAACTAGAAATGTCGGTATATAAGACATTTTATTAGGAATTGTAAATTTTTACTCAAACTTATGTGTTGCTTCTGAAATAAAAGATTTTTATTTTAGTTATTTACATAAACATTATAATAATTACACTGATTAACTTGAATCATACTATTTTACCTGAAATCAAAGAAAGGACATTTAAAGTTTATTGTTTAAATTATGGATACCTTTTTAACTAATTTTATAAAAAGTTAACATTATGCACAGTGAGTTCTGTTCAGTCCAAGTATCAACTGTCTTTGCCGTTATTCCTTAAAAAGTTATCTATTGAGTTCATGGGTATATGGTCACTGTTGCACCGACAGAGGAGCTTTGTACAAATTTACTTTGGTGGAGTATATGTATATATATATTATTTATTTATCGTTTTAATATTATAAATAGTATTTACATATTAATTAGTTTTATGTTTAATCAAACAATAAATGTTGTGTTTATATAGGATATACAAAAAATTATTTTGTTCTTATTCCATTACCAAGACGGTGAGAGAAGTAATTAATCGTTAAAAGACACTTATTTAGAGTAAAGTATATTATTTATAATTTTGAATATATTTAATAATATTAAAGATTTAAATAAAATTCAAAACTGTGATTGAAATTTTAATAAAATTTTTTTTTTTTATCTATATTTAGTCATAACGGCACCTATACAAAATAGTTTAAAAGTCTTACCCTTTGTCCACACATGTGTGTTCGGCTATTTGCATTTTGCTGAGACTATCAGATTCAAATCTTCGATGTGTGTTCTTTATCGCTACGACAGCGAAGTGTGTACATGTACACACTTTGCGTTGTAAATACGAACTATAAAGGTGCCATTCATATTGAATATTCGTAGCCAAACAAGAATATGTGGATATCAGAATATGTGGACCTGTTTGGACCTTAGAGTGGCCCTTATTTACTCTAGGTGAAAATTATTTTTAAAATTTTTCATTGCGGCACCCCTCAGTTTGGTTTCATTGCATGAAAAAATATTAGGTGTAAAATTTCAGATCATTCGGATAATGGGAAAGGGTGCCCCAAGAGCCCAGAAAATTATAAAATCCCATACATTTTTTGAAAAATTTATTTATTTTGCGAAATAATAATTAAATACATTATACTATATTATTTTATAATACACTTTTCTGTGTATAATAAATATTTTGTAAAATAGATTTATAAAGTCGTGATTTTGTAATTTTTCGATTCTCGTGGATTTATAGTAAAGGAACTGATTTTGAAAATTTGTAATTTTTCAATTTTCGAGGCTCTTGGGGCACGTTTTCCCGTTATCCGATTTACCTAAAATTTTACACAGATCATTTATTTAGGCATTGGCACCAAATAGAAGGTTGCTGCAAAAAAAAATTTTAACTTTGATAATAAGTGCCACTCTATTGAACCTATTCTCTTCTATTGTTAGTTACTGTTGATGGAAGTTGCGCCATTCGCAGTAGATTTTCTGCCCCTGTCGTAAGGCCATTGACTTCCTCTTCTTCTTCTTAAATTACCACGGCTTATGTTTTCATTTTCTTGATCCAGATTCTGTTCTTTGTCCATGACTGGAGTAGCTTGTAGGAGGTAGAATGCAGTTCACTTCAGGAACTTGTATTATGGCTTCCATCTGAAGCGCGGTCGTAAAAGCTTTATCAATGTTCTTTAGCTTCGTAAATAATATGGCCCCTTTTATTCTGCGCTCTCGTACTGCGTTTGCGAAATATCTGTGAGCTTTACCTGCAGCACGGTTCACATGTCGTTCGATGCCAGTCACTAGGTCCGCTGATCTTTCTTCTGCAGCTTGCTTCCTGTTCTTTTGAACGATTTCAATGCGTTCTTCAATTACTTTAATTTTTGTCTCCGCCACCTCTTGTCGTATTGTCACCGATTGGAGAGTTTGTGCCACATTATTTTCTACTCTATCTTTACGCGTTTCAATTCCTTATTAGATCCTCCGTAAGCTTTTTCTACAGCTTGGAACGCATTAAATTTCTCACACATTTTTGTTTTTAATTGTTCAGCGTGTTCTTGAAATTTCTCAATCATTTGTCTTCTAGACTTTTCCATTTGTTCTTGAATTATTTGCATTTTTTCAGCCTGTTCTTGAAATGTCTCGAACATCTCTTCTTTAGACATTTCGGCCTGTTCTTGAATTTTCTCGAATATCTCTTCTTTTATCGCTTTAAATTCCTTTAATATTTCCTCCATTTTTGTTGCGTGTTTTGTTGTAAGTTATTTTGAAACTATTTTCTAAAAATTTCTGGAAGGTTCTAGAATTCTCTAGAGTTTCTATAAAATTATTATTACCGTTTTTCTCAAACCTTCCTCTACTGAAAATCCTTCTTGCGGCAAATCCCGACTAAAAGTTTCTGGAAGTCTCTTTGGAAACGTAGTTTCGGACTCTCCTGTTTTTCTTCTTGGAATTCTCTCTGCAGAGGTCGTAACTGTGACTATCCCACTTCTGTCACTAAATGTTACAATTTTACTAACGTGAATACGAGAGACGGCTTGTATGCACGCATCCTCTTCAGCTTCTAACACTAAATGATACAAACTTGTAAGGGCGTAAAAGGGGAATGAAGGGAGTCTGGCTCTGGAACCTTTTATGACGCCAAAGGTACAAATTTGTATGTGCGAGTGAGGATTAAGGGAAGGGAGATTAGGATTCTCGAATGTTCTAAATATACGCCGTAGTACGCCTGCGATTGGGTTCTTTTAATTGCCGAGCGGGTGCAATTATTTACACTATTTAGTCGCGTTGTAACTTATAAATTAATGAATACTCACAATTAAAATAATAAAAAGGATTAACACTTTTACAAACTTTATTTATTCACACAAAAACAATTACAACTATTAACAACTATTTACAATAACTGTTTATTACTTCACTTAATAATTCATTGCTGACTGATGTTTTTTTGCGGACTGACTCTTGCTTGTAGACTGACTAACTGACTTATAATCGCGGACTCTCTTACTATCGCTGACTGACTTACTATCGCTGACTGCCTGCGACGCGATGCTCTGCTCCTCTTATATTAGCAGAATACGCAGTACAATTCCCCTGGTATCGACACTTCTGACTTTCCAAAATATTCCTATAATTATCCAAATACGCTGTTTGACCTTCCGGACTATTTCTATGACGTTCCACTCAACACGCGTAATATTTGATTTTAGAAAGTTCGAGTTTGTTATCAAAATGTCTTGATATTTCTACAGGGATGCGCAACCTCTTCTGCTAATTCCAGTTATTATTTTATAACTATAATTTTTGTATGCTCAGACGCCCGCAAAGTCGTAACAATATATATATATATATATATATATATATATATATATATATATATATATATATATATATATATATATGTGTAAGGCCCTAATACGCGGTGGTAATATAAGGTGGTATTTGTCAGGATTTGTGTTTATGCGTAGAATAAATTAAACAGAAGTTAAGATTAATATGATTTAATAACTAAATATAAAACTGATACAAATATTTACGTGTTGTTCTTCTAACACTCCTTGAGAGACTGTATTCTGGTTATACTGTATATCAAGTACATTTAACTTAATAACTATTTTAATATAAACATTCAAATTTTGGCGGGTATAATAATCTTATGCTTATAGTCGGCCTTTCCTGATTTCATGATTGTCCTCAATCATCTGCGTTGTTGGGTTGATCTTTCTGATCGTCATCTTCTTCTTCTTCTTCTGGGCTTCCTTCCTCACCTTCCTCCTCGTCGAGTAGTTGGCACCAGAGTTTCATTCTGTCGGAAGCGAATACGGATTTAAACGACCTCTGTGTTCGTTTGGCTAATGGTATGTCTTCCAGAATGTATCTGTCATGTGGTAATACTTCTGTCACTAGATATGGACCCTTGTACTTCGGTGTTAGCTTCCTGGAGCTTCCAGTAGCTGCTGCTTCTCGTTCTACAAGCACCATATCTCCTTTGCTGTACTGCGTTGGTTTGAGTCTTTTTGAATCAAATCTCCTCTTTTGTGGTATTTGATCTTTGCCGATTGCTTCTTTCGCTTTTAAACGAATTTCGTTTAAACTGAGTTCTGAATCGTCTGCTGCATTAGCCTCGTCTAATGTAGTTAGAATCTTATTCTGCAATGCATTTCTTGGATTAAAATCAAATAATAAGCTGTGTGGGGACATACCTGTGGTTTTATTCTTTGTACTGTTCAAATCCCACTGTATGCTTTTCAGATTCTTGTCCCAATGCTGTTCATCTTTTGCCATTGTTGTAATTGCTGCTAACAATGTCCTGTTGTATCTCTCGACTTGTCCATTTGCTCTAGGAGTCGCTGTCGCTGTCATAATATGATGTATTCCATTTTCGTCACAATATGTTTCGAAATTCTTCGAAGAATACGCTGTTCCTCTGTCTGTAACTAGCTGTGTTGGCGTTCCAAATGTTTTAATAATGGTATTCATTACCTGAATTACTGGCCTGATTGCTGTAATTTTCACTGCTCGCACTACAACATATTTTGTAAATGAATCAATTTATACTAAAACATATGAGTTACCTCTTGTACTTTACGGAAAAGGTCCTAGATGATCCATATGACATGTGTGGAACGGGATAGGGATCCTCTCTGTGCAATGCATTTGACCTTTTTTTTTTCCACTTCGAGTCTTGTGATAAGCACATTCAATACACGCTTTAATGTATATCTTGACGTATTACCTCATCCTTGGGAACCAGTAGTGTGTTTTCAGATGTTCTAGAGTCTTTTCGTCTCCGAAATGCCCTAGGTCATCGTGACTTTGTTTCACTATTCTCCATTTGATGTTTTCTGGTACGACCCATCGTTTATCTTGTTTCCGATAGATGCGTCCTTTTTCTAGTACATAATCTGTTTGCACTTGCTTTTCTTCATTCGTGGTCGGTTTTCTCTTTAATTAATTACAGCTTTCTTTCAATTTCGGGTCTTGGCGTTGCATTGTCAATAACCAATCTTGTTCAGATATGTGTATGTTCGTTATTTTCATATCTACTACTTCTGCTTCTTGACATTGGTCATGTGGTGCTTTGCTTATGGCGTCGACATGTTCCATTTTCTTAGAAGTTTTGTATTCTAATTTTATATCGTATTCTTGAAGATGTAGCCACCATCTTGCTATTCGTGGTATTAAATCTCGTTTCGACATCGTTGATTTCAGTGCGATGCAGTCTGTTATCACCTTAAATGGTCGTCCTAGTAGATATACTCGAAATCTATTTACTGATTCTACTACTGCGAGAGTTTCCATTTCGTAGCTGTGATATTTCTGTTCTGCTGGTGTCGATTGTCTACTGAAATAAGCAACTGGATTTAATATTTTCTTATCATTGTATTGTAATAAAATACCTGCTATTCCATAGCTGCTTGCGTCACAGTGTAATTCATGTTTTGCGTTAACATCATAAAACTGTAGTAATGGTCTGCTTGTTAACTTTTCTCGAAGTTCGTCAAAAGCATTTTCTTGTTCTTTTCCATTTTTTTTCTGTACCAGTATCATAGGACTTGAATATTCCGATGTAGATTCTTCTATGATTCCAGCATCTAGCAATTCTTTTACTTCTTTTTCAACTTTTTAAATTTGTCCATAAGGTTATCTGTATGGTCGACTTCTTATCGGTTCTTGATCCGTTAATTCTATTTTCATTTCCACAAGGTTAGTCGTTCCTATCTCATAAATGTTTTTTGCAAAGCATTCACGATTTTCTTTCTCTTTTTCAGATAAATTAGTCTGTATATTTATATCTGATTTTTCTATTGGCTCGCTATATTTAATCTTGTTCACATGTGAAATTGTTTTATTTTCCTTGCCATCATCAACGGTTTCTTCATTATTTGGTTTTATGATTACCTCTCCATTTTTAATTACGATCATTAGTTTACTGTTCGATAAGGCACTTTTTCCGATGATTATATCATTATCCTGGGTTTCATTCGGTACTAATAGAATTTCGCACATTATATCAATTCCGTCGATCGTAATTATTGATTTACGTTTTCCAAGAGGGTTACTTGTTCCTTGGCCAAAACCAATTTATGTCACGTTGTGATTCATGAATTTCATATTCATTTTTCTTGCGATATCTTGCCTTATTGTAACAACTTCACTTCCAAGATCAAAAAATGCGTTTATATTAAGACCATCTATCTGTGCTACTTTACAAAACATACCTTCAATAATTTGCTTTTTAGTTCCATATTTCAGTTGTCTTTTTGGCTCAGCTTTAGCTTCTGTCTTAACTATTGACTTAGTTCTGCATGTAGAAGCTTCATGTCCCTGACGTAGACATTTTGTGCATTTTAGTCCATCATTGCTTCTCTTATTTTGACAGTTTCTGGCTATGTGACCTATATTATTACACAAATAACATTTTCTTATTTTACATCGTACCTGTTGTGTGTCATCTGGTTTCTCACGACGTATTCTTTGTTCGTTCTTTGACATGGTTGACTTTCCAGGTCGTGAATATTCTTGTCGATACTTTAGTTGACTAATTGTTTCTTCGTAGACCTTAATCTGTTCCATCAATTCGTTCAAATCAGCATATTTAACTAACGAAAGCGTACGAATCATATCTGAGTTATTCAGTCCACTAATGTTAAACTTCTGTATCGCCGTGTTTGATAGCTTCCCTCTGTTTGCTATAGCAACAATCGAATAGAAATATTCTTCAATAGTTTTGTCTCGTTGTTTAGTTCTTCTTGTTAACTGCATATGACTCTTACTTTTATCTTCATTGTTAGGGAACGATTTGACAAAAGCCTGTGAAAATAAGTCGAAATTAGTGTAATATTTATCTATAGTTTCATACCAGAGTTTTGCAGGTCCTTTTAACTTTGATACTAAATGCAATATCAGCATCTTCTTAGTCAAATTGTAGGTTTCTGCGATATTTTTTATTTTCTCAATCCATTTTGTTGAACTCAAGCTATTTATGTTTGTCGGGTCAAATTCCGGTAACATACTTAATACTTCTTTAATACTGTATTGATTCTGTTTAGAATTAGTTCTTGGTGAGCTGAAAGATTGATTAAAAATTATTTTCTTACGTTCTAATAATTCTTTTTCCTTGTTTACAAGATTCCATTCCCATTGTAAAAATATTCTTTGGGCGTCTAATAAGTTTCTTTCTTCATTTAAGTCGTCAGCCATGTTGGATCTTGTATTTGACACTTCGAGGTCAAAATCGATAGGGCTAGCGCTGCGACGACTACCTTGAGAACTATGATCTGTCATAATTCCTGTTTTCGGTTGGTTCTATTTTCTGCTATCTAACTCAGACTTAAATCTTACTAAGTTAGTTAGATTCCTTGCTAAATGACAAAAATCCTTTATTTGCCACTTAGGTTACTAGGTGGAGTTGTATGTGCCTCGTTCAAAGTTCACACGCTGACGCACTACTTGAGGCGTTGGCTAGGGTGTTGGCTATGACGTCACTACAGTTCCTTTGTTCTCGTAATTCGATAATTATACCTCCAAAATCCACTGTGATTTATTGTATAATTATTAATTACGCTTTTACTCTTTCCTTATTTTTAACTTTGACCATTCGCACTGTTCACTTAGAAATTAGCTCATTCAAAATTAAAACAGAGTAATGCCAGCCTCTCGATCATAAAAATCACTTTTTCTTATTTAATTTCACGATTTAATCTTTTAAATTCGCGTTTATCTTTATCTTTATCCCACTTCTGAAAACTGTAAGGACCTAAAGCCTATAAAAGGTGGTATTTGTCAGGATCTGTGTTTATGCGTAGAATAAATTAAACAGAAGTTAAGATTATTATGATTTAATAACAAAATATAAAACTGATAAAAATTATTACGTGTTGTTCTTCTAACACTTCTTGAGAGACTGTATTCTGGTTATACTGTATATCAAGTACATTCAACCTAATAACTATTTTACAATATAAATTCAAATGTTGGCGGGTATAACAATCTTATGCTTATATATATATGCATACATATATATATATATATATATGTTTGGGCGATTGTGGTGCCCGGGTATTTCACCAAAAGTAGTCAGCAAGTCTTCGAAGTTCGTGAACTCAATACGAATTTAAAAGTATATTTATTTCATACAAAATTACACATTGGGGTCGTAAATCCCAACAGAATTACACAATTAAACACTTATCCTAATAATTAATAATAATGAATGTATATAAATGTATGTGAATGTCTTAATGTATATATTTTAATATTAAATTGTACTGTTTATTTTAATACTTGTTGTCTGGTCAAGAGCTGGTTCGAAAAGGGGTGATTTGAGTACAATACATTTAACACTTAAAAATAGAAAGGAGTGGGGATGTACCCATAATACAATTTGTGAACATAGTTGAACGAAAATGGGTAATAAAATTATTGCCAACAACAAGAAATGTAAGTCTGGATTTACACGTCCCACATCAAAATGTACAGGCGACACTCAATAAAGTTCATTTACACTTTTGCCTTAAAAACATGTAAAATTAGGTTATATTATAATTGTATTTTGATGCATGTTTTTGTCCATACTCCCCCCCTTGATAAATTGGGTTTATCAAAATAAATTCACTGGTAAAAAGGGCTGAACGTCTGACAGCACGTTTGATCTCTCCTGGTTGAGTTTTCAAGGTGGCGGCTCTCGGAGTGTTGTCGTTGCCTGCAGTGAGATATGTTATGCGTCCCTATACCCATTGAGTAGGAGGTATATTGTCTTCTTGTACTATTACAAGTGATCCGATTTCTAGATCCAGGGTGCTTGAAGTTTTCCATGTTTCGCGCTGTTGACAGAAGTGGATGTAGTCTGTAGACCGTCGTTGTACCTGCTGGAATCTTCTCATGTTGTTGAGGTTCACTGGTGCTCCTGGAGTAGGCATAACACTGCTGATTTGTCGACCTATGATTAAGTGTCTGGGAGTAAAGGGAATAAGGTCATCTGGATTGGGTGACATGGGGTACATTGCTTGGTAGTTCAATATTGCTTTATTCTTAGTTAATTTATAGAAAATATTATTAGTTCCGCTGAAATGTATTGATTGGACATTGAACTCTGTAACTAAGTTTCTTTTGTAGCAAAGACAATTAAAAAGGCGTATATAATATTTAATGATAGAACCGTCATATTTACTTTTTATTAGTATGGGCCCTGCGCAGTCAACTCCAGTAGTTCTAAATGGATAGTTGAGTTTGACTTTTAATATGCGGTAAATTGCATTGCATTTATTGGTTATAATAATTTTTTCCTTAGGAATTTCTGGTAAATTAAAATTATGTATAGGTTAGTGATTAGACGGTTGCTTTAGCCAGGATGGGCCTGACCATAGTTGGTTGTTTAAAAGAAACTCTAATGTGATACTTTGTGATATAAAATCTGCCTGGTGTGAGTTTATAGGAACACAACGCCATTGATAGTTGTCTGTCATGTCTGAATAACTATCTGTAATAGGGTTAGCAACAAAAGGTTTTAATTTATGAATAGACAGTTTAATCCATTGTAGCACAATTGTGGAATCTGCCCATAAAATAATTATTTTTAATTTAACTGGAAACAAGTTTATTGCTTTTTTGACCATTCTTATAATGATTGAGGCGGCACATAGCTCTAACAATGGTGTGGTCAATGTTTTTAATGGCGCGATCTTCGATTTACAATGTATAAAGAGTATTTTTGCGTTTAACAAATCATTAATGTTTGTTAAATAATTGCAACTTACATACGCCTTTGCGAATCGATCATAAAGGCCATGTAATTCAATAGTTACAGAATTATTTATTAGAGCATCGCGTTTTATCGTCATATCATTCATAGCAACCAAAGATTTTGTTAATGATAGACAATAATTTTTGAAATCCCGTGGCATCTGATCATCCCAGTTTAATTTTAATAACCATAGCGTCTGTCTAATGATTTTAAATGAATTAATACAAGGTGAAATAGAGCATAATGGGTCCAAAATATTTGTAACGAACGACGGTATGGTTCGCTTTGTAAGTTTCACGGGCTGTTTAATAAGAATAAATTTATATTGGAATAAGTCCTGTTCAGAATCCCACATAACGCATAGTGATTTTTCACATACTATGTCACCTGGATCAAAATAAAAGTGCCTAGTTGAATGGTAACTTTTTAACTCAGACAGCAATGATGGTGCATTGAAAATCCATTTGTGTAATTGAAAACTTCCTTCCGACAATATTAAACTGAATTGATTGCAATGATCAGACAGTTCAATATGGTCATTGGAATCTGTTATGAGGCCGTATGTTACCGTATTCAATTGATAAGAACGCAATGGTTTTCGTGGCTCGAACCGCCAAATAATAGTCAAACCATTTGCTTGAAGAGCGTTTAATGAAACACCAGTAGTGGTATTCATAGAACTATTGAAGACATCTCTTATTTTGCTGTTAGTGCTAATTGGTTTTAACGCACCACTACGTGGTGAGAAATATGAATTTCTCAAATGCCTTGGTTCTGTATTTAGGAAGTTATGATTTAAATAAATGCTGTCCCTTATAAATTTATTGTACATAATCTTTAATACCGGGTTGTCGTTTGGTTTTCTCCCGAATTTAAGAAAAGGTTTTATGACAATGTTCTTTATACCTCCTAACAACGCTGGTGGCTTTTTGATTGGTAATGTAACACCGAATGTACCGTTAACATCAAATTGTGTGCTATTAATAATTTGTTCCTTACAAACTGTTTGTTTGTCAATTTGCGGAATAGAATTTGAAACTTTAATTAATGTAAGTGAATCTTTGACTCGCGTTATCACAACTGATGTGTTGGTAGCATCACTTGTTGTGGTGTTATTTATTTGTTTCTCGCAAACTACCTCTTCGGTAATCTGGGGAATGAATATTGAATCTCCTATTGTAGGTGATTCTGTTAGTGGAACAGTGACAACTGACGTGTCATGAACATCACGTGATGTGTTATTAATTATTTGTTTTGCGCAGACTACCTCATCGGCTTTATTTGCTGTGATTGATGCTTTTTTAGCTTTTCTTATGCAAGTGTACCAATCACAATCATCCAACATTCTATGTTCAGAAATGATTGGAACAATACTAAAATGTTTATTAAAAATATAATTTATAGCTGAATCTATTTTATCGTAAGTTTTACACAAGTTAGTGCGTAATTCAACTAAAGCTTCTAATTTAACTAATTCTGTGTTATCTAAATTGGCTTTAATTACAAGACAAGCTTGTTTAATTTTATTATATAGTGGCTGACAAATATTCTTACAATACTTAATCCTATAAATGTCGTATGTTGATGGATCAGTTATGTCTATGCTTTCCATATAGGGAACATGATCCTGGAAAGTTAAACCATATATCTCTAATTGTGCATATGCCCTCCTTAGTGCATATGGCATCTTTTGGTTTACCATTTTTAAATCCTTTTAATTAGGTCAATATAGAAATTAAAATTATTGTCTGATGCGAGTATCAAATTATTTAAGCAATATGGAATGAATGGATACTCTCTTTTTTAAAATAACAATAAAATATTTTTAAAAATATAATGTAAAAGTGTGAATAAGTAATATAAAATGTGTTCTGGTCAATATTGTAGAAAGTACCCAGAACCACATGTAAATATAATGCAGTATAATAAAAATGTTCTGGTCTCAGACTAATAAAACCTTATGGGTACATAGTATACGGATCAATCAGGTATATGAAACACAACTCAATACCGCATGGCCATAGGAAAAGGTCTAGACAGGACCGTACTTGTGCTGAAGTTTTAAATGCAATATCGCTTAACAACAAATAGGCAGAACAAATATTACCACGTGTTTAAAACTTGTCGTAATTTAGAAACAATCCCGGTGGCTTTTATTATGTAATATTTTACCAACTCAAAAGATATATTTTGCTCAATGAAATAATCCCGGTGGCTTTTAATATCGATTATTTATCAACGCATAAGAAATATTTACTAAATATGGACATTAACTGTGCCCTCCTAAACCAACAATTTGTAAGACTAACAAATCAAACAATATACACAAAATAACAATCTTTGCTACAATTTTATAGTATAAAAAATGCACAAAGATATTTTAGAAGTAAAACAAAGCAATATTGAAATAGGAAATAAAGAATTTTTTAAGGAATAGACACTAACCGTTGTTGCACGTGTTTGCTCAGGGGTGCCTCCTTAACCAATTTTCCAGTGTTTGTATAACTCAAAACTTCAAATTCTTCACTGTAGATAATTGCAGGTATTCCATGCACGATTGCTTCTCGCGACTGTAGGAGATCCGTCTCGAAGGACCAAATGTTTGGGCGATTGTGGTGCCCGGGTATTTCACCAAAAGTAGTCAGCAAGTCTTCGAAGTTCGTGAACTCAATATGAATTTAAAAGTATATTTATTTCATACAAAATTACACATTGGGGTCGTAAATCCCAACAGAATTACACAATTAAACACTTATCCTAATAATTAATAATAATGAATGTATATAAATGTATGTGAATGTCTTAATGTATATATTTTAATATTAAATTGTACTGTTTATTTTAATACTTGTTGTCTGGTCAAGAGCTGGTTCGAAAAGGGGTGATTTGAGTACAATACATTTAACACTTAAAAATAGAAAGCAGTGGGGATGTACCCATAATACAATTTGTGAACATAGTTGAACGAAAATGGGTAATAAAATTATTGCCAACAACAAGAAATGTAAGTCTGGATTTACACGTCCCACATCAAAATGTACAGGCGACACTCAATAAAGTTCATTTACACTTTTGCCTTAAAAACATGTAAAATTAGGTTATATTATAATTGTATTTTGATGCATGTTTCTGTCCAATATATATATATATATATATATATGTAAGGCCCTCAAGCCTATAAAAGGTGGTATTTGTCAGGATCTGTGTTTATGCGTAGAATAAATTAAATAGAAGTTATGATTAAAGTGATTTAATAATTAAATATAACACTAATACAATTATACGTCCTGATCTTACGACGCTTCACAAGAGACTCTCTGATTATACTGTCTATACCAAGTACATTCAACTTAATAACTATTTTACAATATAAATTCAAATTTTGGCGGGTATAATAATCTTATGCTTATAGTCGGCCTATTCTGACTTCATGATTGTCCTCAATCATCTTCGCTGTTGTGTTGATCCTCCTGGTCATCATCTTCTTCTTCTTCTTCTGGGCTTCCTTTCTCACCGTCCTCCTCGTCGGGTAGTTGGCACCAGAGTTTTATTCTGTCGGAAGCGAATACGGATTTAAACGACCTCTGTGTTCGTTTGGCTCCTGGTATGTCTTCCAGAATGTATCTGTCGTGTGGTAATACTTCTGTCACTAGATATGGACCCTTGTACTTTGGTGTAGGCTCCCTGTTGCTGCTGCTTCTCGTTCTACAAGCACCTTATCTCCTTTGCTGTTTCCTGGTACGACCCATCGTTTGTCTTGTTTCCGATAGATGCGTCCTTTTTCTAGTACATAATCTGTATGCACTTGCTTTTCTTCATTCGTGGTTGGTTTTCTCTTTAATTTATTATAGATTTCTTGCAATTTCTTGCAATTTGGGTCTTGGCGTTGCATCGTTAATAACCAATCTTCTTCAGATATGTGTATGTTCATTATATTCATATCTACTACTTCTGCTTCTTCATATTCGTCATGTGGTGCTCTGCTTATGGCGTCGACATGTTCCATCTTCTCAGAAGTTTTGTATTCTAATTCCATATCGTATTCTTGAAGATGTAGCCACCATCTTGCTATTCGTGGTAATAAATCTCTTTTCGACATCGTTGATTTCAGTGCGTTGCAATCTGTTATCACTCTAAATGGTCGTCCTAGTAGATATACTCGAAATATTTTCACTGATTCTACTACTGCGAGAGTTTCCATTTCATAGCTGTGATATTTCTGTTCTGCTGGTGTCGATTGTCTACTAAAATAAGCAACTGGATTTAATATTTTCTTATCATTGTATAGTAATAAAATACCTGCTATTCCATAACTGCTGGCGTCACAGTGTAATTCATGTTTTGCGTTAACATCATACAACTGTAGTAATGGTCTACTTGTTAACTTTTCTCGTAGTTCATCAAAAGAATTTTCTTGTTCTTTTGCCCATACGAATTCATTGTCTTTCTTCGTTAATGCTGTTAACGGTTTTGCGATATTTGCGAAGTCCTGAATAAATCTGCGGAAATAGCTGCATAAATTCATGAATCTACGTACTTCGTGTGCATTCTTCGGAGTCTGGTAGTTCGTTACGGCATCTATTTTCCTTTGTACTGGTTTTATTCCTTCTTTACTTATCTCATATCCTAGGTAGTCTATTGTTTCATTATAAAAATAGCGTTTCTTTAACTTCAATGTTAACCCATATTTCTTGATTACTTCAAAAAATCTTTTTATTACTGTCATACCTTGTTCAATACTCTTGCTCGGTATTAAGATATCGTCCATGTAAACTAGAATTTCACCTGGTGCAAAGTTCTGTTTAACTCGTGTCATCAGTCTGTTGAATATCATTGGCGCATTGACTAATCCGAATGGCAAATTCTTGAATTGATACAATCCACTGCTAGTTATGAATGCGGTTAAATGTTTCGAACTTTCTGACATTCTTATCTGGTGATAACCACTTGCCATATCTAGGGTTGTAAAGTACTGATTGCCTGCTAGTTGATTCAACTGATCATCTATTAAAGCCATGGGGAATTCTTTACGTTTTGTTTTAGCGTTTCATCTTCTGTAATCAACCACTAAACGTTCTTCTCCAGTCTTTTTCTGTACCAGTATCATAGGACTTGAATATTCCGATGTAGATTCTTCTATGATTCCAGCATCTAGCAATTCTTATACTTCCTTTTCAACTTTTTGAATTTGTCCATAAGGTAATCTGTATGGTCGACTTCTTATTGGTTCTTGATCCGTCAATTCTATTTTCATTTCC
Organism: Panorpa germanica; assembly: GCA_963678705.1. Lineage (NCBI taxonomy): Eukaryota > Metazoa > Arthropoda > Insecta > Mecoptera > Panorpidae > Panorpa > Panorpa germanica. The sequence continues at coordinate 85,230 of CAVMBN010000181.1, forward strand.
ACAAGGTTAGTTGTACCTATTTCATAAATGTTTTTCGCGAAACATTCACGATTTTCAACTATCAATTCACATAAATTTTCCTTTTCTTTTTCAGATAAATTAGTCTGTATATTTATCTCTGCTTTTTCTATTGGCTCGCTATATTTAATCTTGTTCACATGTGAAATTGTTTTGCTTTCCTTGTCATCATCAACGGTTTCTTCATTATTTGGTTTTATGATTACCTCCCCGTTTTTAATTACGATTATTAGTTTGCTGTTCGATAGAGCACTTCTTCCAATGATTATATCATTTTCCTGAGCTTCGTTTGTTACTAATAGAATTTCGCACATTATATCAATTCCATCGATCGTAATTATTGATTCACGTTTTCCAAGAGAGTTACATGTTCCTTGGCCAAAACCAATTAATGTCACATTGTGATTTATGAATTTCATATTCATTTTCTTTGCGATATCTTCTTTTATCGTGACAACTTCACTTCCAAGATCTAAAAATGCGTTAATATTAAGACCATCTATCTGTACTAATTTACAAAACATACCTTCGATATTTTGCTTTTTAGTTTCACATTTCATCTGTTTCTTTGGCTCAGCTTTTACTTCTATCTTAACTATTGACTTAGTTCTGCATGTAGAAGCTTCATGTCCGTAGCGTAGACACTTTGTATATTTTTGTCCTTCATTACTTCTCTTGTTTGGACAGTTTCTTGCTATATGACCTATATTATTACACAAATAACATTTCCTTATTTCACATCGTACCTGTTGTGTTTCGTCTGGTTTCTCATGACGAATTCTTTGTTCGTTCTTTGACATTGTTGACTTTCCAGATCGTGAATACTCTTGTCGATACTTTAGTTGACTGATTGTTTCTTCGTAGACCTTGATCTGTTCCATTAGTTCGTTCAAATCAGCATATTTGACTAACGAGAGCGTACGAATCATATCTACGTCATTCAATCCACTGATGATGTATTTCTGTATCGCTACATTTGACAGCTTTCCTCTGTTTGCTATTGCAACAACAGAATAGAAGTATTCTTCAATTGTTTCGTCTCGTTGTCTAGTTCTTTTTGTCAACTGCATGTGTATCTTACTTTCATCTTCATTGTTCGGGAACGATTTGATAAATGCCTGTGAAAATAAGTCGAAATTAGTGTAATATTCGTCTATAGATTCATACCAGAGTTTCGCCGGTCCCTGTAATTTTGACACTAGATGCAATATCAGCATCTTTTCAGTCCAATTGTAGGTTTCTGCAATATTCCTTTTTTTCTCAACCCATTTTGTTGAACTCAAGCTGTTTATATTACTGGGGTCGAATTCCGGTAACATACTTAATACTTCTTTGATACTGTATTGACTGTGTTCAGTATTACTTCTTGGTAAGCTGAAAGATTGATTAAAAATAATTTTCTCACGTTCTAATAACTCTTTTTCATTGTTTACTAAATTTCTTTCTCATAGTAAATATTCCCTTTGTGTATCTAACGCGTTCCTTTTTTGGGCTAAATCGTCGCCCATGTTGGATCTCGCATTTGACAGCTCGATGTCAGCGTCTATCGGACTGGCGCTGCGACGGCTACCTTGTGAACTATGACCTGTCATAATTCCTGTTTCGGGTGGTTCTGCTTTTTGCTATCTAACTCAGACTTAAACCTTTCAAGTTAGTTAGATTCCTTGCTAAATGACAAAATTTCTTTATCTGCCACTTAGTTTCCTAGGTGGAGCTGTATGTGCCTCGTTCAAAGTTCCACCGTCGAATACTTTCTTCGTATCTTTGGGTGTGGTCGATGACGTCACTACAAGTCCCTTTGTTCTCGTAATTTTCTAATTATAACTCTAAAATCCACTGTGATTTATTGTATAATTATTAATTACGCTTTTTACTCTTTCCTTATTTTTAACTTTGATCTTTTGCACTGATTCACTTAGAAATTAGCTCATTCAAAATTAAAACAGAGTAATGGCGGTCTCTTGGTCACAAAATCACTTTTTATTATTTAATTTCACGATTTATTCTTTTTAAATTCGCGTTTATCCCACTTCTGAAAACTGTAAGGCCCTAAAGCCTATAAAAGGTGGTATTTGTCAGGATCTGTGTTTATGCGTAGAATAAATTAAATAGAAGTTATGATTAAAATGATTTAATAATTAAATATAACACTGATACAATTATACGTCCTGATCTTACGACGCTTCACAAGAGACTCTCTGATTATACTGTCTATACCAAGTACATTCAACTTAATAACTATTTTACAATATAAATTCAAATTTTGGTGGGTATAATAATCTTATGCTTATATATATATATATATATATATACTAGCTGACCCGGCGAACTTCGTACCGCCTAACAGTCAATGAATGTCGTGTTACCTTTTAGTTGAACTAATTTAGGCTTTGATGAACGTCATACAATGATACAAAATAATATTAATATGGATAGAAACATAAAAGTATTTTATTATGATGAATAATGATGAAAACATACAGAATGAGAATAAAAATTAAAAAAATAATAATAAATAAGTAATTCAAACTCATATCAGAAAAAAATGATTGAAAACTATGTTGTGCAGATTGGAATACACTCGGATTAATTCATTAATGGGATTTTCATTCAAGCACCTTGTGGTAAACGACATTCTTTGTTTCTTGGTCAGGCGCAAGAACAAATAAAACGAATGGTTTGCCGACACGTGAGCATGCCACGTAAAATTGACCATGAGGAAAACATGCATTTTCTAGATTGAGGCCACAAATAGTCAATGATTGGCCCTGTGAATTGTTGATCGTCATGGCGAAGGCAAGACGAATCGGGAATTGAATTCGTTTAAACTCAAATGGCATATCCGTTGGGATCATCGGAATCCTTGAAATAAGAACTTCCTCATCTTTAATTTTTCCTTTAAGTATCGACGCGTGAATCACATTGCTTATCAGTTTTTTTATCACCAAACGCGATCCATTGCACAGTTTTGGTTGGATTAAATTTCTAAAAATGATGACTACCGAGCCAACCTTAAGTTTTAAATTTTGCGGTGGTAAACCAGGCACATCCAAGGAATTTAAAATTTACTTGGATAATTAGTGGCTTCTTCTTCGTTTGTTACACAGTCGATAGATTTGAATGAATACAGAGTTTGAATTATAAAATTGAGGTCATCTACATCTTTATTTTTAGCAGCCAAAATTGCTCGCTCACTTAACCATTTAGTATTTTTGTGGTTAGCAATGATATCCGGGAATACTTTGTTGATAAGCTCGTCTTTTGATGATACAAAATTGCAAACATTTGGAGGAAATGAAATCAAACCGCTCGATTTGTCAACAGGAACACGGCCATTACCGATAGTCAGCAATTGCTTCGAGAAATCATCAGCAGATAGATCGTTCAACAATGCAACTCTCATATTTACAGACAGTTGAAGTTTCTTTACATATCGCCACAGATTTGATGCTCAGTAGATCTTGGAATGACTGGTAGTGTTTGTCGGAAATCGAAAGATAATAAAATCATTGCACCACCAAAACATCTCGAGTCATTGCGCAGATCTTTTAATGTTCGGTCTAGTGCTTCCAATGCGCGTTTGTGCGCCATTGTGCATTCGTCCCATATGATGATTTTTGATGCTACTAAAACTTTGGCCATTGCGGAGTGTTTCGAAATGTTACATGTCGGTTGTTCAGTAGTTTGAAGGTTTAATGGCAATTTTAACGCTGAGTGAGCCGTACGGCATCCGTCTAACAATGTGGCCGCTATTCCAGAAGAAGCAATTGCTACCAATTTCGGATCTCGCACGTACAGTGGCCAAAATCAATGACATGAGAAATGTCTTCCCAGTTCCACCAGGGGCATCCAAAAAAAATAAGCCGCCATTTCCATCATCAATTGCATTAATCAGTGTATCATAGACTTCCCTCTGCTTAGGATTCAACAGAGGTACTTTCGTTTGGACTGATTGGATTAGTTCATGTGGATCAGATTCACGTTCACGTTCCAATTCTCTATTAAATGCGTCATTCATTCCGCGATCTGGCGCTGGCATTCCTAACCTAACTAACAAACTGCCGCAAGCAGTTCATAATTTTAAATTTTAGTAATATCCATTCAACGCCTGATTAGTAGGCAACAATACAAACAGGATTTAATGTAACACATATCTTCGGTCAAGAGCAAAGTTTTCATTGTTTTTAAGATGTATTATGCTATTCGGGGCGGAGACAAATCCAACGAATCAATAACCATGAATATTGGTTCAGCAGATCTCGAGTTATAAGTGTTGCAACAAACCCGTCTTTCTTTTATATATATAGATATAGATATATATGGATACAGGGTGTCCCAAAATTCAACGATAAGCCGGCACCAGAAGGTGGTCCTGCTCATGACTACACAAGAAGAAGAGAAAAAAAAAATTTATCTCATTTTGTTTAGGAATTAGAAAAAAAATATTTTATTTTTCGAAAATTGAAACACCTTAAGATTTTTTTAACTACCATGACCACAATTTTTCAAATATTTCAAACTTTTTTTTTGTATCGGCAACCTAAATAGCACTGCTATCCATCACAACCATTAAAACTCCCAGAATGCTAGTAGCTTTTACACAAAATTCAATCAATATAATTTTTTTCCCTAAAATTTTTAAAGGTACAAATTTGTATGTGCAAGCGAGGATTAAGGGAAGGGGGAGTAGGATTCTCGAACTTTCTATATATGTGCCGTATCATGCCTGCGACTTCTGGGTTCTTTCTAATTACCGAGCTGAATAATTATTTACACTATTTAGTCGCGTTGTAACTTTTAAAATAGAGAATATCCACAACTAAAATAATAAGAAGGATTAACACTTTTTACAGACGTTATTTATTAACACAAAACAATTTTAACTAAGTTCAACTATTTACAAATACTGTTTATTATTTCATTTCACTTCTTGACTATTCATTGCTGAGTGACTGATTGTTGCAAACTGACTGATTCATGCGGACTGACTTGCGACGCTGTACTCTGGTTCCTTTTATATAAACGGTTGCGTAGCCTACCTCTTCTCTCACATCTTTAACTTTCAAAAATAATTTGTATGCGTAGTTATGCTTGACCTTCTGAATATTTCTATAACGTTCCATTTGTACTTTCGCAGTATAACTAGATCTAGATAGACGCGTGGGACGCGTCAAGTAAACAACCTTTGTTTATCTAATACCTAATACCTAAAAATTTATACAAGGGTGTGCACTGTGCAACCTTTTCTGCTAAGTTCGGATAATATTTCTAATTATAAATGTTATATGCTTAGACGCCCGCAAATTCGTAATAATATATATATAAATATATATATATATATATATATATATATATATATATATATATATATTTATATATATATATATATACGAGGCGTGTTTTTGAAGTAAGTACCGTTTTGGATTTAAAAAAAGACGTGCAGAGATATCGCAATAATTTTATTTTTACATGAAAGCCTGTACCTTAATCTACTTTTCTACATAATTTTCGTAAATATTGAGGCACTTGTCATAACGTGGCACCAGTTTTTGAATACCCTCCTCATAAAATTTTGCCGCCTGACTTGTTAACCACTGTATCACAACTGTTTTGACTTCGTTATCGTCTTAAAGACGCTGACCACCCAGGTGTTTCTTCAAGTGCAGGAACAACCATTCCATCACTCTTAATGCTTTGTCCGTAAACTTCACAGATCTGACGGTGAATATCGATCTGTTTTACGCCTTTAGCACTAAGAAATCGTATAACAGCCCGTACTTCACAATCAGCGGGACTCACGATTGTCGGAGGCATCTTAAACACTCAGTAAACAACGTATACAATGAAGAATCAGACTGTGATGGACTGACAAGAGATGTAGGTAACCTGCGCGAAACGCCGACCGTAGCGCTGCAAAGGCGGAAACGCAAAACGGTACTTACTTAAAAAACATGCCTCGTATATGCAATTATTTAATTATATGCCATTTGATTTGCATCATACACGATCGTTTTGATTACATATTTCTAAAACGTGAAAATTTATTTATCAGAAAATATCAAATTTTCAAGCTCGTCGCCAACGGGCAAGTGTTTTAACACCTTTGTATTTTGTACGGTTTTGTTTTAACACTTTTTGTATTTTTGAGGGTTTCAGTAGTAGTTCATTTTTTAATAAGTGTCTTATGCTACGAGCAGACATATTGACATTTTTTGCGCCTTGTCGTGAATTACGTTGAATTCTGTCTTTCACCGTTTGAACCATTTCTGGCGATGTTGCTGTTTTTGGATATCCACCTCCATGGCGTTTTTTGATACTACTAGTATCATTGTAACGTGTAATAAACTAATATATAAAAATGGTTGGTTGCGATTTTCGAACTAAATACAAAGCAATAACACGGCTGCGTTTGAATTCAATTTTGATAACTTTTTTTTAACTAAGAGGTAAAATAATAGGCTTCTGTAAACTAATAGGCTTGTAAACTGTATAACAGACTAGTGCGGGTTGTCATTAGCAGTTTGGTTGCTACAACAACGGGAAATTGGTAACACTTCGAGTCACAGTCCTTCTGTTTACCGTATTTACTTAACGAATACAGAACAAACTATCTTAAAGTTTATTAATTATATACTGAGTCCTACATTAGTTCTAAATATATTTAACTGGTTCATTTTATTACTTTGAGAATGCATTTTGTCAATTTTGTTAAACACATTCTTTTACGTAATTTAATTAATGGTTTAATGTTTTAGACATTATAATTGTTTTAACCTTTGACTCGCTGTGGAACAAGCTAACAGTGGAATATTTTAACAATGAACATTATTGTAAGAGTTTTTTTCACAGGACCTTCGGACTCTGTAAAGATGGCCATGGCACATAAAATACCGTTTGTGAAATGTAATCTAAATGTAAACAAAAAAAATTAAATAACATTCCTGCCTTACAAATTGTAACTACCAAGCCGTAACGAGACCTCTTTATTCAAGAGGCTTATTATCATCTGGAAACAAAACTTAATAAACTTTAGGTCATTTATTAAAATAAAAACGGCACAAAATACATACATATTCAGTAATCCAATCGCAATCAATTCTTAATGAAATCGTCTCAACTTGCATTAACTAGCTATTTGACAAAAATCTATAAGTAAAAAATATGTTACAATACATCTGCTATAATTATCAAGAGGAAGGTTAGATTACTACAAAACTAATATTGTTCAAAAATATAGAATAACTTCCATGTGAATAGCAAAAAATTCAAAACTAATTCCAGAATGACTGATAAAAAATGAATGTTAAAAATATACTACATAACAGATATATAATATAGATTATCTTACAGATCATAAGAAAATATAACTATTCATTCCGATAACGGTAGGCCTTCCTTTTTTTCGAACAATTTAAAAGATTAACTGAGTTTTACCCTGATATATGTGCGGAAGAACCTACTGCACATAACAACATAATGAATTTAAATGGATGATTCTTTCCAAATTCCGTTCTAAGTATTAAATACAGTTTCGTTTACATTTACCTTCTACATTTCGTCATTACATAAAATTCTATAATTACAATTTTATTGGTTGAAACCATGAATTTATTACTTGACTTGTATCGCAGAGCATTTACTAAAGCTAGCTAGTCTTAGATGTCTTCGCCTAAAGACGGTCACAGACCGAATAACGTCCTTAAGATAGTTCAAATACGACAGTTCGGCGACGAATCATGGTTAAAAGAAGCTGTTGAATTTCATCTTATTCGTTCCTACATATATTATAAATAAATTTATAATGCAGTGTTTTTCTATTGTATTGTAGATTTATACTGTAATACTTAGTATTAAAACAAGATTTGTTTTAAACATTAATAATTTAAATTATAAATAAAAACAAACACAGAATCTATTTAATTAATCTGTAACGTTAATTAATAAATGAATCATATAATTATTACAATAGTTTAAGATACCAAGTGTTGCTAAATTCACATAAATATTACAATTAAAATATTAAATATAAATATCAATTCACATAAAATATCCATTCATGATTAGTAATCATGCTGCATTTACAATCTGCGAACTATGCTTAAACCAAATTTGAACAAACATTAAATACATCTAGGATAGAATAAAATTGATAGCAAATTTAGCTTCATTATTAATTTAAAATAATTATAGGAAATAATTCCTGTCTGGTATATACATTTAATTCTAAGATAATGAATATCTTTGAAAAAAATAATAGGCTAAAATCTAAGTAATACTAAATAATTAACAGATCAATTAAAATTGAATTCGCAGCGTAATGATTCACCAAAACAAAATCCATGTAAGACAATTTGCTATAGATTCACATCGAAACTTTTTCATGAAAATACCAAACATTTAAAGACAAATTAATTAGTAAGATCAATCCAGCTATCAGAGAAAGCAGAGCACCAGGTTCGACTTAAACTGGATGCACCAACTAGAAACACGGTAGTGTACGATCTCCAGAAAAAGTACATAAAATTAATAATACTAAAGGTTGTTTTGTGGATTGTACTCTAATCACAAAAAAATCATCCGGATGACATAATATTATTCTATCCATCCATCCTATTCATGATAGTTACCCTTCATATCCACCTTAACGTCTATGGGTCTTAAAATAGATTTGAGGTGACTATCCTTCGCATCAGCTTCCTGGAAGGTATCAGTTTTAAATCCAGTAAGGCAGGCCACCTAGAATCTAAAACAGATTAAAACGAAAATCCCCGAGAGACAACAGAGATTCACTTTTCCTCAACTTATCTATCCGTACAATACCGCCACATTCACCTAAATCTAACATTCAATAAGTACGATCATTATAATTTCAGAAAATCTAATACATATCATCAAACTTAAATTATCCTCTAGCCTAAGATATCTTACAACGAACCATAATCAATATTCCATAAAAATTAAAAATCCACGAATTCAAGCAAATATGTCCTACATTTCACAGATCCACAGTACTAATTGATACCCTGAAACTTACAATCGCCTCTCCCTTCATTGCCATCACCAAAACCTATTCCACGGATCTCGTATTGACAGTCTATAGCGGCACACACATCACTTAAAGGAAAGTAAAACTAAAACAATGTTTTGTGTATTGCCGGTATGGTATTAGAAATTAAGAATTAAAATTAAAAATAATATAAATAAATATAGTTTCTCTATATTAACAATATTTTAAACTAAATTAACTCTATAACTAAACTCATAACAAAAATTATACAAAGAAATACATTTATTTATATTTAAACATCCTTTAATCATAACATCATAACATTTTTAAGTAAAATATTTTCTTATTTCTAACTAAATATGAACCTAAGAAAAATAAAAAAATATTTCTTTTTTGTTTTATTTTACAACATACATAAATTACCATATAATCGCGGCACGTTTAGGATTTGCGAAGAAAAATAAAATGTGAACTAATGTTTTATTGTACATTAGGCAGTAAGCTTAACATGAACAGCATTTTTTTGTATTAGATGCAGTAATAGTCATAGATTATTAGTAGGTGAGGAGAGCCGGTTTCAGGACAGTTTGGAGTGGGGATGCATTCAGGTCACGATATGCAGAGGGGGCGTGGCTAGACTTGGAAGAATGTAAAAGGGGGTAAGGGTGGGGTAAGGAGTGAGGTGGCGTGGATAGACAATGTTGGGGTAATAGTGGAGTAATATGAAAGAGTGAGATAGCGATATTAATTATTACTTAGACACAAGCGCATTCCTTCGAATGTAACTTAAAGCACACGTGTTAGCCGGCGTCAGCACATTTCTCATGAGAACTTTGTATATAAATTATTCTTATGGGAACGTGTTGAATACAAGCGAATATTTTCCAAACGTAGACAAATTTTTTTGTATATAAATTATTCTTATGCAATAGTGAAGTTATTGAAATATTAGACTCGGACGATGAAACTGTACAAGTGTTAGACTCTGATGACGAAATTGTAAAAGTATAACATAGTGATTAATGCATATTTTTTATGTAAAATTCTATAAATAAATGAACTTTTAAAAACAATTGTGATTTATATTTTGATTTTCAAACTGAAATATATAATTTACAATGGATAACGGTTGTAAGATTATTAAGCATATGAGAACAATTATTGAACATTTGAATAGTTCAAATTATTTAAGTATTCAGTGGAAAAGTGGTCTGATTATAATAAAATAAATATAAAGTTGTTTAATAAGTTATTAAAAAATAATAAAAATACCTATTCAATTGGATATAAGCGAAGCATTGAAAGCAATATAAGTGTCTTAAAATATTTTCAAACATTATTAGAAAATAAACAAAAAGTTGGAGGAGGAACTATAAATAGTATAAAACGTAGTGATCGGATTAAATGGCAGGAAATAAATTCATCATTTAAAGGACGTGTTAGAACAGGAGTGTTAAATAATTTAAGTCATATTGATCCATTACAATTTTTAAACGATGCATTTTATATGTTTGCATCTAGAATTAAAAATGCTTTAAAAAAATATAGTGCTTTAAAAGTAAACGTAATATTTTGTGGTGAATTTGTTTTACCATCAGCTAAAGAAGAAGAACATATATTTGAATACAAATATTTTAATACTAAAAATAATGAAATTTCTGTATCAACAGATTTAAAACATTGGTATAAGGAAAATGTTATTGATGTTGTATTAAAAGATTTAGAAACTTTTCAAGAAAATCAAAGTGGATAAGCTCTATATAAAATAGTGAATATGATAGTAAATATAAATCAATTTGTTTCATTTTATGGTTCATCATTTATTGACTTACCAGTTGAAATAAAACGAAAAAAGGCTGTAATAAATGTTCAGAATGAAGATGACAAATGTTTTGTATGGGCAGTATTATCAGCGCTTTATCCATCAAAAATTCATGGCGAGAGAGTATCGTCTTATAAGAAATATATAAATTGTCTTAATTTAAATGGTATTAAATTTCCAATGACGTTATCACAAGTTTCAAAATTTGAAAAACTAAATAATATAACAATAAATGTGTATATTTTAAAAAAGAACAAGAAAACTTTTATAACTATTCCTGTATACGTAAGTAAAATATATGAAAGTAAACATATACATTTATTAATGATTCAAAGTGATTATGAAGTAGAAGATAAAGAAGAAGAAGAAGAAGAAGAAGATGTTGTTGAAAGTAATAATGAGGAATGTGACAATAAAATAAAATTTCATTTTTGTTGGATAAAGAATTTATCAAGACTTGTTAGTAATCAACTTTCAAAAACAGATCATAAAAAATTTATATGTGATCGATGTTTACATTTCTTTAGATATGAGTACAAGTTTAAGGAACATTTACAAGACTGTGTTGGATTAGGTCTAAGACCAGTTAAACCGATAATGCCAGATAAAAATTCTAATATACTTGAGTTTAAAAACTTTAAGAGAAAAATTAGAAATGCATGTGTTATTTATGCAGACTTTGAAAGTATATTGGATAGTAATGTGACAAATATTGAAACCAAGGGGGTATATCAAACACATATTGCACATAGCGTTGGATATTATGTAAAATATTCATATGATGACTCTAAATCTTATTATAATAGTTATCGTGGTGAAGATTGCGTTCAGTGGTTTGTAAATAAATTAAAAGAGATTGCTTATAATGTTGAGGATATAATAAAAAATGTATTACAAATGAAAACATTGACGGCTCAACAAAAGATTGAATATTTAAATGCAATAAATTGTCATATATGTGAAAAACCGTTGCAACAAGACCGTGTTCGAGATCATTGTCATTTAACAGGAAATTATAGAGGACCAGCTCATAATGAATGTAATTTAAATTATAATGAAAGTTATGTGATTCCAATAATTTTTCACAATTTATCATCTTATGATTCACATTTTATAATAATTGATTTAGCTACCGGAATAAGTGGAAGAACCTCTGTGCTACCAATTAATAAAGAAAAATATATTTCATTTACGAAATATGTGTATGGAACTAATATTTCATTAAGATTTATTGATTCATATCGATTTATGGCTAGTTCTTTAAATAATTTAGCATCTTATTTACCAAATAATAAACTAAAAAATTTAAAATCAGAATTTAGCAATTTAAGCAATGAAGAATTTACTTTGTTAAGTAAAAAAGGTGTATTTCCTTATGATTATATAAATTCCTGGGAAAAGTTAAATGAGACAGCTTTACCACCTCAGAATATTTTTTTTAATTTATTAAATGAGAGTTACTTATCAGATACAGATTACAAACATGCACAAGACATATGGAATACATTTCATATCAAAACACTTGGTGAATATTCAGATTTGTACTTAAAAACCGATGTGTTATTACTTTGTGACATATTTGAAAATTTTCGAGATAATTGTTTAGACACGTATAAATTAGATCCAGTGCATTATGTTTCTGCCCCAGGGTTATCTTGGGATTCTATGTTAAAAATTACAAAAATTAAACTTGAATTGTTTACTGATATAAATATGTAGCTATTTATAGAGAAGGGTATCAGAGGTGGTATAAGTCAATGTTCAAACAGATATGCAGAGGCCAATAACAAATACATGAATGAAAAGTATAAACCTGAATTACCTTCTAAATATCTAATGTATTTCGATGTTAATAACTTATACGGTCAAGCAATGTCTCAATTCCTACCATATGGAAATTTTAAATGGTTAAACAACCAGGAAATATTAGAAATAAGTAATACTATATGCAATTTATCAGAAACTAGCAATACTGGTTACATTTTAGAAGTAGATTTAACTTATCCTCAAAGTTTACATAATCTCCATAAAGATTTACCGCTTTGTCCTGAGCATTGTATTCCACCGGGAAGTAAACATAAAAAACTTTTAACTACTTTAAATGATAAGGAGAAATATATAATTCATAATAGTGATTTAAAGCAATGTATACATTTAGGAATGCAAGTGTCAAAAATACATCGAGTTTTAAAATTTAGTCAATCACCGTGGCTAAAAAACTATATCGATTTAAATACAGAAAAAAGAAAAATGGCTACCAATGATTTTGAAAAGCACTTGTATAAATTAATGAATAATAGTGTATTTGGTAAGACAATGGAAAATGTTAGAAAACATCGTGATATAAAATTAAAAACAAAATGGGGTGGTCGTTATGGAGTAAAAAGTTTAATAGCACGACCTAATTTTCATAGCCGAACAATTTTTAATAAAAATGTTGTGGCTATTGAACTTTTAAAACCTAATATTACATTTAATAAACCTATATATGTTGGCTTTTCAATATTAGATTTATCTAAAACAGTAATGTATGATTTTCATTATAATTATATGCAAAAAGAATTTTTTAATAATAATTTAAAGTTATTATATATTGATACTGACTCGTTAATATATGAAATTATCACATCAGATATTTATGAAACTATAAAACGCGATATAAGTAAGTTTGATACAAGTGATTATAAAGAAAACAATCAATATAATATTCCCCGTGTAAATAAAAAGGTATTAGGTTTAATGAAGGATGAAAATAACAGTAAAATTATGACTCACTTTATAGGACTAAGATCGAAAATGTATACAATAAAAGTTAATAATAATGATATTATAAAAAAAATAAAAGGAATAAAGACAAGTGTAGTAAAAAACCATATTTCTTTTGAAGATTATGAAAATTGTTTAAGAACTTTAAATGAAAAAAAATGTACTCAAAGAGGAATAGTTTCAAAATTGCATAATGTGTACTCTATTAAGCAAACAAAAATTGCTTTAAGTCCTTTTGATGATAAACGGTGTATTATAAAAAATAGTACCGATACTTTGCCTTGGGGTTTTGATAGTTTTAGTGAGAGCGATTTATTGTTATAAGTATATTTTTAATGTAAAAATAAATACATATTTATAATAACCAATAGTTTTATTTATTTAAAATGTTATACAATATTTTTAGTACCTATCCAACTGTTATGATAGTTTTAGTGAGAGCGATTTATTGTTATAAGTATATTTTTAATGTAAAAATAAATACATATTTATAATAACAAATAGTTTTATTTATTTAAAATGTTATACAATATTTTTAGCATCTATCCAACTGTTATGAGATTTATCTAAACCTAACCACTTTACAAAAACTCTTTTTCCTTTTTTCTGTAAAACTTTCTCAACTAGATATATATCTGGATATTTTGTTTTTTGTAGTTCTTGTTCGTAAAACGCGCCTGCAATTGATTGGCCAAGAGAATCATTAAGTAAATATGTGACTGGATTAGTTAGTTGTACTTTTGATATAGTAAATATTTCGGTACTCCAGTTAGGAGTATACCCTTTTGCAAATAATGATTTGGTTTTGCTTAAACGAACATAATCTCCAACTTTATATCGACTTAAACCGACCCTTTTTATTCTATTGTATACATTTCCTAATAATTTTTTTTCATTTTTTATTGATACTTGAGATGGCTTCATATTAATTGTTGAATGATGAGAATTATTATATTTCTTAACAAGTGCATCAATGTTTTTAATCCAATTATAGTTGCCTTTTATACTAAAATCTTTCCATATGGCATTTTTTAGAGTTCTATTAAATCTTTCAACAATCGATGCTTTCATATTACTAAATGTACTATAATGGTTTATATCATACGAATCTATAACTTTTTTAAATTCAGTGTTATAAAATTCCTTTCCGTTATCTGTTTGTAAGTTTTTCGGAACCTTATTCTTATTTTTTAATAAAATATTTTCAAATGCAACAGTAACGTCTTTTGCAGATTTTGATTTTACTGGAACTGCCCATGCATATTTAGAAAATATATCAATTACTGTGAGTAAATACTTGTAACCTTTGTTTTCTTTTGCATACGGAATCATTTCTACTAAATCAGCTTGCCAAGAATCATTTAGACCTTTTATGATTACATGTCTACGCTTATAGTTTTTAAGTGCAGGTTTATGTAACTCATTAATTATACCTATTTTTGTTTTGCTCATACTTATTATTACACAAAATTTATCAAGAACTAATATCTAAACTATGTTTTGTTTTTAATTCTGTAATTAATGTTGCAATTTTTTTATTTACTTTAATAAAGTTATTAATATAAGCATCATGAATATCTTTCTCTACAGCTTTTAAACGTCTATCTATAATAATTAAATCATTTTTTGATACTGTTTCGTGCCGAGTAATTTTTTTCTTATGTATATGTACTCCAAATTTGTTAATAGTCATGTTACTTACATGAGTAGTTATAAATTAATGAAAAAGAAGGGAATGTGTTTAAGTATTTATATAATAATATTAGCTTCTTTTAATTCTTCAACTATTGAAATAATTTCATTGTCATGTGATGTATTACCCGCCATTTTTGAACTAATAAGTAGTTGTAATCTTTCAACTAATTCATTTGGGTCATCCCAGTAAATGAAATCCTTTTGATTATTGTTTAAAGTCATAAAGTTTGGTATTAAATTGCCACCTCCTAAACGTTTATTATTTTGTAAACCAACTGAAGTCATAAAGTTTGGTATTAAATTGCTACCTCCTAAACGTTTATTATTGTGTAAACCAACTGAGGACGTACTCTGCAAAAGTCTTGATCGAACGTTTTGTAATCTTTCTGAAGAATATGGTGTTGAAGACACTGTGGCACTTAATTTTGTTTGAGGAGGAAATAATAGCGATATAATTTTTTTATATTTTATACCTTTGTTAGATTTAATTTTACCATTAGGTGAATATAATGTTCTATGTGCATTTGTATCAGTTAAAATTGTTTTATAATCCTCTAAATCTTCCTCACTATAAATATTTGCGCTTGGATCTATTTTAAAAAGCAATTCATATAATCCGGGGGATGACTTATATTTTTTATTTCCTATTATAATACCCTCTTTATCAAACGTAACCAGTGTTTTTCCTAATATTAAATTACCATCTTCTAAATTTATACCAAATGTATGATCAAATATACTTGGATCACCTTCTCGTCTATTAAAATCAATTAAATATTGAAAGGCGTATTTATCAACTTGTTTTTTATAATTTTCTTCAACTTCAGACAGTTTTATAGATGTCTTAAATAAGTTTGGATCATGTACTCTACTATATTCTAAGGGTTCATTTGATTCAAAAACTTCATCATCTAACTGACTAAGTTCCATTGTTGGTTCTTTAGCTAATGTTAAATCATTTTGCTGTTCTGGTATAAATGTAGTGTCTAGGGGTTCTTTTAACATGTTATTTAACTTAGATTTAATTGTTTTAACCTTGAAATCATACGGTTTTGTATCAATATCTTGTTTGATTGGTTGCGCTAATTTAATATTGGAAGTACTTTTATTAGCTAGTATATTTAGTGGTGTAGTTATTGGTTCAAGCTGTTTGTCAAAGTACCTTTGTGCCTCAGATTTTCCTAGTTTTAATGCGAGATACTTTTGTCTTATAGAATCGCTTGATTTAATAATATTGCATGTTAATTTTTTATCTTCATCATTAGTAGTATTGCTTATTATTTTACGTTTACTATTCCTTTTTTTAAATCTGGTAGGAGGAGTCTTTATTTTAACCACAGTATTTTTTGCACGCTTCTTTGATTTAAACATGGTTACATGTAAACTTTATGCAACTTGAACGTAATGGGAACGTAAATTAAACGTAATGGGAACGTAAATTCAACGTAATGGGAACGTAAATTCAACGTAACTTGAACGTAATGGGAACGTAACTTGAACGTAATTCAACGTAATGGGAACGTAACTTGAAACGTAATTCAACGTATGCATACATAAAGTGGATGACAATTGTATACGTTATATGCAGGAGCAGTACCCAACTTGAACGTACTGGGAACGTAACTTGAACGTACTAGGAACGTAACTTGCATGAACGTACTGGGAACTACGTTCCCATTACGTTTAAGTTACGTTCCCAGTACGTTCAAAAATGCTTGATGACAATTGTATACGTTATATGCAGGAGCAGTACCCAACTTGAACGTAATGGGAACGTAAATTAAACGTAATGGGAACGTAAATTCAACGTAATGGGAACGTAAATTCAACGTAACTTGAACGTAATGGGAACGTAACTTGAACGTAATGGGAACGTAAGAACGTAATTCAACGTAAGCTTACGTTACGAATATAAAACCGAGTCTAATATTTCAATAACTTCACTATCACTCTAATTACAACAAATAATAAGAAATACGCTTTGCATAAGAATAATTTACTAAAGTTCTCACACAGTTCTGCACTTTTGTCAACGTTTGGAAAATATTGTTTTTTTTTCTGGTGAATTCGTGGTCTTACGAGAGTTCTCACACAGTTCTGCTTGCAAATAACCTATATGTGAAGAAAATGTGTTTTATCAGGAAGAACTTATTGCATATTTTTTTTCTGGTGAATTCGTGGTCTTACGAGAGTTCTCACACAGTTCTGCTTGCAAATAACCTATATGTGAAGAACATGTGTTTTATCAGGAAGAACTTATTGCATATTTTTTTTCTGGTGAATTCGTGGTCTTACGAGAGTTCTTACACAGTTCTGCTTGCAAATAACCTATATGTGAAGAACATGTGTTTTATCAGGAAAAACTTATTGCATATTTTTTTTCTGGTGAATTCGTGGTCTTACGAGAGTTCTCACACAGTTCTGCTTGCAAATAACCTATATGTGAAGAACATGTGTTTTATCAGGAAGAACTTATTGCATATAAAAATATAGTTTAATAAACTCTTATTGCATGGGAAATTATAAGTTCAGTATAAGGTCGCTGCACTCTATCTATTACATTGTAAGAAACATAAATGTTACACTGTAAGAATAATTTTTGCTAAGCAAATTGTATATTATTAAATATATCGATACCTATGATGTTATTGGTACATGTAAAACCAAAATCTTATTTTATTATGACGTCACATGGTATAATGTATAATATCGCTATTTCACTCTTTCACAATACTGCTTTCTCACACATATCTCAGGATACGAACATAAACGATTGGTTTCCGGAAATTGACGAAGAATGCAATAATTACGGCCATATTTTCTACACCAATACTAACACACACGTAATACTTATTATCGCTATCTCACTCTTTCATACCTGTACCTAGAGATAAAGTCTGTAATGAGGTCATCATCTTCTAAACCAATCACAACACAGCTTATCCACTTACCCTTACTCCTCACCCCACTATTACTACCAACATTGTCTAGCCACGCCCCCTCTTCATATTGTGACCTATATGCATCCACACCACAATAATTTTCAACTCAATTTCAAATTTAAGCCAGAATTCGCTGTACTGTAGTAGTGTTACAAAGCGGGTTCTGGCTTAAATTTGAAATTGAGTTGGAAATTATTGTAAATGTGGATGCATATAGGTCACAATATGAAGATAAGATAATTGTTTAGACACGTATAAATTAGATCCAGTGCATTATGTGTCTGCCCCAGGCTTAGCATGGGATTCTATGTTAAAAATTACAAAAATTAAACTTGAATTGTTTACTTAAATAAATATGTGGCTATTTATAGAGAAGGGTATCAGAGGTGGTATAAGTCAATGTTCAAACAGATATGCAGAGGCCAATAACAAATACATGAATGAAAAGTATAAACCTGAATTACCTTCTAAATATCTAATGTATTTCGATGGTAATAACTTATACGGTCATGCAATGTCTCAATTCCTACCATATGGAAATTTTAAATGGTTAAACAACCAAGAAATATTGGAAATAAGTAATACTATATGCAATTTGTCAGAAACTAGCAATACTGGTTACATTTTAGAAGTAGATTTAACTTATCCTCAAAGTTTACATAATCTCCATAAAGATTTACCGCTTTGTCCTGAGCATTGTATTGCACCAGGAAGTAAACATAAAAAACTTTTAACTACTTTATATGATAAGGAGAAATATATAATTCATTATAGTAATTTAAAGCAATGTATACATTAAGGAATGCAAGTGACAAAAATACATCGAGTTTTAAAATTTAGTCAATCACCGTGGCTAAAAAACTATATCGATTTAAATACAGAAAAAAGAAAAATGGCTACCAATGATTTTGAAAAAAACTTGTATAAATTAATGAATAATAGTGTATTTGGTAAGACAATGGAAAATGTTAGAAAACATCGTGATATAAAATTAAAAACAAAATGGGGTGGTCGTTATGGAGTAAAAAGTTTAATAGCACGACCTAATTTTCATAGCCGAACAATTTTTAATAAAAATGTTGTGGCTATTGAACTTTTAAAACCTAATATTACATTTAATAAACCTATATATGTTGGCTTTTCAATATTAGATTTATCTAAAACAGTAATGTATGATTTTCATTATAATTATATGCAAAAAGAATTTTTTAATAATAATTTAAAGTTATTATATATTGATACTGACTCGTTAATATATGAAATTATCACATCAGATATTTATGAAACTATAAAACGCGATATAAGTAAGTTTGATACAAGTGATTATAAAGAAAACAATCAATATAATATTCCCCGTGTAAATAAAAAGGTATTGGGTTTAATGAAGGATGAAAATAACGGTAAAATTCTGACTCACTTTATAGGACTAAGATCTAAAATGTATACAATAAAAGTTAATAATAATGATATTATAAAAAAAATAAAAGGAGTAAAGACAAGTGTAGTAAAAAACCATATTTCTTTTGAAGATTATGAAAATTGTTTAAGAACTTTAAATGAAAAAAAATGTACTCAAAGAGGAATAGTTTCAAAATTGCATAATGTGTACTCTATTAAGCAAACAAAAATTGCTTTAAGTCCTTTTGATGATAAACGGTGTATTATAAAAAATAGTACTGATACTTTGCCTTGGGGTTTTGATAGTTTTAGTGAGAGCGATTTATTGTTATAAGTATATTTTAATGTAAAAATAAATACATATTTATAATAACCAATAGTTTTATTTATTTAAAATGTTATACAATATTTTTAGCATCTATCCAACTGTTTTGATAGTTTTAGTGAGAGCGATTTATTGTTATAAGTATATTTTAATGTAAAAATAAATACATATTTATAATAACCAATAGTTTTATTTATTTAAAATGTTATACAATATTTTTAGCATCTATCCAACTGTTATGAGATTTATCTAAACCTAACAACTTTACAAAAACTCTTTTTCCTTTTTTCTGTAAAACTTTCTCAACTAGATATATATCTGGATATATTGTTTTTTGTAGTTCTTGTTCGTAAAACGCGCCTGCAACTGATTGACCAAGAGAATCATTAAGTAAATATGTGACTGGATTAGTTAGTTGTACTTTTGATATAGTAAATATTTCGGTACTCCAGTTAGGAGTATACCCTTTTGCAAATAATGATTTGGTTTTGCTTAAACGAACATAATCTCCAACTTTATATCGACTTAAACCGACCCTTTTTATTCTATTGTATACATTTCCTAATAATTTTTTATCATTTTTTATTGATACTTGAGATGGCTTCATATTAATTGTTGAATGATGAGAATTATTATATTTCTTAACAAGTGCATCAATGTTTTTAATCCAATTATAGTTGCCTTTTATACTAAAATCTTTCCACATGGCATTTTTTAGAGTTCTATTAAATCTTTCAACAATCGATGCTTTCATATTACTAAATGTACTATAATGGTTTATATCATACGAATCTATAACTTTTTTAAATTCAGTGTTATAAAATTCCTTTCCGTTATCTGTTTGTAAGTTTTTCGGAGCCTTATTCTTATTTTTTAATAAAATATTTTTAAATGCAACAGTAACGTCTTTTGCAGATTTTGATTTTACTGGAACTGCCCATGCATATTTAGAAAATATATCAATTACTGTGAGTAAATACTTGTAACCTTTGTTTTCTTTTGCATACGGAATCATTTTTACTAAATCAGCTTGCCAAGAATCATTTAGACCTTTTATGATTACATGTCTACGCTTATAGTTTTTAAGTGCAGGTTTATGTAACTCATTAATTATACCTATTTTTGTTTTGCTCATACTTATTATTACACAAAATTTATCAAGAACTAATATCTAAACTATGTTTTGTTTTTAATTCTGTAATTAATGTTGCAATTTTTTTATTTACTTCAATAAAGTTATTAATATAAGCATCATGAATATCTTTCTCTACAGCTTTTAAACGTCTATCTATAATAATTAAATCATTTTTTGATACTGTTTCGTGCCGAGTAATTTTTTTCTTATGTATATGTACTCCAAATTTGTTAATAGTCATGTTACTTACATGAGTAGTTATAAATTAATGAAAAAGAAGGGAATGTGTTTAAGTATTTATATAATAATATTAGCTTCTTTTAATTCTTCAACTATTGAAATAATTT
Organism: Panorpa germanica; assembly: GCA_963678705.1. NCBI lineage: Eukaryota > Metazoa > Arthropoda > Insecta > Mecoptera > Panorpidae > Panorpa > Panorpa germanica. Next base: position 106,685 of record CAVMBN010000181.1, read on the forward strand.
CATTGTCATGTGATGTATTACCCGCCATTTTTGAACTAATAAGTAGTTGTAATCTTTCAACTAATTCATTTGGGTCATCCCAGTAAATGAAATCCTTTTGATTATTGCTTAAAGTCATAAAGTTTGGTATTAAATTGCAACCTCCTAAACGTTTATTATTTTGTAAACCAACTGAATTCATAAAGTTTGGTATTAAATTGCTACCTCCTAAACGTTTATTATTTTGTAAACCAACTGATGACTTACGCTGCAAAAGTCTTGATCGAACGTTTTGTAATCTTTCTGAAGAATATGGTGTTGAAGACGCTGTGGCACTTTATTTTGTTTGAGGAGGAAATAATAGCGATATAATTTTTTTATATTTTATACCTTTGTTAGATTTAATTTTACCATTAGGTGAATATAATGTTCTATGTGCATTTGTATCATTTAAAATTGTTTTATAATCCTCTAAATCTTCCTCACTATAAATATTTGCGCTTGGATCTATTTTAAAAAGCAATTCATATAATCCAAGGGATGACTTATTTTTTTTAATTCCTATTATAATACCCTCTTTATCAAACGTAACCAGTGTTTTTCCTAATATTAAATTACCATCTTCTAAATTTATACCAAATGTATGATCAAATATACTTGGATCACCTTCTCGTCTATTAAAATCAATTAAATATTGAAAGGCGTATTTATCAACTTGTTTTTTATAATTTTCTTCAACTTCAGACAGTTTTATAGATGTCTTAAATAAGTTTGGATCATGTACTCTACTATATTCTAAGGGTTCATTTGATTCAAAAACTTCATCATCTAACTGACTAAGTTCCATTGTTGGTTCTTTAGCTAATGTTAAATCATTTTGCTGTTCTGGTATAAATGTAGTGTCTAGGGGTTCTTTTAACATGTTATTTAACTTAGATTTAATTGTTTTAACCTTGAAATCATACGGTTTTGTATCAATATCTTGTTTGATTGGTTGCGCTAATTTAATATTGGAAGTACTTTTATTAGCTAGTATATTTAGTGGTGTAGTTATTGGTTCAAGCTGTTTGTCAAAGTACCTTTGTGCCTCAGATTTTCCTAGTTTTAATGCGAGATACTTTTGTCTTATAGAATCGCTTGATTTAATAATATTGCATGTTAATTTTTTATCTTCATCATTAGTAGTATTGCTTATTATTTTACGTTTACTATTCCTTTTTTTAAATCTGGTAGGAGGAGTCTTTATTTTAACCACAGTATTTTTTGCACGCTTCTTTGATTTAAACATGGTTACATGTAAACTTTATGCAACTTGAACGTAATGGGAACGTAAATTAAACGTAATGGGAACGTAAATTCAACGTAATGGGAACGTAAATTCAACGTAACTTGAACGTAATGGGAACGTAACTTGAACGTAATTCAACGTAATGGGAACGTAACTTGAAACGTAATTCAACGTATGCATACATAAAGTGGATGACAATTGTATACGTTATATGCAGGAGCAGTACCCAACTTGAACGTACTGGGAACGTAACTTGAACGTACTAGGAACGTAACTTGCATGAACGTACTGGGAACTACGTTCCCATTACGTTTAAGTTACGTTCCCAGTACGTTCAAAAATGCTTGATGACAATTGTATACGTTATATGCAGGAGCAGTACCCAACTTGAACGTAATGGGAACGTAAATTAAACGTAATGGGAACGTAAATTCAACGTAATGGGAACGTAAATTCAACGTAACTTGAACGTAATGGGAACGTAACTTGAACGTAATGGGAACGTAAGAACGTAATTCAACGTAAGCTTACGTTACGAATATAAAACCGAGTCTAATATTTCAATAACTTCACTATCACTCTAATTACAACAAATAATAAGAAATACGCTTTGCATAAGAATAATTTACTAAAGTTCTCACACAGTTCTGCACTTTTGTCAACGTTTGGAAAATATTGTTTTTTTTTCTGGTGAATTCGTGGTCTTACGAGAGTTCTCACACAGTTCTGCTTGCAAATAACCTATATGTGAAGAAAATGTGTTTTATCAGGAAGAACTTATTGCATATTATTTTTCTGGTGAATTCGTGGTCTTACGAGAGTTCTCACACAGTTCTGCTTGCAAATAACCTATATGTGAAGAACATGTGTTTTATCAGGAAGAACTTATTGCATATTTTTTTTCTGGTGAATTCGTGGTCTTACGAGAGTTCTTACACAGTTCTGCTTGCAAATAACCTATATGTGAAGAACATGTGTTTTATCAGGAAGAACTTATTGCATATTTTTTTTCTGGTGAATTCGTGGTCTTACGAGAGTTCTCACACAGTTCTGCTTGCAAATAACCTATATGTGAAGAACATGTGTTTTATCAGGAAGAACTTATTGCATATAAAAATATAGTTTAATAAACTCTTATTGCATGGGAAATTATAAGTTCAGTATAAGGTCGCTGCCCTCTATCTATTACATTGTAAGAAACATAAATGTTACACTGTAAGAATAATTTTTGCTAAGCAAATTGTATATTATTAAATATATCGATACCTATGATGTTATTGGTACATGTAAAACCAAAATCTTATTTTATTATGACGTCACATGGTATAATGTATAATATCGCTATTTCACTCTTTCACAATACTGCTTTCTCACACATATCTCAGGATACGAACATAAACGATTGGTTTCCGGAAATTGACGAAGAATGCAATAATTACGGCCATATTTTCTACACCAATACTAACACACACGTAATACTTATTATCGCTATCTCACTCTTTCATACCTGTACCTAGAGATAAAGTCTGTAATGAGGTCATCATCTTCTAAACCAATCACAACACAGCTTATCCACTTACCCTTACTCCTCACCCCACTATTACTACCAACATTGTCTAGCCACGCCCCCTCTTCATATTGTGACCTATATGCATCCACACCACAATAATTTTCAACTCAATTTCAAATTTAAGCCAGATTTCGCTGTACTGTAGTAGTGTTACAAAGCGGGTTCTGGCTTAAATTTGAAATTGAGTTGGAAATTATTGTGGTGGGGATGCATATAGGTCACAATATGAAGAGGGGGTGTAACTAGACAATGTTGGTGGTAATAGTGAGGTGAGGAGTGAGGGTAAGTGGATAAGCTGTGTTGTGATTGGTTTAGAAGATGATGACGTCATTACAGCATTTATCTCTAGGTACAGTCCCTACAATACCCTAGGATATGAGTGAGATAGCAGTAATGGCAAAGATATATACTCATATATATTCCCACTTATGTATTTTTTAATGTATGTATGCATATGTAAGGAGATTCTGTTGTTGGAGGTGGTATTTAATATGGAGTGGTAGAGAGGGTAAATTAATGCATAAATGTCATTTAAATAGAGATGATGTTGAGCTGTAATTACAGAGTAATGTTTTCTTAGTTCAAGCTAAAGTTTAATAGTATGAACGGATTTAAGAATATTTTAGGCGTAACATGGTTATTGGATTCGGGGCATATACGCGTCGGCATTGACAGTGAAGATAGATATTATGTGCAGGTTATAACTGACGATTTTGATATAGATGACTGTGATTCAGAGGATATGACGGATGAAGAAAAGAAGACATACAGGAAAATTATAGAGAGTTATGCTGATGAAATAATAATAGGTCACGAAGAAATTGAAATACAGGAAGAAGATTCTGATGTGGAAGTCATAGAATTATTAGAGAGTGATAGTGAAGTTATTGAAATATTAGACTTTGACGATGAAATTGTAAAGGTGTTAGACTCTGATGACGAAATTGTAAAAGTATAACATAGTGATTAATGTATATTTTTTATGTAAAATTCTATAAATAAATGAACTTTTAAAAGCAATTGTTATTTATATTTTGATTTTAGAACTGAAATATATAATTTAAAATGGATAACGGTTGTAAGATTATTAAGCATATGAGAACAATTATTGAACTGAAAAGTAATGCATTTAAGGTTGGGTTTTGAAATAAGTTTTAATTTTAATAAATATAGTATAGGGAGGGGATTAGAGTATTTAATCTGTAGATATTTTATATTTTCTTCAGTTACAAATAAATATTTTAACAAGTTTAACTAAACATTTTACAATAATGGCTTATCGTTACAAACCATATCCAATGTTTAATAAAAATAAAAAGTTAAGTTTTGATAGTGATGAATCCGATTCTAAAATAATATATGATGATTCTATATAGTCATTAAAATCATTATATTATTTAAATAACAGTAAATCAAAACAGGCATTAGTTAGAATTAAAGTAAATAATTTATGTGAAGCCATTTTGAAAATAGAAAAGGTTAATGGAAATGGCGTTATTATATCAGAGCAGGATTGGCATACCCTGTTAAATAATAAAAACAACATTTCCAATTATTTTGAAGGAAGTGAATATTTAGATCAGTCTCACATAACCTTATCAAATTGCACAATACATTTTCAAACTTTCTATGAAAAGCCAACTATGGTTCTTGAAGAAAATATACAATGTCAACAGCAAGATTTGAATAAACAAAAACTTAAATCATCTTCTGTTTATTTACAGAAAGAATCTTGGGACAACTTGCTTAATATATCTCATTGTATAACAGTGACATTAAAAAATTATAATTTGTGTTCTAAATTAGTGGATAAATCTTTATATCAAGTTCAAAATAATTTGTTTAATGTGTTAAAGGATACTCAAAGTATAAATTATAAAAATCACAATATTAATTTTTATGAGTGTTTTATTAAAAATAATATAAATAACCATATTGATTTAAATAATAATTTTAGCCATATATCATCAAAAATAAACTTGGAACTGTTGGAACAAGAAATAAAAATTTTGTGCATAGACTTTTTTAAAATTAAATTATACAATAACGCTCAAGAATACATATATAACTTATCAAAAAATTATTAACTGAATCATTAAATGCAGATATTGAGATACAGCATATATCAGAAATGTTAACTTCTTTAAACAATGAGGAGGATTTTAAAAATTTTGAACCTATTAACACAAATTTGACTTCTACTAAATTAACAGCAGTTCCATTTTTATTTAATGAAGTACCTATATTATTAAAGGAAGATATGTATTCAATAAAAATAGGATTAAATTGTACTAAAATGATATATTATTAAAAATGATAATAATTTCAAATATGTCGTATATATTAGAAGAAATATCAAAACTATTGTAATTACTTAATTTATAATATATAAAAATTTAAAATGTATATAATTCTTTTATTTATTTATTTATTTATTAGGGTATAACTACATCCATTAGAATCATAATATAACATATAATTACAATCACAACAGTTTCTTATTTGACATGGCGGTCCATCTCTTTGTATTCTTCCTTTGTTATAATGTTTGTAGCATAACCGACGCCCCTGCATATAGTGATCTTCTTTTAAATGTATTGGAAGCCGGTTCCAGTTTTGTTCAATATCGGTGGAAAACATTATATAATGCAAAAAGAACTTTATTGGTAGTAAATGCAACTCATCGTTCGTAAGATTTTCTAGTAAACACTCACTTTCTTTGTATTTTTTTAGAACAGCTCCAACTTTTGAAATCGTTTTCGAAACTTGTTCATGATCATTTAAAAATTTATAATCCATTATTTGGTTATGAGATGGTTACTCTTTAATGACTTTAAAGATATTAATCATTATTTATAATGGTTATGTAATTTTATTAACAATTCCAGATAATGGTTTATACTTAACAATCCGGTCATGTAATATTAAACAATAAGCATGAACGTAGTCTTCAATATTTTCAGTTGTTTCTAATTCAAGCCTTATATCAACTGGAGCAGGTTTTAGAAATTCTTTTCTGTTTTGAACAATTTATTACTATTAAAGGTGCATTTTCTTTAAAATTCTTTAAATTTAAAATGGGATTCGGCTCTTTATCATAGTAATTTTTGGAAATTAGCATACATTTCATATGCTATTGCATACTTATTATTGTCATAATCAAGATTAAGATTATCATAGGGGTACACATCAGAATTTAAGTATAGTTTTACGTTTCTTAAGGTACAAGTGTGAAATTTACTCATATCCTTTGTAATATCGTCTTTACCTTCTCTTTGTAACCCTAATATAACATAACGTGGCTTTTCAAGTGCTGTAGATGTTTTAATAGACCAAGATTGATTTGTCGTGCGTGGCAACGCTGGATATTCGTACAAGTCCCAACTTCGAAAGCCAATATACAATGATTTATCGAGTTCTATTGTTTGTAATAATTCTAATTATTTTTTGTCTGATACATTTATATGAGGCATACACCATTGTATTTTGTCAATGACTACTTTTGGTAATACATCTTTAGCTGCTGCTATCCAAAGTGCGTTATTATCGTTTTTTGATCGAATTAATATTAATTTATGCTTTACTGGTAATATAATTTTTTTAAAGTCTTCACAGAACCCAAATATTGTTTTAAGAGGAATACAAACACTAAAATTTCCCTTATTATCTAATAAATTGTTATTTGTATCACGCCACCCCAAGTTTTCAAGTTGCAACTCATTGTTATTATATAAAACATATCCTTTCATAGTAGTGGTTATACCAGGATTTTTATTTGAATCAATTTCAACCGAATTTATTTCATATTTTATACTTTCAAATAGGTATAAAATACCATTTAATATGAAAACAGGTGTAGATTTTGAAGTGTCTTTTGTTTTACCTTCAATGTATAAGTAAGATTCCGAGGGTAATGTATATACACTATGTTGATTTATTGGTATACGAATTTCGTCATTATATTCATAGCTGGTTGTGTTATATGGACTGTATGAATGTATTTCATATTGGCTTAATGATTCGTCAAAGAGAATTTTATCTTCAATATTAAGCATATGAGCGGTCATTGTAGAGTATTTATTTTAAATCCTAACGACTTAAGAAACTGTTTATTTTTTAATGTTATCCTCTTAAAAGGCTTGGTTGGACTACGCTGAGTTTGATTAATCGACGAATTATATATTGTTTTTAAATTATGACATATACCCATTATTGAATCTTTCGTATGTGCAATCTGCAGGAAATTTTTTCTTTTCTAAAATTGATAAGTTTACCTTCTTCATTAACAATTTTTATAGAAATATTATCTATTTTCTGTACAACGATTGGAAGATAAATGATTTGCTTTGGAATTTCTATTATCTTAAATCCTGGTGGAACAGCAGGTGAAAACTCATGAATTGTGTGTACTAAACGTCCGTTTAGATAGGAACCGGATGTAATATTACATTCAATACGTATGTTATTTACTTTAATAATGTTTACCGGTAAGTTAGATACATGTAATTTATTAGGTTCTAATACTTGCTTATTAAATCCTAGTAATAAACCAATACAATTTTCTTTCGAAAAATCTATTTTTTCAGTACATATTATCTTACTTTGAAGGGTATTTGTATTTGCAGTTAAATTTAAAAATACTTCTTTTATTTGCTTATCAGCTTTGTCCTTAAATTCGCTGTTGTGTTTTATTACTCTAGAATCACCAATGCCTAACCTTAAATATTCCTGAATATCTTCCAATTCATATGAACCCACTGGTATTGAAATAACTTTACCATCTCAATAATAAAATTTATTGTTAGTGTCGTCAATGTTTGGTATTGAATTAAATGTCTGAAAGTCGACTATTCCCAATTCAAACTGTTCATCGTACAAATCTATAGAAGGAAAAATATCGGCGCTTAATACGGATTTATTTCCAATAATTGTAAATGTCATAGACATTATTTTTTATTTAAAAATCCTTTCACGACAAGCTTAGTTATAGTAATAACAAATTAAAAATAAAAGTCAGGTATTTATAGCTGGTTGAGTTTGGACCTATGTATCTATATAAGCTTGAGATTGGCTTATCTGCGATGTTGACGGTTTCCAATTTCTCAGATTGATTGATTGCTTCTAACTCCTTTGATAGCGATAGATTGCGTCAAAACTTTCTCGAAGGACCTTTTTGTTATTAAGTAATTAATAACAGTTTTTTATTTTTGCTTTAAATCAAATAGCAGCAAAACACTAGTATTTTACATAAAACATTTATTATACAAAACACTTGACGAATTACAATAATTGAAAATTAAATGAATATATATATATATATATCAATGATACAATTCACTATTAAAATTTTATTATAATTATCAGACTGTTGAAAGTTGGAGCTGATATTTTAGATGTTTACTGTTCTAGTTGATAGCTAATAATTTGGTGTTTATTGTACGACGTTTGAGTTAATAATGATTATTTTAATAGTGTTTTAAAAGTACATTGGTACAAAAATGCATTTGGCAGGCCAGCTGTGTGCCCTTGAAACTGGTTTGTAAAATAGAATACAATGCCAGGGTAACAATGACAATAACTTTGTTAGTTAATTCAATAACAAAGAAAGATAAATTATTTGGTTAAACAATAGAATTATTACAAAACTTAAGAACTAAAAATATACAAAATTATATTCTAATGAAATACATTAAAGAACGTGAAATATCTATATAAAAATATAGGTTGTGCATGCGTTCTTAACCATACTCCCGCGCGTTGAAAATTGTAAGAGTCATCTTGGTTTTCAACTGATGTTCTGTAAATAGCGGAACGAGATATTGCACTAGACGCTTTGTTTATCCCTTAGCTGTCATGATAGTGGCTGCTCGAGTCGCTGAAACTTCATTAGCACTTAATTTCACTTGGCTACCCAACATCCATTGTGATGGAGGAAGATTTGGCTTCTTGAATAAGACCAAAGCTCCTTGCTGCGGTACAGCACCTTTTGACATTTTCCACTTCACGAGCTGATTACAGCGTCCTAAGTATTCGCTTTACCTTTGTTTCCAACAACTTTGAATAAAGTCTTGAAATTGTGAGTAGCGCTGCGTTCGGCATAATTTAGTTGGAGCGTCCTCTGCAGGAGCGATTCTAGTGTTTTGCCGTCCTAATAAGAGGTGTCCAGGTGTGAAGGGAATAAGGTCATTGGGATTATTGGAAGCGGAAAAAAAGGGATGGAAATTGAGGATTGCCTCAATTTAAGTTTGCAGTGTACAAGTGTCTTTGAAGTTGTTATGATAATTTAAGTTCGTTAGTTTGGCAAGTGGATAAAAATGTAAAATACTGTATTTAAACCAGTCAGGTTTAGATTGCCATTTAACGATTAAATTTTTGAAATATTCTATACCTTCTGGGTCGATATAGAAGAGTTTGTCAATTATAATGTTGCGGTTGATATATTTAAAATAAATACAAGAACCATATGCGTTTTCTAACGCATCACAAAAACCATGAATTTCAAATGTTTTGGAATTCTTGATTAATGATTTTTGTGGTATGGATGCATTGTTTAAGGTCGGTAATTGCTTTATTAAAGGAGTCCATATTTTTACTAAATGTTCTGGAATTTCAACATTCCAGTGTAGATTTGTTAGCCTTAATTGTTGTCTCAATAGCATAAACGGTTTGACGTAGGGTGATAATAATCCATGTGGATCAAAGATTTTGGCAATGAAATATAGAACATTTCTTATTGTTAATTTTACAGGTGGATCAAAAATGGCGATGCTGTATTTGAAACAGTCTGTTTTTGAGCACCATTTGACAATTAAAATTTTGAAAGGCTCTAAGTCTGCGTGATCTATATAAAAGAGTTGGTCTTGAATAGTGTTGTCTAAATCGAATAAAATAATGGGGTCATTCGACATCCATTTTCGTAAATAAGATCCTGCACTACTTAATGTTTCTATTGTTGTTTTAATACAGCGTAGCTTGAATTCTGATAGATCATTTGATCCAGTCAGTAGCTTATCAACATATGAATCATTAAGGGTGGTGTTTGTGGCATATGGATGTGAATTTGAAAATAATAATTTAGACCTTGTATGTAAGTTAATTAACCATAGTTGTTGTATCATTAATTTGCATGGTATGTCACAAGGCAATTGTAATGTGAGTGGATCCAAGGTTTTAGCGATTAATGATAAAACATTTGTTTTGGTTAATTTCATAAGTATTTGAATTGAATTATGCAATTCCGTGACCATAAAGATGCCGTTTGTCTTGTTTCTAGAATTTTGAATGAAACGTAAATAGTATGTGGTGACGCTATTGATCGATTTAAAATTTGAAAATTTGTCAAATATAAAATTTGACTTGGCTATGGAGTAGTTTGACAATATGAATGATTTATGATGTTTACTAGTAACACGCTTTCTTTGTGGTAAAAGGAAGGGTTTAGTAATTGCTGATTTGGAATCTCCTATACCGTGATGCGGTAAAATATATGTAGGTTCGGATGAATTTTGAATAGTGTTAGTGGTCATGTGACCTAATCGTATATATTCATTAATGAGTGTAGAATACATAGATTTATGTTGTGTATTTCTATCAAATTTTCTTTCCAATGAAAGAAATTGTTTGGTAGCTGTGGTTTTGGTATCCCCTAGAGCTGATGTGGGCAATTTTAATGATAATGTAATTACTAATCTACCATCTGAGTTGCGATTAGTAGTTTTGTTACAATGATCATGGCATGCTTGTTCTTCTGAAGTTAAAGTTCTACATTTTTTAACAGACTCGCTTTCACAAACCTTGGGAATTTGAGTTTGTTCTTTTGTAATTAAAGTGCTACATTCCTTTACATACTCGCTTTCACAAAGCTTGGGAATTTGAGTTTGCAAGGATGTGTGATAATGATGCGCATGATTGTTGTTAGTAACAGATTTGTATTTAGTTACTATCCAACCCAGTGAAGTGTTTTGCAACTGCAATCGATCATTGGATAGTGTTGATTTGCCTACGCGTAATAGTTTCCAAAAAATATCAGCTCCTAACAATAAATCCACAGATTGTGTTTTGTTAAAACTAGGATCTGCTAGTTTTATGGTATGCGGTATTGATAGATTGAAAATATCCAATGTGATGTGTGGAATTTTGTCGGTTATTGTGTCTGTAGGCAGACAATATACAAAGGTTTTGTAATTGTTGTTGAATGAATGCAAAGTGATTTTTGCTTGTTTATGAGTTTTAGCTTCGGAGTTATCAATTCCGGTAGCAACTACATCCGAATTTGTAGTGTGAATTTTTAATTTTTGTAATAAACTTTTGGTTATAAAACTTGATGGACTACTGTTATCCAGAAGCGCGCGTGCAGTAATTATTTTACCGGTTTTGTCAGGTATGTTGACTAAAGCGGTTGATAACATAACTTGACTTGTTTGTTTGACTTGCGCTGTGAGTGTGCTGGAAGTGGCGGCTTTAGGAATTGAAGTGCTTGATGCTTCAATTGATTTAGACGCTGAGATAATTTTAATGATTTTTGCGCCTATTTTAACGTATTGCATCCAAAAATCGGTATTTTCTTCATCAATGAGATCCCATTCACTCTCATCTTCTACTAATTCTCTCATTTGAGAGTGAGTTTTATTAATAGAAGCCATTAGTGGTTCCCATTGTTTATGAAGAAACTTTATGTTTTCCACATCGTAAGTGGATGGATCTTTTATATCAACATTTTCGATGGCTTTACTGCATCGATTTAATGATGATTTAATACTATGTATTTTTGTAGTTAAGATTTTTAAAGACATTGTGAATGTGACTTTAAAATCTCTATTGATATTTTAAATATAATATTTAAAACTAATTGTAATAGTGTATTATTGCTGATGCAAATAATATGAATGGTACTCTATTACGTACAATACGTAAAAGACTTCTGTGCAAAATACACAGACGGTAATTTCGGTTTGAACATATGTATTCAAACGCTAAAAAATGGAATAATAATATTCGCTATGTAAATGCGATTGGCGTATGTACTCTAAATGTCTTAATCCTATGAGAGGACTTTAGATGACCTATGTGAGATTATACTTATGGAATCGAATGTTCGCAACCAATGCAATTAATGTATGTGTGCTGAATGACACAAATATAATATTTAAAAAATAATTGAAAAAGATATATTATTGTGGATGCAATAATATAATCGGTGATCTATTACGTAGCACGTAAAAAGATTTCTGTGCAAAATACACAGATGAGTATTTTGGTTTGAACAAATATATTCAAACGCTTAAGATGGAATAATAATATTCGCTAAATAATGCGATTGGCGTATGTGCTCTAAGTGTCGTATTCCTATGAGAGGACATTAAATGACGTAATATAAGAGGCTATACTTGTGTAATCTAATATTCGCAACCAATGCAATTAATGTGTGTGTGTGTGTGTGTGTGCTTAATGACACTAATACGAGCCCTATAGATGGTCATTAGCTTGGTAACGCTAAATGACTTGACTAAAGTGGCAAGGATTTATTAACTACAAACAGAAACTAAATATCGTTGAAAGATTGATTAAAAAATATAATACAACAATGATACGAACTTATGATGGAACTGAATCATTGATGTCTAAACACCTTGGTAAAATGAAATAACGCTTCAAACAGTAGTAAATGTAAAATTTGTAAAAATATATAAGATGTAAGTGCAAAAACCCAAAATAGAGGTAATAAAGGATAGGATGGGAATTATATAAATGTTTTAGGATTACCTTGACACCACTGTCGTGTAGTAGCTCTCGTTTCAAGACTGAATCCAGATGCTGCTGCGATTGACTCGTGTGTGCTGTTGTACTTGGCGCCAAAAGTGAGATTTTTCTAGATTGTTCACCTTGCTTGATGAATTCTTTTCAAAGATGATCAATGCGGTGTGAATCTTCTTTGAAGATGCTCAATTGCTGGATCCGTTGATGAGAATCTTGCTTGAAGATGATCAAATGGATGGAATCTTCTTTGAAGGATCAAAATGCTGATTATCCTAGCTCGTATCCGTTCTTCAAGATGTTCAATTCTTGTGAATCCGCTCTTGAAGATGGTTTAATGGTGTATATCCGCTCTTGAAGATGACCAAATGGTTGTGAGTCTTCTTCGAAAGATTAAAATGCTGAACGTATCCTAGCTCGTATCCGGCTCGAAGCCGACCAAATGGTTGAGTTTATACCTATGTATCTATATAAGCTTGAGATTGGCTTATCTGCGATGTTGACGGTTTCCAATTTCTCAGATTGATTGATTGCTTCCAACTCCTTTGATAGCGATAGATTGCGTCAAAACTTTCTCGAAGGACCTTTTTGTTATTAAGTAATTAATAGCAATTTTTTATTTTTGCTTTGAATCAAATAGCAGCAAAACACTAGTATTTTACATAAAACATTTATTATACAAAACACTTGACGAATTACAATAATTGAAAGTTAAATGAATAACTATATATATATCAATGATACAATTCACTATTAAAATTTTATTATAATTATCAGACTGTTGAAAGTTGGAGCTGATATTTTAGATGTTTACTGTTCTAGTTGATAGCTAATAATTTGGTGTTTATTGTACGACGTTTGAGTTAATAATGATTATTTTAATAGTGTTTTAAAAGTACATTGGTAAAAAAATGCATTTGGCAGGCCAGCTGTGTGCCCTTGAAACTGGTTTGTAAAATAGAATACAATGCCAGGGTAACAATGACAATAACTTTGTTAGTTAATTCAATAACAAAGAAAGATAAATTATTTGGTTAAACAATAGAATTATTACAAAACTTAAGAACTAAAAATTAACAAAATTATATTCTAATGAAATACATTAAAGAACGTAAATTATCTATATAAAAATATAGGTTGTGCATGCGTTCTTAACCAATAGCAATATATTATTTATTATAAATATAAGAATTTGAATACAAAAAGTGTAAGCATAAATGTCCACAATTTACAGTATTAAATTTTTGAAATCTATCATAGTTATATTGAATAGTATTATTTTTAAAGTATTCAATTGCTTCTTTTGGAGGTTGAAGGTTACCAAAACTATCAAAATATAAAATATTTTTATTTCTTTTTATGTAAGCTACCCAATGTGTTCCCGCTGATGTTTTATCATCTAAATTTATTATACCACTTTCATTTATATACATTTTTTTAGGCAAATCATTTCTCATGAATACCCCTCTAAAGTGAGGGATATTAAATTTCTTGGCATATTTTCTTAAATCAACATCAGTAAGGGCTCGTTTAGGTAGCTTCAACGAAAGTTTTTTGGATACGGATTAATATATAATCCTAACCCTTTTTTATAAGGTTTTAAATAAATTCCTTTGCCAGATTTTCCAATAGCAATTTCCTCCATAGTTTGGTTATGTTTTTGATTTTCTGGTAACATTTTTTTTGCATCCTTTGCCTCATTTATTGCTTTTGCAACACCTGCAACACCACCTGCCAATCCACCTAGTGCTGATAATCCCGCAAATAATAGAATTAGAAATGGTAGAAAACCACCTACTTTTGGTATAGGAATTATTCTTAGTTTATTAACTTTAAATTTTGACTTTTTATTAATTGATTGTTTTGCGGCTTGTGATGCAATTTTAATAGCTTTTGACACACTCTTAGGATTATCAGGGTTAATTAAAGTATTTTTTAGCGCACCACGAGCATTAAGAATAGCTTTCTTTAATGCTGCTATACTATGCTTGACCTTTCCGCTACACTTTATTTTCTTCTTTTTAATTTTTTTATTTCGTTTCAACCCCATTCCAAGTTTGGTTTTGATATTCATGATATTAGCAACAAGTAATGATGCTAAACGTTCACTTAACTTTGAATCTTTAGAAAAATATTGCTTCCAAGCTTTCTCAATCAGTATTTTATCAGCTACGTGTCTTTTACTTAAATCTTTATAGCGGTGATATGCAATGTCATGTTCTTTGCAAGCTGAGTCCAATGCATTAACTCCTTGATCTCCTCGGTTTAAACGTTCTATTAAACGTGTTCCAGGACCGCAATAGTTGTATCCAGGCAAGTGCAACTCAAAAGGTAATTTATTGATTAGTTTATCAATAAGACCATCACCTTTCTTTACTTTTATCATACTGACCAAAGTATGTGCTATCATCCAATTTTATACTTTATAATATTTTCATATATAAAGATTAAACATTTAAAATGTATTCCATTAGTTTATAACACATGCCTGGTTAAACAATGAAGTTTGTAAAGCAAAAACAAACTCTTTCTGTAAAGAATGTAGATAATCAAAGTAATAATTACACTAATAATTCAAAACATGGTTTACTTTTACCAAACGACATTAGATGCATTATTTGTGGACCTTCAAACTGTGGAAAAACTAATGTTATGTTTAATCTAATTGAACATCCAAATGGGTTGCGATTTAAAAATATATACATTTATTCAATATCTTTATATCAACCAAAATATAAAATATTACAACAAATTATGAAGAATATTAATGGTATGGGATACTATACATACACTGACAATGAAGAGATTATTAGACCTGAAGATGCCAGCCCAAATTCTATATTCATATTTGATGATGTTGCTTGCGATAAACAAAATAATATTCGAAATTTTTTTAGCATGGGCCGTCATAATTTGATAGACTCTTTCTATTTATGTCAGACTTACAGCAAGATTCCAAAGCAATTAATACGGGATAATACTAATTTTATTATATTATTCAAGCAAGATGACTTAAATTGAAAGCATATATATGATGATCATGTTAACTTTGACTTTCCAAGTTTTCTAGAGTTTAAACAAGTTTGTAATCTATGTTGGGATTCAAATAAATATTCCTTTATGGTAATAGATAAAAATAGTGACTTAAATAAAGGGCGATACAGAAAAGGATTTGATATGTTTTTAGATATAACCAAGTAACCTTTACAATAATAATCAGTGTTAAGGTAACAATCTTCATAATAACATGCATTTATTATCTTAATAAACATTGATTACGTTCAAATTATGTTCAAATTACATTAATTACGTTCCCATTACGTTGAATTTACGTTCAAATTACATTGATTACGTTACCATTACGTTGAATTTACGTTCCCATTTCGTTTAATTTACGTTCAAATTACGTTCCCATTACGTTGAGTTTACGTTCAAGTTGCATAAAGTTTGCATGTAACCATGTTTAAATCAAAGAAACGTGCAAAAAATACTGTGGTTAAAATAAAGACTCCTCCTACCAGATTTAAAAAAAAAAGGAATAGTAAACGTAAAATAATAAGCAATATGACTAATGATGAAAATAAAAAATTAACATGCGATATTATTAAATCAAGCGATTCTATAAGACAAAAGTATCTCGCATTAAAACTAAGAGAATCTGAGGCACAAAGGTACTTTGACAAACAGCTTGAACCAATAACTACACCACTAAATATACTAGCTAATAAAAGTACTTCCAATATTAAATTAGCGAAACCAATCAAACAAGATATTGATACAAAACCGTATGATTTTAAGGTTGAAACAATTAAATCTAAGTTAGATAACATGTTAAAAGAACCACTAGTCACTACATTTATACCAAAACAGCAAAATGATTTAACATTAGCTAAAGAACCAACAATGGAACTTAGTCAGTTAGATGATGAGGTTTTTGAAACAAATGAACCCTTAGAATATAGTAGAGTACAAGATCCAAACTTATTTAAGACATCTATAAAACTGTCTGAAGTTGAAGAAAATTATAAAAAACAAGTTGATAAATACGCCTTTCATTATTTAATTGATTTTAATAGACGAGAAGGTGATCCAAGTATATTTGATCATACATTTGGTATAAATTTAGAAGATGGTAATTTAATATTAGGAAAAACACTGGTTACGTTTGATAAAGAGGGTATTATAATAGGAAATAAAAAATATAAGCCATCCCCCGGATTATATGAATCGCTTTTTAAAATAGATCCAAGCGCAAATATTTATAGTGAGGAAGATTTAGAGGATTATAAAACAATTTTAACTGATACAAATGCACATAGAACATTATATTTACCTAGTGGTAAAATTAAAAACAAAGGTATAAAATATAAAAAAATTATATCGCTATTATTTCCTCCTCAAACAAAATTAAGTGCCCCAGCGTCTTCAACACCATATTCTTCAGAAAGATTACTAAACGTTCGATCAAGACTTTTGCAGCGTACGTCCTCAGTTGGTTTACAAAATAATAAACGTTTAGGAGGTGGCAATTTAATACCAAACTTTATGACTTCAGTTGGTTTACAAAATAATAAACGTTTAGGAGGTGGAAATTTAATACCAAACTGTATGACTTTAAACAATAATCAAAAGGATTTCATTTACTGAGATGACCCAAATGAATTAGTTGAAAGATTACAACTACTTATTAGTTCAAAAATGGCGGGCAATACATCACATGACAATGAAATTATTTTAATAGTTGAAGAATTAAAAGAAGCTAATATTATTATATAAATACTTAAACACATTCCCTTCTTTTTCATTAATTTTTAACTACTCATGTAAGTAACATGACTATTAACAAATTTGGAGTACATATACATAAGAAAAAAATTACTCGGTACGAAACAGTATCAAAAATAATTTAATTATTATAGATAGACGTTTAAAAGCTGTAGAGAAAGATATTCATGATGCTTATATTAATAACTTTATTGAAGTTAATAAAAAAATTGCAACATTAATTACAGAATTAAAAACAAAACATAGTTTAGATATTAGTTCTTGATAAATTTTGTGTAATAATAAGTATGAGCAAAACAAATATAGGTATAATTAATGAGTTACATAAACCTGCACTTAAAAACTATAAGCGTAGACATGTAATCATAAAAGGTCTAAATGATTCTTGGCAAGCTGATTTAGTAGAAATGATTCCGTATGCAAAAGAAAACAAAGGTTACAAGTATTTACTCACAGTAATTGATATATTTTCTAAATATGCATGGGCAGTTCCAGTAAAATCAAAATCTGCAAAAGACGTTACTGTTGCATTTGAAAATATTTTATTAAAAAATAAGAATAAGGTTCCGAAAAACTTACAAACAGATAACGGAAAGGAATTTTATAACACTGAATTTAAAAAAGTTATAGATTCGTATGATATAAACCATTATAGTACATTTAGTAATATGAAAGCATCCATTATTGAAAGATTTAATAGAACTCTAAAAAATGCTATGTAAAAAGATTTAAGTATAAAAGGAAACTATAATTAGATTAATAACATTGACGCACTTGTTAGCAAATATAATAATACTCATCATTCAACAATTAATATGAAGCCATCTCAAGTATCAATAAAAAATGAAAAAAAATTATTAGGAAATGTGTACATTAAAATAAAAAGGGTCGGTTTAAGTCGATATAAAGTTGGAGATTATCTTCGTTTAAGCAATACCAAATCATTATTTGCAAAAGGGTATACTCCTAACTGGGGTACCGAAATATTTACTGTATCAAAAGTACAACTAAATAATCTAGTCACATATTTACTTAATGATTCTCATGGCCAATCAATTGCAGGCGCGTTTTACGAACAAGAACTACAAAAAACAAAATATCCAGATATATATCTAGTTAAGAAAGTTTTACAGAAAAAAGGAAAAAAAGTTTTTGTAAAGTGGTTAGGTTTAGATAAATCTCATAACAGTTGGATAGATGCTAAAAATATTGTATAACATTTTAAATAAATAAAACTACTGGATATTATAAATATGTATTTATTTTACAATAAAAATATATTTATAACAATAAATCGCTATCACTAAAACTATTAAAACCCCAAGGCAAAGTATCTGCACTGTTTTTTATAAAACACCGTTTATCATCAAAAGGACTTAAAGCAATTTTTGTTTGTTTAATGGAGTACACATTATGCAATTTTGAAACTATTCCTCTCTGAGTACAATTTTTTTCATTAAAAGTTCTTAAACAATTTTCATAATCTTCAAAAGAAATATGGTTTTTTACTACACTTGTCTTTATTCCTTTTATTTTTTTTATAATGTCATTATTATTAACCTTTATTGTATACATTTTCGATCTTAGTCCTATAAAGTGAGTCATAATTTTACCGGTATTTTCATCCTTCATTAAACCAAATACCTTTTTATTTACACGGGGAATATTATATTGATTATTTTCTTTATAATCACTTGAATCAAACTTACTTATATCGCGTTTTATAGTTTCATAAATATCTGATGTAATAATTTCATAAATTAACGTGTCAGTATCAATATATAATAACTTTAAATTATTATTAAAAAATTCTTTTTGCATATAATTATAATGAAAATCATACATTACTGTTTTAGATAAATCTGATATTGAAAAGCCAACATATATAGGTTTATTAAATGTAATATTAGGTTTTAAAAGTTCAATAGCTACAACATTTTTATTAAAAATTGTTCGGCTATGAAAATTATGTCGTGCTATTAATTTTTTTACTCCATATCGACCACCCAATTTTGTTTTCAATTTTATATCACGATGTTTTCTAACATTTTCCATTGTCTTACCAAATACACTATTATTCATTAATTTATACAAGTTTTTTTCAAAATCATTGGTAGCCATTTTTCTTTTTTCTGTATTTAAATCGATATAGTTTTTTAGCCACGGTGATTGACTAAATTTTAAAACTCGATGTATTTTTGATACTTGCATTTCTAAATGTATACATTGCTTTAAATTACTATAATGAATTATATATTTCTCCTTATCATATAAAGTAGTTAAAAGTTTTTTATGTTTACTTCCCGGTGGAATACAATGCTCAGGACAAAGCGGTAAATCTTTATGGAGATTATGTAAACTTTGAGGTTAAGTTAGATCTACTTCTAAAATGTAACCAGTATTGCTAGTTTCTGACAAATTGCATATAGTATTACTTATTTCCAATATTTCTTAGTTGTTTAACCATTTAAAATTTCCATATGGTAGGAATTGAGACATTGCATGACCGTATAAGTTATTAACATCCAAATACATTAGATATTTAGAAGGTAATTCAGGTTTATACTTTTTATTCATGTATTTGTTATTGGCCTCTGCATATCTGTTTGAACATTGACTTATACCACCTCTGATATCCTTCTCTATAAATAGCCACATATTTATATCAGTAAACAATTCAAGTTTAATTTTTGTTATTTTTAACATAGAATCCCAAGATAACCCTGGGATAGAAACATAATGCACTGGATCTTATTTATACGTGTCTAAACAATTATCTCGAAAATTTTCAAATAAGTCACAAAGTAATAACACATCGGTTTTTAAGTACAAATCTGAATATTCACCAAGTGTTTTGATATGAAATGTATTCCATATGTCTTGTGCATGTTTGTAATCTGTATCTGATAAGTAACTCTCATTTAATAAATTTAAAAAAATATTCTGAGGTGGTAAAGCTGTCTCATTTTACTTTTCCCAGGAATTTATATAATCATAAGGAAATACACCTTTTTTACTTAACAAATTAAATTCTTCATTGCTTAAATTGTTAAATTCTGATTTTAAATTTTTTAGTTTATTATTTGGTAAATAAGATGCTGAATTACTTAAAGAACTAGCCATAAATCGATATGAATCAATAAATCTTAATGAAATATTAGTTCCATACACATATTTCGTAAATGAAATATATTTTTCTTTATTAATTGGTAGCACAGAGGTTCTTCCACTTATTCCGGTAACTAAATCAATTATTATAAAATGTGAATCATAAGATGATAAATTGTGAAAAATTATTGGAATCACATAACTTTCATTATAATTTAAATTACATTCATTATGAGCTGGTCCTCTATAATTTCCTGTTAAATGACAATGATCTCGAACACGGTCTTGTTGCAACGGTTTTTCACATATATGACAATTTATTGCATCTAAATATTTCATCTTTTGTTGAGTTGTCAATGTTTTTATTGGTTATACATTTTTTATTATATCCTCAACATTATAAGCAATCTCTTTTATTTCATTTACAAACCACTGAACGCAATCTTCACCGCGATAACTATTATAATAAGATTTAGAGTCATCATATGAATATTTTACATAATATCCAACGCTATGTGCAATATGTGTTTGATATACCCGCTTGGTTTCAATATTTGTCACATTACTATCCAATATACTTTCAAAGTCTGCATAAATAACACATGCATTTCTAATTTTTCTCTTAAAGTTTTTAAACTCAAGTATATTAGAATTTTCAACTGGCATTATCGGTTTAACTGATCTCAGTCCTAATCCAACACAGTCTTGTAAATGTTCCTTAAACTTGCACTCATATCTAAAGAAATGTAAACATCGATCACATATAAATTTCTTACAATTTGTTTTTGAAAGTTGATTTATAACAAGTCTTGATAAATTCTTTATCCAACAAAAATGAAATTTTATTTTATTGTCACATTCCTCATTATTACTTTCAACAACATCTTCTTCATCCTCTTCTTCTTCTTCTTCTTCATCTTCTACTTCATAATCACTTTGAATCATTAATAAATGTATATGTTTACTTTCATATATTTTACTTACATATACAGGAATAGTTACAAATGTTTTCTTGCTCTTTTTTAAAATATACACATTTATTGTTATATTATTTAGTTTTTCAAATTTTGAAACTTGTGATAACGTCATTGGAAATTTATTACCATTTAAATTAAGACAATTTACATATCTCTTATAAGACGATACTTTTTCAGCATTATATTTTGCTGGATAAAGCGCTGATAATACTGCCCATAGAAAACATTTATCATCCTTATTCTGAACATTTATTACAGCCTTTTTTCGTTTTATTTCAACTGGTAAGTCAATAAATGATGAACCATAAAATGGAACAAATTGATTTATATTTACTATCATATTCACTATTTTATATAGAGCCCATCCACTTTGATTTTCTTGAAAAGTTTCTAAATCTTTTAATACAACATCAATAACATTTTCCTTATACCAATGTTTTAAATCTGTTGATACAAAAATTTCATTATTTTTAGTATTAAAATATTTGTATTCAAATATATGTTCTTCTTCTTCTTTAGCTGATGGTAAAACAAATTCACCACAAAATATTACGTTAACTTTTAAAGCACTATATTTTTTTAAAGCATTTTTAATTCTAGATGCAAACATATAAAATGCATCGTTTAAAAATTGTAATGGATCAATATGTCTTAAATTATTTAACACTCCTGTTCTAACACGTCCTTTAAATGATGAATTTATTTCCTGCCATTTAATCCGATCACTACGTTTTATACTATTTATAGTTCCTCCTCCTCTAACTTTTTGTTTATTTTCTAACAATGTTTAAAAATTTTTTAAGACACTTATATTGCTTTCAATGCTTCGCTTATATCCAATTGAATAGGTATTTTTATTATTTTTTAATAACTTATTTAACAACTTTATATTTATTTTATTATAATCAGACCACTTTTTCCACTGAATTCTTAAATATTTTGAACTATTCAAATGTTCAATAATTGTTCTCATATGCTTAATAATCTTACAACCGTTATCCATTGTAAATTATATATTTCAGTTTGAAAATCAAAATATAAATCACAATTGTTTTTAAAAGTTCATTTATTTATAGAATTTTACATAAAAAAATATGCATTAATCACTATGTTATACTTGATATAAAGATTTATCCACTAATTTAGAACACAAATTATAATTTTTTAATGTCACTGTTATACAATGAGATATATTAAGCAAGTTGTCCCTAGATTCTTTCTGTAAATAAACAGAAGATGATTTAAGTTTTTGTTCATTCAAATATTGCTGTTGACATTGTATATTTTCAGAAATTTAAATATATATAAAATGAAAGTAACATATATAACTGGCTTAGAAATCAAACCTTAAGGTATCCAAATATAAAATTTCTTTTTCTTCTTCTTCTAATGAAAATAATGATTAAGAATAATTTTGTTTTTTTTTTCAAAATAATTAAATTTATCAGGTTTCAGTTCTATATGTAACTGATACTTTTCAATTGCATTTAATTTCTCTAATTTGGAATAAGAAATTTCATTAAACTGATGTAGCATATATAAATATTTAACTAAATTAAAATTTATAACTTTATTACCAAAATCAAATAAACGTATTTTTTGATATATACATGCGTTATATAAATCATCAAAATAGCCCGTTCTTAATTGCCTTAGAATATTTTTAAAATTGTGATGTTTCAAATCTGGTTTTATATTATATTTAAATTCAAATTCTTTCCTTAATTTTAATTCTAATTTTGCTACCTCACTTATTTTATAACCTAATTTTTCAAATTCATAAAATTTCCTTATAAGGTGGTAGTTGTTACAATCAATCGCACGCTCTTTCATATGAAGATTGCATAACTATAAATAAATAAATAAAT
The DNA here is from genome assembly GCA_963678705.1 of Panorpa germanica. Lineage (NCBI taxonomy): Eukaryota > Metazoa > Arthropoda > Insecta > Mecoptera > Panorpidae > Panorpa > Panorpa germanica. Next base: position 130,013 of record CAVMBN010000181.1, read on the forward strand.
AAATAAATAAATAAATAAATAAATAAATAAATAAATAAATATTAGGTAAATAAATAAGGATTTGAAATACTAAAGAAAAAGAAGTAGAACTTACTTGTACTCCAGGATGAACTATATTTGGACACGTATAATCCAATGTATCATCGGAATACAGATATGCACAGCAATATTCTGTTGACATTTAAAACTGTTATTATAAGGGTTCAAACGGTAAAAACTCAAGATTAGGTTGAAACTGCTATAGACACCTGTAAATATTTAAAAACTACTATTAAATTTATTGTAAACATACAAAATCTTATACAAAATTTACTTACCACATAATTATCCACTTCCAAACTGAAATTATTGATAAATTTTTTTTTTTTAAAAATAGCACTAAATAGCCACTAAGTTATTTAAAAACACAAGTTATTTAAAAAGAACTAATATTCATTAACTAACTCAGAACAAGACTTTGCAAGACACTCTAATACACAAACTGCACAAAATCCTTTTGGTTTAATGTGACACAATCATAAGACTTATATATACATATATATATATATATATAAAAATTATAATATAAAAATTTAACAGGGTTGCACTTTACTTATTTAATACTATAATATATTTACCATCAGACTATCAATTCTTAATTCTATCATCCCCGCGCATTCAAAATAAATAAAATTCTCGGGGCCCCGACCCTTCGAGCAGTTTTATTTTAAAAAGTTTGTTTCAACTTAAGTTAGAGCTTTTGGTTTAGCTAATTGTGATTCTACTATTATCCACAACCTATATAGCCTCATACATATGGATCAAACCGCTGCCTAATAAATTTGTATAATAAAATATCCTCCTACTATTTTAACAGTTACTGTGGTGTTATAACCTCATATATGTAAAACAACACCATTGTCTGACTTATAAGACTTTATGATTATTACAACACATAAAAAAAAAAAAAAAAAAAAATAACTGTATGCTTTAAGAATCATCAATGATATAATGTACGTATATTATAACTTTTAGTATACTTAAATAAATAATCTAATACAACAATACCCAATCCGGCCCCTACATTTAACTAAAACCGAGTCTAATATTTCAATAACTTCACTATCACTCTAATTACAACTAATAATAAGAAATACGCTTTGCATAAGAATAATTTACTAAAGTTCTCACACAGTTCTGCAGTTTTGTCAACGTTTGGAAAATATTGTTTTTTTTTCTGGTGAATTCGTGGTCTTAAGAGAGTTCTCACACAGTTCTGCTTGCAAATAACCTATATGTGAAGAACATGTGTTTTATCAGGAAGAACTTATTGCATATTTTTTTTCTGGTGAATTCGTGGTCTTACGAGAGTTCTCACACAGTTCTGCTTGCAAATAACCTATATGTGAAGAACATGTGTTTTATCAGGAAGAACTTATTGCATATTTTTTTTCTGGTGAATTCGTGGTCTTACGAGAGTTCTCACACAGTTCTGCTTGCAAATAACCTATATGTGAAGAACATGTGTTTTATCAGGAAGAACTTATTGCATATAAAAACATAGTTTAATAAACTCTTAATGCATGGGAAATTATAAGTTTAGTATAAGGTCGCTGCCCTCTATCTATTACATTGTAAGAAACATAAATGTTACACTGTAAGAATAATTTTTGCTAAGCAAATTGTATATTATTAAATATATCGATACCTATGACGTTATTGGTACATGTAAAACCAAAATCTTATTTTATTATGACGTCACATGGTATAATGTATAATATCGCTATTTCACTCTTTCACAATACTGCTTTCTCACACATATCTCAGGATACGAACATAAACGATTGGTTTCCGGAAATTGACGAAGAATGCAATAATTACGGCCATATTTTCTACACCAATACTAACACACACGTAATACTTATTATCGCTATCTCACTCTTTCATACCTGTACCTAGAGATAAAGTCTGTAATGAGGTCATCATCTTCTAAACCAATCACAACACAGCTTATCCACTTACCCTCACTCCTCACCCCACTATTACCACCAACATTGTCTAGCCACACCCCCTCTTCATATTGTGACCTATATGCATCCCCATCACAATAATTTCCAACTCAATTTCAAATTTAAGCCAGAACCCGCTTTGTAACACTACTACATTTATGCCAATAGTTGTGTATTGTGCTTCGGCATTATATTACAGGATCAATCTTCCAGATCTTTCATGCAAAGAACTATGTTATTGACGATGACGCGTTGTTGCAGAACTGTATCTACAGAAGTGGTGCAGGTGATATTTAGGACAATTCCTTTAGATTTAGAAATCACTCATGCACTTACTCAAGTACAAATTACGCTAGAACTAAAAAAATCAAATTTTGATGATTTAAAATTATTGCGACAAATTTCGAGAATTTAAAGGTAATGCGGCTGTAGGATAAAAGTCTGGAGACAATACCAAATATATTGCCAAAGAGATAAATGCATATATGCATAAGCTCTGGCAAGACAGATGGGGCTTAATCCAAAAAGGAAGACCTACGTATTGGTTTACAAGGACGTTAATATTGCTTTGCAACACAAGTGGTTTCTATCTACTATGTGTGTTATCGACTCCTGCTACTTTAGGTGAAAAAAGTGATTAAAAGTGAGAAATTAATTACGGAAATAAATTAAATAAATTATATGAATACTTTTTCAAACGAAAAGTATTTAAGTTTGTTTTAAATTTGTGTTAATTTACCCTTAACAAAGTGTTTTTACAAAAGTTTGGCAGTTGGAAACCAGTGTTAAATACGAATTTTTCATTACGCGTACACGCGGTCTTATAAACATAACCTCAAAATTGTAACTTTGATGTTTGATATAAGACATTAATAAGTGCGATAGACAAAAAAAGTGATAATAATTAGGTTAGTGTTAGTGCTAAAACATCAAGTGGTTAAGAAATCTGTAAAGCTATATAAGGAAGACCTCATATAAACACTACAAATATACGGAAGACAAAAGGTTGCCGCCCACTATTAAGTAAGTCGATTGCCATTAACTATAAATAATATTAAAACATAAGAAATAGTTTATATAAATGCGTGTTTTAAATAATAAAGAGAGTGTATTAATTGTTATAAGTGATTAAGTGAACAATAAATGCGGTTTTCTTGGAAATAGTGATTGATCGTTTATGAACATTTAATGGTAACGAACAAATGGTAAGTAAGTAGGCTTAAGTACAAGTATGTAAATGAGATATTTATAGAAATTCAGTGTGCCTTTGATAATGTCTAATGGCCAAGTGACCTTCAAAGAATTAGACCGGCAAAAACTCTAGGTACGTCTACTGTGCTATGGAAAACTATTTTCATTGTCGAACATTAATTTTACAAACCGATTACCGTTCCATGAAAAGGCAACTATCTAAAGGTTGTCCTCAGCGATCCGTAATGAAGCCTGAGCTCTGGAACATGGTATTCGACAAAAACTGTGTTTCTCACTCGAAAGGTTGTGTAAACGTATGTTTTGCCAACGATAATGTTATCCTTATCGGTGCAAATAGTACAGAACAACTAGAAAGCCGTTCTCGACCTGCTATAGATAAAATCTGTAGTTTCTTGAAGCTACAAAGCTACGAAACAAAAAAGGGAACAACGAATGATAAACTTGTATTACACCTTGCGCGTGTCACAAGGACGGAATGAAGCTTAAACTCGGCAACTATGCCGACACTATACAAGGGGGCATTTATGCCAATAGTTGTGTATTGTGCTTCGGCATTATAATTCAGGATCAATCTTCCAGATCTTTCATGCAAAGAACTATGTTATTGACGATGACGCGTTGTTGCAGAACTGTATCTACAGAAGTGGTGCAGGTGATATTGGGGACAATTCCTTTAGATTTAGAAATCACTCATGCCCTTACTCAAGTACAAATTACGCTAGAACTGAAAAAATCAAATTTTGATGATTTAAAATATTGCGACAAAAGTAGTTGAGGAGAGCCGCTTCTGGCTTAAATCATACTATGAGTTGGAAATTATTGGTGGTGGGGATGCATTTAGGTCACGGTATGCAGAGGGGGCGTGGCTAGACTTGGAAGAATGTAAAAGGGGGTAATAGTGGGGTGAGGAGTGAGGTGGCGTGGCTAGACAATGTTGGGGTAATAGTGGGGTAATATGAAAGAGTGAGATAGCGATATTAATTATTACGTGTGTAATAATTAATATCTAATGGTAAAGAGTGAGATACCGATATTAATTCTTATGTTTGATTTGTTATTGGTTATAAGATTATGACAGTGTTAAATTATTTATAACAGTGTATTTATAACGCATTCCTTCGAATTCACCGGAAATTTGAAGCACACGTGTTAGCAGGCGTCAGCACTTATCATGAGAACTTCATATATAAATCATTCTTATGGGAACGTGTTGAATACAAGCGAGTATTTTCCAAACGTAGACAAATTTTTTTGTATATAAATTATTCTTATGCAATAGTGAAGTTATTGAAATATTAGATTTGGACGATGAAACTGTACAAGTGTTAGACTCTGATGACGAAATTGTAAAAGTATAACATAGTGATTAATGCATATTTTTTATGTAAAACTCTATAAATAAATGAACTTTTAAAAACAATTGTGATTTATATTTTGATTTTCAAACTGAAATATATAATTTACAATGGATAACGGTTGTAAGATTATTAAGCATATGAGAACAATTATTGAACATTTGAATAGTTCAAATTATTCAAGTATTCAGTGGAAAAAGTGGTCTGATTATAATAAAATAAATATAAAGTTGTTAAATAAGTTATTAAAAAATAATAAAAATACCTATTCAATTGGATATAAGCGAAGCATTGAAAGCAATATAAGTGTCTTAAAATATTTTCAAACATTGTTAGAAAATAAACAAAAAGTTGGAGGAGGAACTATAAATAGTTTAAAACGTAGTAATCGAATTAAATGGCAGGAAATAAATTCATCATTTACAGGACGTGTTAGAACAGGAGTGTTAATTAATTTAAGTCACATTGATCCATTACAATTTTTGAACGATGCATTTTATATGTTTGCATCTAGAATTAAAAATGCTTTAAAAAAATATAGTGCTTTAAAAGTTAACGTAATATTTTGTGGTGAATTTGTTTTACCATCAGCTAAAGAAGAAGAAGAACATATATTTGAATACAAATATTTTAATACTAAAAATAATGAAATTTTTGTATCAACAGATTTAAAACATTGGTATAAGGAAAATGTTATTGATGTTGTATTAAAAGATTTAGAAACTTTTCAAGAAAATCAAAGTGGATGGGCTCTATATGAAATAGTGAATATGATAGTAAATATAAATCAATTTGTTCCATTTTATGGTTCATCATTTATTGACTTACCAGTTGAAATAAAACGAAAAAAGGCTGTAATAAATGTTCAGAATAAGGATGATAAATGTTTTCTATGGGCAGTATTATCAGCGCTTTATCCAGCAAAATATAATGCTGAAAAAGTATCGTCTTATAAGAGATATGTAAATTGTCTTAATTTAAATGGTAATAAATTTCCAATGACGTTATCACAAGTTTCAAAATTTGAAAAACTAAATAATATAACAATAAATGTGTATATTTTAAAAAAGAACAAGAAAACATTTGTAACTATTCCTGTATATGTAAGTAAAATATATGAAAGTAAACATATACATTTATTAATGATTTAAAGTGATTATGAAGTAGAAGATGAAGAAGAAGAAGAAGAAGAAGAAGAAGATGTTGTTGAAAGTAATAATGAGGAATGTGACAATAAAATAAAATTTCATTTTTGTTGGATAAAGAATTTATCAAGACTTGTTAGTAATCAACTTTCAAAAACAAATCATAAAAAATTTATATGTGATCGATGTTTACATTTCTTTAGATATGAGTACAAGTTTAAGGAACATTTACAAGACTGTGTTGGATTAGGTCTAAGACCAGTTAAACCGATAATGCCAGATGAAAATTCTAATATACTTGAGTTTAAAAACTTTAAGAGAAAAATTAGAAATGCATGTGTTATTTATGCAGACTTTGAAAGTATATTGGATAGTAATGTGACAAATATTGAAACCAAGGGGGTATATCAAACACATATTGCACATAGCGTTGGATATTATGTAAAATATTCATATGATGACTCTAAATCTTATTATAATAGTTATCGTGGTGAAGATTGCGTTCAGTGGTTTGTAAATGAATTAAAAGAGATTGCTTATAATGTTGAGGATATAATAAAAAATGTATTACCAATGAAAACATTGACGGCTCAACAAAAGATTGAATATTTAAATGCAATAAATTGTCATATATGTGAAAAACCGTTGCAACAAGACCGTGTTCGAGATCATTGTCATTTAACAGGAAATTATAGAGGACCAGCTCATAATGAATGTAATTTAAATTATAATGAAAGTTATGTGATTCCAATAATTCTTCACAATTTATCATCTTATGATGCACATTTTATAATAATTGATTTAGCTACCGGAATAAGTGGAAGAACCTCTGTGCTACTAATTAATAAAGAAAAATATATTTCATTTACGAAATATGTGTATGGAACTAATATTTCATTAAGATTTATTGATTCATATCGATTTATGGCTAGTTCTTTAAGTAATTTAGCATCTTATTTACCAAATAATAAACTAAAAAATTTAAAATCAGAATTTAACAATTTAAGCAATGAAGAATTTACTTTGTTAAGTAAAAAAGGTGTATTTCCTTATGATTATATAAATTCCTGGGAAAAGTTAAATGAGACAGCTTTACCACCTCAGGATAATTTTTTTAATTTATTAAATGATAGTAACTTATCAGATACAGATTACAAACATGCACAAGACATATGGAATACATTTCATATCAAAACACTTGGTGAATATTTAGATTTATACTTAAAAACCGATGTGTTATTACTTTGTGACATATTTGAAAATTTTCGAGATAATTGTTTAGACACGTATAAATTAGATCCAGTGCATTATGTTTCTGCCCCAGGCTTAGCATGGGATTCTATGTTAAAAATAACAAAAATTAAACTTGAATTGTTTACTGATATAAATATGTGGCTATTTATAGAGAAGGGTATCAGAGGTGGTATAAGTCAATGTTCAAACAGATATGCAGAAGCCAATAACAAATACATGAATGAAAAGTATAAACCTGAATTACCTTCTAAATATCTAATGTATTTGGATGTTAATAACTTATACGGTCATGCAATGTCTCAATTCCTACCATATGGAAATTTTAAATGGTTAAACAACCAAGAAATATTGGAAATAAGTAATACTATATGCAATTTGTTAGAAACTAGCAATACTGGTTACATTTTAGAAGTAGATTTAACTTATCCTCAAAGTTTACATAATCTCCATAAAGATTTACCGCTTTGTCCTGAGCATTGTATTCCACCGGGAAGTAAACATAAAAAACTTTTAACTACTTTATATGATAAGGAGAAATATATAATTCATTATAGTAATTTAAAGCAATGTATACATTTAGGAATGCAAGTATCAAAAATACATCGAGTTTTAAAATTTAGTCAATCACCGTGGCTAAAAAACTATATCGATTTAAATACAGAAAAAAGAAAAATAGCTACCAATGATTTTGAAAAAAACTTGTATAAATTAATGAATAATAGTGTATTTGGTAAGACAATGGAAAATGTTAGAAAACATCGTGATATAAAATTAAAAACAAAATGGGGTGGTCGATATGGAGTAAAAAGTTTAATAGCACGACCTAATTTTCATAGCCGAACAATTTTTAATAAAAATGTTGTGGCTATTGAACTTTTAAAATCTAATATTACATTTAATAAACCTATATATGTTGGCTTTTCAATATTAGATTTATCTAAAACAGTAATGTATGATTTTCATTATAATTATATGCAAAAAAAATTTTTTAATAATAATTTAAAGTTATTATATATTGATACTGACTCGTTAATATATGAAATTATCACATCAGATATTTATGAAACTATAAAACGCGATATAAGTAAGTTTGATACAAGTGATTATAAAGAAAACAATCAATATAATATTCCCCGTGTAAATAAAAAGGTATTAGGTTGAATGAAGGATGAAAATAACGGTAAAATTATGACTCACTTTATAGGACTAAGATCGAAAATGTATACAATAAAAGTTAATAATAATGATATTATAAAAAAAATAAAAGGAGTAAAGACAAGTGTAGTAAAAAACCATATTTCTTTTGAAGATTATGAAAATTGTTTAAGAACTTTAAATGAAAAAAAATGTACTCAAAGAGGAATAGTTTCAAAATTGCATAATGTGTACTCTATTAAGCAAACAAAAATTGCTTTAAGCCCTTTTGATGATAAACGGTGTATTATAAAAAATAGTACTGATACTTTGCCTTGGGGTTTTGATAGTTTTAGTGAGAGCGATTTATTGTTATAAGTATATTTTTAATGTAAAAATAAATACATATTTATAATAACCAATAGTTTTATTTATTTAAAATGTTATACAATATTTTTAGCATCTATCCAACTGTTATGATAGTTTTAGTGAGAGCGATTTATTGTTATAAGTATATTTTTAATGTAAAAATAAATACATATTTATAATAACCAATAGTTTTATTTATTTAAAATGTTATACAATATTTTTAGCATCTATCCAACTGTTATGAGATTTATCTAAACCTAACCACTTTACAAAAACTCTTTTTCCTTTTTTCTGTAAAACTTTCTCAACTAGATATATATCTGGATATTTTGTTTTTTGTAGTTCTTGTTCGTAAAACGCGCCTGCAATTGATTGGCCAAGAGAATCATTAAGTAAATATGTGACTGGATTAGTTAGTTGTACTTTTGATATAGTAAATATTTCGGTACTCCAGTTAGGAGTATACCCTTTTGCAAATAATGATTTGGTTTTGCTTAAACGAACATAATCTCCAACTTTATATCGACTTAAACCGACCCTTTTTATTCTATTGTATACATTTCCTAATAATTTTTTTTCATTTTTTATTGATACTTGAGATGGCTTCATATTAATTGTTGAATGATGAGAATTATTATATTTCTTAACAAGTGCATCAATGTTTTTAATCCAATTATAGTTGCCTTTTATACTAAAATCTTTCCACATGGCATTTTTTAGAGTTCTATTAAATCTTTTAACAATCGATGCTTTCATATTACTAAATGTACTATAATGGTTTATATCATACGAATCTATAACTTTTTTAAATTCAGTGTTATAAAATTCCTTTCCGTTATCTGTTTGTAAGTTTTTCGGAACCTTATTCTTATTTTTTAATAAAATATTTTCAAATGCAACAGTAACGTCTTTTGCAGATTTTGATTTTACTGGAACTGCCCATGCATATTTAGAAAATATATCAATTACTGTGAGTAAATACTTGTAACCTTTGTTTTCTTTTGCATACGGAATCATTTCTACTAAATCAGCTTGCCAAGAATCATTTAGACCTTTTATGATTACATGTCTACGCTTATAGTTTTTAAGTGCAGGTTTATGTAACTCATTAATTATACCTATTTTTGTTTTGCTCATACTTATTATTACACAAAATTTATCAAGAACTAATATCTAAACTATGTTTTGTTTTTAATTCTGTAATTAATGTTGCAATTTTTTTATTTACTTCAATAAAGTTATTAATATAAGCATCATGAATATCTTTCTCTACAGCTTTTAAACGTCTATCTATAATAATTAAATCATTTTTTGATACTGTTTCGTGCCGAGTAATTTTTTTCTTATGTATATGTACTCCAAATTTGTTAATAGTCATGTTACTTACATGAGTAGTTATAAATTAATGAAAAAGAAGGGAATGTGTTTAAGTATTTATATAATAATATTAGCTTCTTTTAATTCTTCAACTATTGAAATAATTTCATTGTCATGTGATGTATTACCCGCCATTTTTGAACTAATAAGTAGTTGTAATCTTTCAACTAATTCATTTGGGTCATCCCAGTAAATGAAATCCTTTTGATTATTGTTTAAAGTCATAAAGTTTGGTATTAAATTGCCACCTCCTAAACGTTTATTATTTTGTAAACCAACTGAAGTCATAAAGTTTGGTATTAAATTGCTACCTCCTAAACGTTTATTATTTTGTAAACCAACTGATGACTTACGCTGCAAAAGTCTTGATCGAACGTTTTGTAATCTTTCTGAAGAATATGGTGTTGAAGACGCTGTGGCACTTAATTTTGTTTGAGGAGGAAATAATAGCGATATAATTTTTTTATATTTTATACCTTTGTTAGATTTAATTTTACCATTAGATGAATATAATGTTCTATGTGCATTTGTATCAGTTAAAATTGTTTTATAATCCTCTAAATCTTCCTCACTATAAATATTTGCGCTTGGATCTATTTTAAAAAGCAATTCATATAATCCGGGGGATGACTTATATTTTTTATTTCCTATTATAATACCCTCTTTATCAAACGTAACCAGTGTTTTTCCTAATATTAAATTACCATCTTCTAAATTTATACCAAATGTATGATCAAATATACTTGGATCACCTTCTCGTCTATTAAAATCAATTAAATATTGAAAGGCGTATTTATCAACTTGTTTTTTATAATTTTCTTCAACTTCAGACAGTTTTATAGATGTCTTAAATAAGTTTGGATCATGTACTCTACTATATTCTAAGGGTTCATTTGATTCAAAAACTTCATCATCTAACTGACTAAGTTCCATTGTTGGTTCTTTAGCTAATGTTAAATCATTTTGCTGTTCTGGTATAAATGTAGTGTCTAGGGGTTCTTTTAACATGTTATTTAACTTAGATTTAATTGTTTTAACCTTGAAATCATACGGTTTTGTATCAATATCTTGTTTGATTGGTTGCGCTAATTTAATATTGGAAGTACTTTTATTAGCTAGTATATTTAGTGGTGTAGTTATTGGTTCAAGCTGTTTGTCAAAGTACCTTTGTGCCTCAGATTCTCTTAGTTTTAATGCGAGATACTTTTGTCTTATAGAATCGCTTGATTTAATAATATCGCATGTTAATTTTTTATCTTCATCATTAGTAGTATTGCTTATTATTTTACGTTTACTATTCCTTTTTTTAAATCTGGTAGGAGGAGTCTTTATTTTAACCACAGTATTTTTTGCACGCTTCTTTGATTTAAACATGGTTACATGTAAACTTTATGCAACTTGAACGTAATTTGAACGTAAATTCAACGTAAATAAACGTAATGGGAACGTAAATAAACGTAATGGGAACGTAAATAAACGTAATGGGAACGTAAATAAACGTAATGGGAACGTAAATTCAACGTAATGGGAACGTAATTAATGTAATTTGAACGTAATTAATGTAATTTGAACGTAATCAATGTTTATTAAGATAATAAATGCATGTTATTATGAAGATGGTTACCTCAACACTGATTATTATTGTAAAGGTTACTTGGTTATATCTAAAAACATATCAAATCCTTTTCTGTATCGCCCTTTATTTAAGTCACTATTTTTATCTATTACCATAAAGGAATATTTATTTGAATCCCAACATAAATTACAAACTTGTTTAAACTCTAGAAAACTTGGAAAGTCAAAGTTAACATGATCATCATATATATGCTTTAAATTTAAGTCATCTTGCTTGAATAATATAATAAAATTAGTATTATCCCGTATTAATTGCTTTGGAATTATGCTGTAAGTCTGACATAAATAGAAAGAGTCTATCAAATTATGACGGCCCATGCTAAAAAAATTTCGAATATTATTTTGTTTATCGCAAGCAACATCATCAAATATGAATATAGAATTTAGGCTAGCATCTTCAGGTCTAATAATCTCTTCATTGTCAGTGTATGTATAGTATCCCATACCATTAATATTCTTCATAATTTGTTGTAATATTTTATATTTTGGTTGATATAAAGATTTTGAATAAATGTATATGTTTTTAAATCGCAACCCATTTGGATGTTCAATTAGATTAAACATAACATTAGTTTTTCCACAGTTTGAAGGTCCACAAATAATGCATCTAATGTCGTTTGGTAAAAGTGATCCATGTTTTGAATTATTAGTGTAATTATTACTTTGATTATCTACATTCTTTACAGAAAGAGTTTGTTTTTGCTTTACAAACTTCATTGTTTAACCAGGCATGTGTTATAAACTAATGGAATACATTTTAAATGTTTAATCTTTATATATGAAAATATTATAAAGTATAAAATTGGATGATAGCACATACTTTAGTCAGTATGATAAAAGTAATAAACTAATAGAATACATTTTAAATGTTTAATCTTTATATATGAAAATATTATAAAGTATAAAATTGGATGATAGCACATACTTTGGTCAGTGTGATAAAAGTAAAGAAAGGTGATGGTCTTATTGATAAACTAATCAATAAATTACCTTTTGAGTTGCACTTGCCTGGATACAACTATTGCGGTCCTGGAACACGTTTAATAGAACGTTTAAATCGAGGAGATCAAGGAGTTAATGCATTGGACTCAGCTTGCAAAGAACATGACATTGCATATCACCGCTATAAAGATTTAAGTAAAAGACACGTAGCTGATAAAATACTGATTGAGAAAGCTTGGAAGCAATATTTTTCTAAAGATTCAAAGTTAAGTGAACGTTTAGCATCATTACTTGTTGCTAATATCATGAATATAAAAACCAAACTTGGAATGGGGTTGAAACGAAATAAAAAAATTAAAAAGAAGAAAATAAAGGGTAACGGAAAGGTCAAGCATAGTATGGCAGCATTAAAGAAAGCTATTCTTAATGCTCGTGGTGCACTAAAAAATACTTTAATTAACCCTGATAATCCTAAGAGTGTGTCAAAAGCTATTAAAATTGCATCACAAGCCGCAAAACAATCAATTAATAAAAAGTCAAAATTTAAAGTTAATAAACTAAGAATAATTCCTATACCAAAAGTAGGTGGTTTTCTACCATTTCTAATTCCATTATTTGCGGGATTATCAGCACTAGGTAAATTGGCAGGTGGTGTTGCAGGTGTTGTAAAAGCAATAAATGAGGCAAAGGATGCAAAAAAAATGTTAGCAGAAACTCAAAAACATAACCAAACTATGGAGGAAATTGCTATTGGAAAATCTGGCAAAGGAATTTATTTAAAACCTTATAAAAAAGGGTTAGGATTATATATTAATCCGTATCCAAAAAACTTTCGTTGAAGCTACCTAAACGAGCCCTTACTGATGTTGATTTAAGAAAATATGCCAAGAAATTTAATATCCCTCACTTTAGAGGGGTATTCATGAGAAATGATTTGCCTAAAAAAATGTATATAAATGAATGTGGTATAATAAATTTAGATGATAAAACATCAGTAGGAACACATTGGGTAGCTTACATAAAAAGAAATAAAAATATTTTATATTTTGATAGTTTTGGTAACCTTCAACCTCCAATAGAAGCAATTGAATACTTTAAAAATAATACTATTCAATATAACTATGATAGATTTCAAAAATTTAATACTGTAAATTGTGGACATTTATGCTTACACTTTTTGTATTCAAATTCTTATATTTATAATAAATAATATATTGCTATAAATACCTGAGTTTTATTTTTAATTTGTTATTACTATAACTAAGCTTATCGTAAAAGGATTTTTAAATAAAAAATAATGTCTATGACATTTACAATTATTGGAAATAAATCCGTATTAAGCGCCGATATTTTCCCTCCTATAGATTTGTACGATGAACAGTTTGAATTGGGAATAGTCGACTTTCAGACATTTAATTCAATACCAAAATTGACGACACTAACAATAAATTTTATTATGGAGATGGTAAAGTTATTTCAATACCAGTGGGTTCATATGAATTGGAAGATATTCAGGAATATTTAAGGTTAAACATGGGTGATTCTAGAGCGATAAAACACAACAGCGAATTTAAAGAAATATCTGATAAACAAATAAAAGAAGTATTTTTAAATTTAACTGCAAATACAAATACCCTTTAAAGTGAGATAATATGTACTGAAAAAATAGATTTTTCGAAAGAAAATTGTATTGGTTCATTACTAGGATTTAATAAGCAAGTATTAGAACCTAATATATTACATGTATCTAACTTACCGGTAAACATTATTAAAGTAAATAATATACGTATTGAATGCAATATTACATCTGGTTCCTATCTAAACGGACGTTTAGTACACACAATTCATGAGTTTTCACCTGCAGTTCCACCAGGATATAAGATAATAGAAATTCCAAAGCAAATCATTTATCTTCCAATCGTTGTACAGAAAATAGATAATATTTCTATAAAAATTGTTAATGAAGAAGGTGAACTTATCAATTTTAGAAAAGAAAAAATTTCCTGCCGATTGCACATACGAAAGATTCAATAATGGGTATATGTCATAATTTAAAAACAATATATAATTCGTCGTTTAATCAAACTCAGCGTAGTCCAACAAAGCCTTTTAAGAGGTTAACATTAAAAAATAAACAGTTTCTCAAGTCATTAGGGTTTAAATTAAATACTCTACAATGACCGCTCTTATGCTTAATGTTGAAGATAAATTTTTTTTTGACGAATCTATAAGTCAATATGAGATACATACATATAACCCATATTCTACTACTACTTTTGAAAATAACGATGAAATACGAATCCCAATAAATCAACATAATGTATATACATTACCCTCGGAATCTTACTTATACATTGAAGGAAAAATACAGGACACTTCAGAAACAACCCCAGTATTCATATTAAATGGTGTTTTACACCTATTTGAAAGTATAAGATATGAAATAAATTCAGTTGAAATTGATTCAAATAGAAACCCTGGTGTAACCTCTACTATGAAAGGCTATGTTTCACATAATAATAATGATATTCATATTTAAAATTTTGGATGGTGCGATAAAGATACTAATATAATAGATAAAAATGGAAACTTCAGTGTATGTATTCCTCTTAAAACGATATTTGGTTTTTGTGAAGATTTCGAAAAAATTATTTTACCAGTAAAGCATGAATTAATATTAATTCGATCAAAAAACGATAATAACGCACTTTGGATAGCAGCAGCTAAAGATGTATTACCAAAAGTAGTCATTGACAAAATACAATGGCGAATGCCTCATATTAATGTATCAGACAAAGAAAAATTGAAATTATTGCAAACAATAGAACGTGATAGATCATTATATATTGGTTTTCGAGCTTGGGAATTATACGAATATCCTGCTTTATCAAGTTCAACTAATCAAGTTTGGTCAATAAAAACAACAACTTCACTTGAAAAACCACGTTACGTTATATTAGGACTACAAAGGGAATCAAAAAATGATATGACTAAGGACATAAGTAAATTTTATACATGTTATTTGAGAAACGTAAAATTATACTTAAATTCTGAAATGTATCCATATGATAATCTAAACTTAGATTATAATAATAATAAATATTCGGTAGCCTATGAAATGTATGCAAATTTTCTAAAATCATACTATGATAAGAATTTAAACCCTGTTTTGAATTTAAAAGATTTTAAAGAAAAAGCGCCCTTAATAGTAATAGATTGTTCAAAACAGAAAGAATTTTTAAAATCTGCCCCAGTGCATATTAGACTTGAATTAGAAACATCAGAAATGATTGTTGGTTTGGTTCGCGCCTTTGCTCTAATTATTCATGACCGGATTGTTGAGTATAAACCTTTATCTGGAATTGTTAATAAAATTACATAAATAATGTTTATAAGAACTAGTATATGTAAAACCATCAAAGAATCACCTGCAAACGCAAGAATGAATTCAAATTTTTTAAATAAATATGAAGAAGTTGCTCAAACACTTTTAAAAGTTGGAGCTGTATTAAGAAAATATAAAGAAAATGAGTGTTTACTAGAAAATCTTACTGATGAAGAATTACATTATTTACCGACAGAGTTCTTTTTGCATTATATAATGTTTTCCACCGATATTGAACAAAACTGGAACCGGCTTCCAATACATTTAAAAGAAGATCACTATATGCAGGGGCGTCGATTATGCTACAAACATTATAACAAAGGAAGAATACAAAGAGATGGACCTCCATGTCAAATAAGAAACTGTTGTGATTGTAATTTTAATTTATATTATGATTCTAATGAAAATAGTTTTACCTTAATAAATAAATAAATATACCTCAATAAATAAAATACATGTTCTTTCATTTATAAAATTTTATTTATATACACTCTATACATATTTACAATTATACATATTTATTAGCTTTTTCTTGTATTTGAGTCTTAAGTAAGTCTATACAAAGCGCCTTAATTTCTAAGCTTAGTAACTTTACATTCATATTTGATGATATATTAGTAAACAATTTATAGTAATTTAATTCTATGTTATTATTGTTATTTAAAACGAAATTTTCATAAAAGTATTTGTTATGGTTTTTATAATTTATTTCATTACTTTCTATTAGTAAAGAAAACAACTTATTCTCCACTTCATTAAAAATATTCAATGCAGACTTTGACCATGCCGTAAGTTGATTTAAAGAAAACGTAATGCACTCTGCTAACTGCATAAGTTTCTGCCAAGACTCTATTTGCATGTATACAGATGATCTTGGACCATTATCTGCCAAAATTGATTTAAGGTGATAATTTTGCTCGATAACCAAAGTCGGTTTTTCATACAAAGTTTGAAAATGAATTGTACATTTTGATAATACAATACATGGTTGCTCCAGATATGTTATTATTCCATTAAAATAATTGGAAATACTGGCTTTGTTATTTAAAATAATTTCCCAGTCATTTTGTGATAAATTTACATACTGCCCGTTAAACTTTTCAATCACACAAACACTCTCACAAAAATTATTTGCATCTAAAGCAACTGTAATTTGCTTAGTTTTACTTGTATTTAAAAAATATGAGCACTTAAGCAAATATATTGGATTTATGAAATCAACTTTATTTAATGACTCCATTGCATAAAAAATATATATGATCAATTACGCTACAATTTTAAATTGTAACTAAATAAAATTAAAATTGTCATGACTTTTATATGCTTTCGAAATTACTCTTTTACCTACCCCTCCTACTTCTAAATTATAAATATTAGTAACTCTATTAAATCTATTTTTTCGTTCCTGTAATTTTTTAAAATATGAACTAGTTTTGTTATCTTTTTTTCTAATTCTTTCTGATTTTAATTCATTTTTAAATATATTTAAATTTAAACGTTTAACTACTTTTAAAATATAATCCTGATTGATCGGTGAATGTAATTTTAAATTTTGTAAAATTTCCAAATATAAAATAGAATTTATATTAAAATCAATAATTTCATTGAAAGGTAATTTTTTTAATTTTTGAGTGGTACAATGATCATAAGAACTATTATATTTACCAGTACTTAAAACTTTTAAAATATTTTTCCAACATGTATGACCTACATCACTCTTTATATAAAACTGATACTTAAATTCAAAATATTCTCTAAGGATTAATTCAGTTGAAGCCAATTGGCTAATTGTATATCCTATACTTAAAAAATCTTTATAATTATCTATTAAGTGATATTCCTCGCTTTCCCTTAAGTATTGAATCCAATGTTTATGGCAAAACTATAAAAAAAGAAAAAGAAAATTTGCAATAGTTATATACATTAATGCGGATATCACATACACAGAAGAAAAACTCACCGATTTTCCCGAAACTGTTACAATGTTTACACATGTATATAAAATATTTTGATCAAAATTAACTACTGCAATACAATAGTTCTCAAAGTCACTCATTGTTTTACAATGTTTACACGTACAATTACTGTATAAAATAAGTATTTTTTAAACGTAATTTATATATAATAGTCCCCACTATAAATACAGCTTAAAAAAAAAAAAAAAAAAAAAAAAAAAATTGCTAGCATCTTCATTGTCAGTGTATGTATAGTATCCCATACCATTAATATTCTTCATAATTTGTTGTAATATTTTATATTTTGGTTGATATAAATTTCATATACATTATAATATATTTATTAAAACTAAAACGAAATAATGATTCTAAAACAACTGATAGCTAAAAATTATATGTAATATCAGATGCACATAAAATATAACGCTAATTTAAAAATATAGCTAAAAATTATATGTAATATCAGACACACGACATGAGCATTTTAAAAATCAATCCCAATTTTCTTCTTCTTCTTCTTCTTCCTTTAATGAATTCAATGAAACAGAATAACTTATTTCATTTTTATTTTTAAAATAATCAAATTTATTAAGTTTGACTTTTACTTCTAAGTCATACTTTTCAATTGTTCTTAATTTTTCTAATTTTAAATAAAAAGTATGGTTAAACTTATCAATACAACATACAGTTTTTACTAAATTCAAATCTATTACTTTATTAGTAAAATGGCATTGCAAATACCGTAATTTATGCAATGTATTTGCACTATATGTACCATCAAAGTATCCTGTTGCTAATACTCCTAATATATTTTTAAAATACTCATGTCGTGTGTCTGATATTATATTATATTTTAGCTCATATTTTTTTCTTAAATTTAACTCTAATTTTGCTACTTTACTAATTGGTATACCTAATATTTTAAATCTATAAAAATTACTAATAAGATGATATTCCCTACATTCAATTGCCTGCTGCTTTCTATGATAAAGGCATAACTATAAATAAAATTATATAAAATTATATAAATAACTAAATTTTTTAATTGGTAAACATATAATAAAAAAAAAACTAACCTGTAATCCAGATTCTGCTATTTTCGGACAGGTGTACTTATAAGTGTCATCTGAATACAGGTATACACAACACAAAAAGTTGTTGTTATCTAAAGACATTTTAAAACTTTTATTATTATTAATATAAACAGTTACTACTAAATTAAGTTGTTTTAATACATTCAATAAAAAATTAACTTACAAAGTAATATCAATTTATAGGGTAGTAATTATTGGCAATGGGAGATGGGCACAAAACAGCAATATTCTGTTGACATTTAAAACTGTTATTATTATAACTAAATTAAAATTATCTAAAAAGTATTAAAAATTAACTTACTTAACTGTTTGCTTATAAGTATGAAAGTCTAAAAGGGTTCAAACGGTTGAAACTGCTATAGACACCTGTAAATATTTGAAAACTACTATTAAATTTATTGTAAACATACAAAATCTTATACAAAATTTACTTACCGCTAGCACTATATAGCCACTAAATTATTTAAAAACACAAGTTATTTAAAAAGAACTAACTCAGAACAAGACTTTGCAAGACAATTTAATAAACAAACTGCACAATACTTAATGTAACACAAATCATATTCTTAGACTTATATATACATATATATATATATATATATAAATTTAGCAGGGTCGCACTTTACTTATTTAATACTATAATATATTTACCATCAGACTATCAATTCTTAATTCTATGATACTCGCGCATTCAAAATAAATAAAATTCTCGGGGGCCCCGACCCTTCGAGCAGTTTTATTTTAAAAAGTTCGTTTCAACTTAAGTTAGAGCTTTTGGTTTAGCTAATTGTGATTCTACTATTATCCACAACCTATATAGCCTCATACATATGGATCAAACCGCTACCTAATAAATTTGTATAATAAAATATCCTCCTACTATTTTAACAGTTACTGTGGTGTTATAACCTCATATATGTAAAACAACACCATTGTCTGACTTATAAGACTTTATGATTATTACAACACATAAAAAAATAACTGTATGCTTTGACAATCATCAATGATATAATGTATGTATATTATAACTTTTAGTATACTTAAATAAATAATCTAATACAACAATACCCAATCCGGCCCTACATTTAACTAAAACATAAAATGTATAACAATACATTCGAACTAATGTATAACAAAAAATTTGTCTACGTTTGGAAAATATTCGCTTGTATTCAACACGTTCCCATAAGAATGATTTATATATGAAGTTCTCATGATAAGTGCTGACGCCTGCTAACACGTGTGCTTCAAATTTCCGGTGAATTCGAACTAATGCGTTATAAATACACTGTTATAAATAATTTAACACTGTCATAATCTTATAACCAATAACAAATCAAACATAAGAATTAATATCGGTATCTCACTCTTTACCATTAGATATTAATTATTACACACGTAATAATTAATATCGCTATCTCACTCTTTCATATTACCCCACTATTACCCCAACATTGTCTAGCCACGCCACCTCACTCCTCACCCCACTATTACCCCCTTTTACATTCTTCCAAGTCTAGCCACGCCCCCTCTGCATACCGTGACCTAAATGCATCCCCACCACCAATAATTTCCAACTCATAGTATAATTTAAGCCAGAAGCGGCTCTCCTCAACTACTGACAAATTTCGAGAATTTAAAGTTAATGCGGCTGTAGGATAAAAGTCTGGAGACATTACCAAATATATTGCCAAAGAGATAAATGCATATATGCATAAGCTCTGGCAAGACAGATGGGGCTTAATACAAAAAGGAAGACCTACGTATTGGTTTACAAGGACGTTAATATTGCTTTGCAACACAAGTGGTTCCTATCTACTATGTGTGTGATCGGCTCCTGCTACTTTAGGTGAAAAAAGTGATTAAAAGTGAGAAATTAATTACGGAAATAAATTAAATAAATTATATGAATACTTTTTCAAACGAAAAGTATTTAAGTTTGTTTTAAATTTGTGTTAATTTACCCTAAACAAAGTGTTTTTACAAAAGTTTGACAGTTAAAAACCAGTGTTAAAAACGAATTTTTCATTACGCGTACACGCAGTCTTATAAACATAACCTCAAAATTGTAACTTTGATGTTTGATATAAGACATTAATAAGTGCGATAGACAGAAAAAGTGATAATAATTAGGTTAGTGTTAGTGCTAAGACATCAAGTGGTTAAGAAATCTGTAGAGCTATATAAGGAAGACCTCATATAAACACTACAAATATACGTAAGACAAAAGGTTGCCGCCCACTATCAAGAAAGTCGATTAACATTAACTATAAATAATATTAAAACATAAGAAATAGTTTATATAAATGCGTGTTTTAAATAATAAAGAGAGTGTATTAATTGTTATAAGTGATAAAGTGAACAATAAATGCGGTTTTCTTGGAAATAGTGATTGATCGTTCATAAACATTCAATGGTAACGAACAAATGGTAAGTAAGTAGGCATAAGTACAAGTATGTACATGAGATATTTATAAAAATTCAGTGTGCCTTTGATAATGTCTAATGGCCAAGTGACCTTCAAAGAATTAGACCGGCAAAAACCTCTAGGTACGTCTACTGCGCTATGGAAAACTATTCTCATTGACGAACATTAATTTTACAAACCGATTACCGTTCCATGAAAAGGCAACTATCTAAAGGTTGTCCTCAGCGATCCGTAATGAAGCCTGAGCTCTGGAACATGGTATTCGACAAAAACTGTGTTTCTCATTCGAAAGGTTGTGTAAACGTATGTTTTGCCAACGATAATGTGATCCTTATCGGTGCAAATAGTACAGAACAACTAGAAAGCCGTTCTCGACCTGCTATAAATAAAATCTGTAGTTTCTTGAAGCTACAAAGCTACGAAACAAATACGGTAACAACGAATGATAAACTTGTAACACCTTGCGCGTGTCAAAGGACGGAATGAAGCTTAAACTCAGCAACAATGCCGACACTATACAAGGGGGCATTTATGCCAATGGTTGTGTATTGTGCTTCGGCATTATATTACAGGATCAATCTTCCAGATCTTTCATGCAAAGAACTATGTTATTGACGATGACGCGTTGTTGCAGAACTGTATCTACAGAAGTGGTGCAGGTGATATTAAGGACAATTTCTTTAGATTTAGAAATCACTCATGCACTTAGTCAGGTACAAATTACGCTAGAACTGAAAAAATCAAATTTTGATGATTTAAAATTAATGCGACAAATTTCGAGAATTTAAAGTTAATGCGGCTGTAGGATAAAAGTCTGGAGACAATACCAAATATATTGCCAAAGAGATAAATGCATATATGCATAAGCTCTGGCAAGACAGATGGGGCTTAATACAAAAAGAAAGACCTACGTATTAGTTTACAGGGACGTTAATATTGCTTTGCAACACAAGTGGTTCCTATCTACTATGTGTGTGATCGGCTCCTGCTACTTTAGGTGAAAAAAGTGATTGAAAGTGAGAAATTAATTACGGAAATAAATTAAATAAATTATATGAATACTTTTTCAAACGAAAAGTATTTAAGTTTGTTTTAAATTTGTGTTAATTTACCCTAAACAAAGTGTTTTTACAAAAGTTTGACAGTTAAAAATGAGTGTTAAAAACGAATTTTTCATTACGCGTACACGCGGTCTTATAAACATAACCTCAAAATTGTAACTTTGATGTTTGATATAAGACATTAATAAGTGCGATAGACAAAAAAAGTGATAATAATTAGGTTAGTGTTAGTGCTAAAACATCAAGTGGTTAAGAAATCTGTAGAGCTATATAAGGAAGACCTCATATAAACACTACAAGTATACGGAAGACAAAAGGTTGCCGCCCACTATCAAGAAAGTCGATTAACAATAACTATTATTAATATTAAAATAAAAGAAATAGTTTATATAAATGCGTGTTTTAAATAATAAAGAGAGTGTATTAATTGTTATAAGTGATTAAGTAAACAATAAATGCGGTTTTCTTGGAAATAGTGATTGATCGTTTATGAACATTCAATGGTAACGAACAAATGGTAAGTAAGTAGGCATAAGTACAAGTATGTACATGAGATATTTATAAAAATTCAGTGTGCCTTTGATAATGTCTAATGGCCAAGTGACCTTCAAAGAATTAGACCGGCAAAAACCTCTAGGTACGTCTACTGCGCTATGGAAAACTATTTTCATTGTCGAACATTAATTTTACAAACCGATTACCGTTTCATGAAAAGGCAACTATCTAAAGGTTGTCCTCAGCGATCCGTAATGAAGCCTAAGCTCTGGAACATGGTATTCGACAAAAACTGTGTTTTTCACTCGAAAGGTTGTGTAAACGTATGTTTTGCCAACGATAATGTGATCCTTATTGGTGCAAATAGTACAGAACAACTAGAAAGCCGGTCTCTATCTGCTATAGATAGAATCTGTAGTTTCTTGAAGCTAAAAAGCTACGAAACAAATACGGTAACAACGAATGATAAACTTGTAACACACCTTGCGCGTGTTAAAAGGACGGAATTGAGCTTAAACTCGGCAACTATGCCGACACTATACAAGGGGGCATTTATGCCAATGGTTGTGTATAGTGCTTCGGCATGGTACCACAGAATCAATCTTCCGGATCCTCCATGCAAGGAACTATGTTATTGACGATAACGCGTTGTTACAGAACTGTATCTACAGAAGTAGTGCAGGTGATATCGGGGACAATTTCTTTATATTTAAAAATCACTCATACACTCACTCAAGTACAAACTACGCTAGAACTAAAGAAATCAAATTTTGATGATTTAAAGTTAATGCGACAAATTTCGAAGATTTAAAGGTAATGCGGCTGTAGGATAAAAGTCTGAAGACGATACCAAATGTATTGCCAAAGAGATGAATGCATATATGCATATGCTCTGGCAAGACAGATTGGACCTAATAGAAAAAGGAAGACCTACGTATTGGTTTACAAGGACGTTAATATTGCTTTGCAGCACAAGTGGTCCCTATCTACTATGTGTGTGATCGGCTTCTGCTACTTTAAGTGAAAAAAGTGATTAAAAGTGAGAAATTAATTACGGAAAAAAATAAATAAATTATATGAATACTTTTTCTAACGGAAAGTATTTAAGTTTGTTTTAAATTTGTGTTAATTTACCCTAAACAAAGTGTTTTTAAAAAAGTGTAACAGTTGGAAACCAGTGTTAAAAACGAATTTTTCATTACGCGTACACGCGGTCTTATAAACATAACCTCAAAATTGTAACTTTGATGTTTGATATAAGACATTAATAAGTGCGATAGACAAAAAAAAGTGATAATAATTAGGTTAGTGTTAGTGCTAAAACATCAAGTGGTTAAGAAATTTAAGAAATCTGCAGAGCTATATAAGGAAGACCTCAAATAAACATCACAAATATACGGAAGACAAAAGGTTGCCGCCCACTATCAAGTAAGTCGATTAACATTAACTATAAATAATATTAAAACATATGAATTAGTTTATATAAATGCGTGTTTTAAATAATAATGAGAGTGTATTAATTGTTATAAGTGATTAAGTGAACAATATATGCGGTTGTCTTGGAAATAGTGATTGATCGTTCATAAAAATTCAATAGTAACAAACAAATGGTACGTAAGTAGGCATAAGTACAAGTATGTACATGAGATATTTATAGAAATTCAGTGTGCCTTTGATAATGTCTGGTGGCCAAGTGACCTTCAAAGAATTAGGCCGGCAAAAACCTTTAGGTACGTCTACTGCGCTATGAAGAACTATTTTCATTGTCGAACATACATTTTACAAATTGATTACCGTTCTATAAAATGGCAACTATCTAAAGGTTGTCCTCAGCGATTCGTAATAAGGCCTGAGCTCTGGAAAATGGTATTTGACGAGAACTGTGAGTAGTGTTACAAAGCCGGTTCTAAAACAGTTTAGTAGTTGAGTTGGAAATTATTAGGGTGGAGATGCATTTAGGTCAAGATATGCAGAGGGGGCGTGGCTAGACTTGGAAGAATGTAAAAGGGGGTAAGGGTGGGGATGCATTAAGGTCATATGATCAAATGCCATGTATAGGATATATTTCTATTGGTTTAGAAGATAATGACGTCATTACAGCAATTATCTGTTGGTACATTCTCTATAATACCCAAGGTTATGAGTGAGAAAGCAGTTGTGGTAAAGAGTGAGATAGCGATATTAATTATTATGTGTGTGTTGGTATTGGTGTAGAAGATATGACCATAATTATTGCATTCTTTGTCAATTTCCGGAAGCCAATCGTTTATGTTCGTATCCTCGATGTAGCTGTGGATGCAGTCAGTATAAGATCATATTAGCATATTGCTTATTATTGGTTATAAGATAATGACGGGAATATATATTCCCACTTATGCATTTTTATGCATGTATGCATATGTAAGGAGATTCTGTTGTTGGAGGTGGTATTTAATATGGAGTGGTAGAGATGGTAAATTAATGCATAAATGTCATTTTAATAGAGATGATGTTGAGATTTTATTACAGAGTAATGTTTTCTTAGTTTAAGCTAAAGTTTAATAGTATAAACGGATTTAAGAATATTCCAGGCGTAACATGGTTATTGGATTCGGGGGATATACGCGTCGGCATTGACAGTGAAGATAGATATTATGTGCAAGATATAACTGACGATTTTAATATAGATGACTGTGATCTAGAGGATATGACAGATGAAGAAAAGAAGACATACGAGAAAGTTATAGAGAGTTATGCTGATGAAATAATAATAGGTCACGAAGAAATTGAAATACAGGAAGAAGATTCTGATGTGGAAATCATAGAATTATTAGACGATGATAATGAAGTTATTGAAATATTAGACTCGGACGATGAAACTGTACAAGTGTTAGACTCTGATGACGAAATTGTAAAAGTATAACATAGTGATTAATGCATATTTTTTTTATGTAAAATTATATAAATAAATAAACTTTTAAAAACAATTGTGATTTATATTTTGATTTTGAAACTGAAATATATAAGTTACAAAGGATAGCGGTTGTAAGATTATTAAGAATATGAGAAAAATTATTGAACACTTAAATAGTTCAAATTATTCAAGTATTCAGTGGAAAAAGTGGTCTGATTATAATAAAATTAATATAAGATTATTAAATAAGTTATTAAAAAATAATAATAAAAATACCTATACAATTGGATATAAACGAAGTGTTGAAAGCAATATAAGTGTATTAAAATATTGTTAGAAAATAACATTGTTAGAAATTAACAAAAACATTAACAAAAACAATTAACATTGTTAGAAAATAAAGAAAAAATTGAAAGAGGAACTATAAATACTTCAAAACGTAGTGATCGAATTAAATGGCAGGAAATAAATTCATCATTTAAAGGACGTGTTAAAACAAGAGTGTCAATTAATTTAAGTCACATTGATCCATTACAATTTTTAAATAGTGCATTTTATATGTTTGCATCTAGAATTAAAAATGCTTTTAAAAAACATAGTATTATAAAAGTTAATGTAATTTTTTGTGGTGAATTTGTTTTACCATCAGCTAAAGAAGAAGAACATATATTTGAATACAAATATTTTAATACTAAAAATAATGAAATTTTTCTATCAACAGAATTAAAACATTGGTATAAGGAAAATGTTACTGACATTGTAATAAAATATTTAAAAACTTTTCAAAAAAATCAAAGTGAATACAAAATAGTGAATATGATAGTAAATATAAAACAATTTGTTTCATTTTATGGTTTATCATTTATTGACTTACCAGTTGAAATAAAACGAAAAAAGGCTGTAATAAATGTTCAGAATAAAGATGATAAATGTTTTGTATGGGCAGTATTATCAGCACTTTATCCATCAAAAATGAATGGCGAGAGAGTAACATCTTATAAGAATTATATAAATTGTCTTAATTTAAATGGTATTAAATTTCCAATGACGTTATCACAAGTTTTAAAATTTGAAAAACTAAATAATATATCAATAAATGTGTATATTTTAGAAAAGAGCAAGAAAACATTTGTAACTCTTCCTGTATATGTTAGTAAAATATATGAAAGTAAACATATTCATTTATTAATGATTCAAAGTGATTATGAATTTGAAGAAGAAGAAGAAGAAGAAGATGAACAAGATGTTGTTGAAAGTAATAATGAGGAATGCGACAATAAAATAAAATTTCATTTTTGTTGGATAAAGAATTTATCAAGACTTGTTAGTAATCAACTTTCAAAAACAAATCATAAAAAATTTATATGTGATCGATGTTTACATTTCTTTAGAGATGAGTGCAAGTTTAAGGAACATTTACAAGACTGTGTTGGATTAGGACTGAGACCAGTTAAACCGATAATGCCAGTTGAAAATTCTAATATACTTGAGTTTAAAAACTTTAAGAGAAAAATTAGAAATGCATGTGTTATTTATGCAGACTTTGAAAGTATATTGGATAGTAATGTGACAAATATTGAAACCAAGGGGGTATATCAAACACATATTGCACATAGCGTTGGATATTATGTAAAATATTCATATGATGACTCTAAATCTTATAATAATAGTTATCGTGATGAAGATTGCGTTCAGTGGTTTGTAAATGAATTAAAAGAGATTGCTTATAATGTTGAGGATATAATAAAAAATGTATTATCAATGAAAACATTGACGGCTCAACAAAAGATGGAATATTTAATTTCAATAAATTGTCATATATGTAATAAACCGTTGCAACAAGACCGTGTTCGAGATCATTGTCATTTAACAGGAAATTATAGAGGACCAGCTCATAATGAATGTAATTTAAATTATAATGAAAGTTATGTGATTTCAATAATTTTTCACAATTTATCATCTTATGATTCACATATTATAATAATTGATTTAGCTACTATAATAAGTGGAAGAACTTCTTTGCTACCAATTAATAAAGAAAAATATATTTCATTTACGAAATATGTGTATGGAACTAATATTTCATTAGGATTTATTGATTTATATCGATTTATGGCTAGTTCTTTAAATAATTTGGCATCATATTTACCAAATAATAAACTTAAAATTTTAGAATCAGAATTTAACATGTTAAGCAATGAAAAATTTAGTTTGTTAAGTAAGAAAGGTGTATTTCCTTATGATTATATAAATTCCTGGCAAAAGTTAAATGAGACAGCTTTACCACCTCAGAATAATTTTTTTAATTTATTAAATGATAGCAACTTATCATATGTAGATTACAAACATGCACAAGATGTATGGAATACATTTCATATTAAAACACTTGGTGAATATTCCGATTTGTACTTAAAAACTGATGTGTTATTACTTTGCGACATATTTGAAAATTTTCGAGATAAGTGTTTAGAGATGTACAAATTAGATCATGTGCATTATGTTTCTGCCCCTAGCTTAGCATGGGATTCTATGTTAAAAATTACAAAAATTAAACTTGAATTGTTTACTGATATAAATATGTGGCTATTTATAGAGAAGGATATCAGAGGTGGTATAAGTCAATGTTCAAACAGATATGCAGAGGCCAATAACAAATATATAAATGAAAAGTATAAACCTGTTACCTTCTAAATATCTAATGTATTTCGATGTTAATAACTTATACGGTCATGCAATGTCTCAATTCCTACCATATGGAAATTTTAAATAGTTAAACAACCAGGAAATATTGCAAATAAGTAATACTATATGCAATTTTTTAGAAACTAGCAATACTGGTTACATTTTAGAAGTAGATTTAACTTATCCTTAAAGTTTACATAATCTCCATAAAGATTTACCGCTTTGTCCTGAGCATTGTATTGCACCAGGAAGAAAACATAAAAAACTTTTAACTACTTTATATGATAAGGAGAAATATATAATTCATTATAGTAATTTAAAGCAATGTATACATTTAGGAATGCAAGTATCAAAAATACATCGAGTTTTAAAATTTAGTCAATCACCGTGGCTAAAAAACTATATCGATTTAAATACAAAAAAAAGAAAAATGGCTACCAATGATTTTGAAAAAAACTTGTATAAATTAATGAATAATAGTGTATTTGGTAAGACAATGGAAAATGTTAGAAAACATCGTGATATAAAATTGAAAACAAAATTGGGTGGTCGATATGGAGTAAAAAGTTTAATAGCACGACCTAATTTTTATAGCCGAACAATTTTTAATAAAAATGTTGTAGCTATTGAACTTTTAAAACCTAATATTACATTTAATAAACCTATATATGTTGGCTTTTCAATATTAGATTTATCTAAAACAGTAATGTATGATTTTCATTATAATTATATGCAAAAAGAATTTTTTAATAATAATTTAAAGTTATTATATATTGATACTGACTCTTTAATTTATGAAATTATTACATCAGATATTTATGAAACTATAAAACGCGATATAAGTAAGTTTAATTCAAGTGATTATAAAGAAAATAATCAATATAATATTCCCCGTGTAAATAAAAAGGTATTTGGTTTAATGAAGGATGAAAATACCGGTAAAATTATGACTCACTTTATAGGACTAAGATCGAAAATGTATACAATAAAAGTTAATAATAATGATATTATAAAAAAAATAAAAGGAATAAAGACAAGTGTAGTAAGAAACCATATTTCTTTTGAAGATAATGAAAATTGCTTAAGAACTTTTAATGAAAAAAATTGTACTCAGGGAGGAATAGTTTCAAAATTGCATAATGTGTACTCCATTAAACAAACAAAAATTGCTTTAAGTCCTTTTGATGATAAACGGTGTTTTATAAAAAACAGTGCAGATACTTTGCCTTGGGGTTTTAATAGTTTTAGTGATAGCGATTTATTGTTATAAATATATTTTTAATGTAAAATAAATACATATTTATAATATCCAGTAGTTTTATTTATTTAAAATGTTATACAATATTTTTAGCATCTATCCAACTGTTATGAGATTTATCTAAACCTAACCACTTTACAAAAACTTTTTTTCCTTTTTTCTGTAAAACTTTCTCAACTAGATATATATCTGGATATTTTGTTTTTTGTAGTTCTTGTTCGTAAAACGCGCCTGCAATTGATTGGCCATGAGAATCATTAAGTAAATATGTGACTGGATTAGTTAGTTGTACTTTTGATACAGTAAATATTTCGGTACCCCAGTTAGGAGTATACCCTTTTGCAAATAATGATTTGGTTTTGCTTAAACGAACATAATCTCCAACTTTATATCGACTTAAACCGACCCTTTTTATCTTACTGTACACATTTCCTAATAATTTTTTTTCATTTTTTATTGATACTTGAGATGGCTTCATATTAATTGTTGAATGATGAGTATTATTATATTTGCTAACAAGTGCGTCAATGTTATTAATCTAATTATAGTTTCCTTTTATACTTAAATCTTTTCACATAGCATTTTTTAGAGTTCTATTAAATCTTTCAATAATGGATGCTTTCATATTACTAAATGTACTATAATGGTTTATGCCATAATAATTTGTTACTTTTTTAAATTCAGAGTTATAAAATTCCTTTCCGTTATCGGTTTGTAAGTTTTTTGGAACCTTATTTTTATTTTTTATTTAAATATTTTCAAATGCAACAGTAACGTCTTTTGCAGATTTTGATTTTACTGGAACTGCCCATGCATATTTAGAAAATATATCAATTACTGTGAGTAAATACTTGTAACTTTTGTTTTCTTTTGCATACGGAATCATTTCTACTAAATCAGCTTGCCAACTTTCATTTAGACCTTTTATAATTACATGTCTACGCTTATAGTTTTTACGTGCAGGTTTATGTAACTCAATAATTATACCTATTTTTGTTTTGCTCATACTTATTATTATTACACAAAATTTATCAAGAACTAATTTCTAAACTATGTTGCTTTGTTTTTAATTCTGTAATTAATGTTGCAATTTTTTTATTTACTTCAATAAAGTTTTGAAAGTTATTATTATAAGCATCCTGAATATCTTTCTCTACAGCTTTTAAACGTCTATCTATAATAATTAAATCATTTTTTGATACTGTTTCGTGCCAAGTAATTTTTTTCCTATGTATGTGTACTTCAAATTTGTTAATAGTCATGTTACTTACATGAGTAGTTATAAATTTATGAAAAAAAAGGAAATGTGTTTAAGTATTTATATAATAATAATAGCTTCTTTTAATTCTTTAACTATTGAAATAATTTCATTGTCATGTGATGTATTGCCAGCCGTTTTTGGAATAATTAGTAATCTTAGTCTATCAACTAATTCGTTTGTATTATCCCAATAAATGTAATCTATTGGATTTTTATTGAAAGTCATATAATTTGGAATAAGGTTATTGAAACCTTTACCAAAACGTTTATTATTTGGTAAACCAACTGAGGATGTACGCTGCAAAAGTCTTGATCGAACGTTTTGCAATTTTTCTGAAGAATATGGTGTTGAAGACGCCGGGGCACTTAATTTTGTTTGAGGAGGAAATAATAACGATATAAATTTTTTGTATTTTATACCTTTGCTAGATTTAATTTTATCATTAGGCAAATATAATGTTCTATGTGCATTATTATCATTTAAAATTGTTTTGTAGTCCTCCAAATCCTCTTCACTATAAATATTTGCGCTTGGATCTATTTTAAAAAGCAATTCATATAATCCAGGAGATGATTTATATTTTTTATCTCCTATTATTATACCCTCTTTATCAAACGTAACCAGTGTTTTCCCCAGTATTAAATTACCGTCTTCTAAATTTATACTAAATATGTGATCAAATATACTAGGATCACCTTCACGCCTATTAAAATCAATTAAATATTGAAAGGCGTATTTATCAACTTGCTTTTAAGATTTTCTTCAATATCAGGCAGTTCTTTAGATGCCTTAAATAAGTTTGGATCATGTACTCTACTATATTCCAAGGGTTCATTTGATTCAAAAACCTCATCATCTAACTGACTTAGTTCCATTGTTGGTTCATTAGCTAATGTTAAATCATTTTGCTGTTCTGGTACAAATGTAGTGTCTAGTGATTCTTTTAACATGTTATTTAATTTAGATTTAATTGTTTTAACCTTGAAATCATACGGTTTTGTATCAATATCTTGTTTGATTGGTTGCACTAATTTAATATTGGAAGTACTTTTATTAGCTAGTATGTTTAGTGGTGTAGTAATTGGTTCAAGCTTTTTGTTAAGGTACCTTTGTGCCTCAGATTCCCCTAGTTTTATTGCAAGATACTTTTGTCTTATAGAATCGCTTTATTTAATAATATCGCGTGTTAATTTTTTATCTTCATCATTAGTCGTATTGCTTATTATTTTACGTTTACTATTCCTTTTTTTAAATTTAGTAGGAGGAGTCTTTATTTTAACTACAGTATTTTTTGCACGCTTCTTTGATTTAAACATGGTTACATGCAAACTTAATGCAACTTAAACGTAAACCGAACGTAATTTAACGTAATTTAACGTAATTTGATCGTAATTTAACGTAATTTAAACGTAACTTGAACGTAACCTGAACGTTTATTAAGATTACGTTGACAGAAATATGTGGGTGCGTATGTTATTATTAAGATGGTTACCTCAACACTGATTATTATTGTAAAGGTTACTTGGTTATATCTAAAAACATATCAAATCCTTTTCTGTATCGCCCTTTATTTAAGTCACTATTTTTATCTATTACCATAAAGGAATATTTATTTGAATCCCAACATAAATTACAAACTTGTTTAAACTCTAGAAAACTCGGAAAGTCAAAGTAACCATGATTATCATATATGTGCTTTAAATTTAAGTCATCTTGCTTGAATAATATAATAAAATTAGTATTATCCCGTATTAATTGCTTTGGAATTTTGCTGTAAGTCTGACATAAATAGAAAGAGTCTATCAAATTATGACGGCCCATGCTAAAAAAATTTCGAATATTATTTTGTTTATGGCAAGCAACATCATCAAATATGAATGAAGAATTTGGACTAGCATCTTCGGGCCTAATAATATCTTCATTGTCAGTGTATGTATAGTATCCCATACCAATATTATTCTTTATAATTTGTTGTAATATTTTATATTTTGGTTGATATAAAGATTTTGAATAAATGTATATATTCTTAAGTCGCAACCCATTTGGATGTTCAATCAGATTACACATAACATTAGTTTTTCCACAGTTTGAAGGTCCACAAATAATGCATCTAATGTCATTTGGTAATAGTGATCCATGTTTTGAATTATTAGTGTAATTATTACTTTGATTATCCATATTTTTTACAGAAAGAGTTTGTTTTTGCTTTATAAACTTCATTGTTTAACCAGGCATGTGTTATAAACTAATAAAATACGTTTTAAATATTTAATCTTTATATATGAAAATATTATAAAGTATAAAATTGGATGATCGCACATACTTTGCTCAGTATGATAAAAGTAAAGAAAGGTGATGGTCTTATTGATAAATTAATCAATAAATTACCTTTTAAATGGCACTTGTCTGGGTACAACTATTGCGGTCCTGGAACACATTTAATAGAACGTTTAAATCGAGGAGATCAAGGAATTAATGCATTGGATTCAGCTTGTAAAGAACATGACATTGCATATCACCGCTATAAAGATTTAAGTAAAAGACACGCAGCTGATAAAATACTGATTGAGAAAGCTTGAAAACAATATTTTTCTAAAGATTCAAAGTTAAGTGAACGTTTAGCATCATTACTTGTTGCTAATATCATGAATATAAAAACCAAACTTGGTATGGGGTTAAAACGAATTAAAAAAAATAAAAAGAGGAAAGTAAAGGGTAGAGGTGACGCAAAGCATAGTATGGCAGCATTTCAAAAAGCCGTCCTAAATGCTCGTAGTGCACTAAAAAATAATTTAATTACCCTTGATAATTCTAAAAGTGTATTAAAAGCTATCAAGATTGCTTCAAAGGCAGCAAAGTCTTTAATTAATAAAAAATCTAAATTTAAAGTTAACAAACTACGAGTAATTCCTATACCAAAAGTAGGTGGTTTTCTACCTTTTCTAATTCCATTATTTGCGGGATTATCAGCCATTGGTGGATTAGCCGGTAGTGTTGCAGGTGTTGCAAAAGCAATAAATGAGGCAAAAGATGCAAAGAAAATGTTAGAAGAAACTCAAAAACATAACCAAATTATGAAGGCAATTGCTATTGGAAAATCTGGCAAAGGAATTTATTTAAAACCTTATAAAAAAGGGTTAGGATTATATATTAATCCATATCCAAAAAACTTTCGTTGAAGCTACCTAAACGAGCCCTTACTGATGTTGATTTAAGAAAATATGCCAAGAAATTTAATATCCCTTACTTTAGAGGGGTTTTCATGAGAAATGATTTGCCGAAAAAAATGTATATAAATGAAAGTGGTATAATAAATTTAGATGATAAAACATCAGCAGGAACACATTGGGTAGCTTACATAAAAAGAAATAAAAATATTTTATATTTTGATAGTTTTGGTAACCTTCAACCACCAATAGAAGCAATTCAATACTTTAACAATAATACTATTCAATATAACTATAATAGATTTCAAAAATTTAATACTGTAAATTGTGGGCATTTATGCTTAAATTTTTTGATTTCAAATTCTTATATTTATAATAAATAACATATTGCTATAAATACATGAGTTTTATTTTTAATTTGTTATTACTATTATTAAGCTCATCGTGAAAGGATTTTTAAATAAAAAATATTGTCTATGACATTTACAATTATTTTTTCACCAATAGATTTATATAATGAATCTTATGAATTGGGAATAGTAGACTTTCAAACATTTAATTCAATACCAAACATTGATGATACCAACAATAAATTCTATTATGGAGATGATAAAGTTGTTACAATACCAGTGGGTTCATATGAATTAGAGGATATTCAAGAATATTTAAGGTTAAACATGGGTGATTCTAGAGCGATAAAACACAACAGCGAATTTAAAGATATATCTGATAAACAAATGAAAGAAGTATTTTTAAATTTAACCGCAAATACAAATACTCTTCAAAGTGAAATAATATGTACTGAAAAAATAGATTTTTCAAAAGAAAATTGTATTGGTTCATTACTAGGATTTAATAAGCAAGTATTAGAACCTAATAAATTACATGTATCTAACTTACCGGTAAACATTATTAAAGTAAATAATATACGTATTAAATGCAATATAACGGCGGGTGCATATTTAAATGGAAACTTGGTACACATTATACACTAATTCTTTCCAACGGTCCCCCCAGGATATAAGATAATAAACATTCCAAAACAAATCATTTACCTTTTAATCGTTGTACAGAAAATAGATAATATTTCTTTAAAAATTGTTAATGAAGAAGGTGAACTTATTAATTTTAGAAAAGAAAAAATTTCCTGCAGATTACACATAAGAAAGGTTTAATAATGGGTATATGTCATAATTTAAAAACAATATATAATTTGTCGCTTAATAAAACTCAGCGTAGTACAACAAAGCCTTTTAAGAGGTTAACATTAAAAAATAAACAGTTTCTTAAGTCATTAGGGTTTAAATTAAATACTCTACAATGACCGCTCTTATGCTTAATGTTGAAGATAAATTTTTTTTTGACGAATCAGTAAGCCAATATGAAATACATTCATATAACCCATATTCTACTACTACTTTTGAGAATAACGATAAAATACGAATCCCAATAAATCAACATAATGTTTTTACATTACGGTCACAATCATATTTATACATTGAAGGAAAAATACAGGACACTTCAGAAGCAACCCCAGTATTCATATTAAATGGTGTTTTACACCTATTTGAAAGTATAAGATATGAAATAAATTCAGTTGAAATTGATTCAAATAGAAACCCTGGTGTAACATCTACTATGAAAGGCTATGTTTCACATAATAATAATGATATTCACATTCAAAATTTTGGGTGGTGCGATGAGGATACTAATATAATAGATAAAAATGGAAACTTTAGTGTATGTATTCCTCTTAAAACGATATTTGGTTTTTGTGAAGATTTCGAAAAAATTATTTTACCAGTAAAGCATAAATTAATATTAATTCGATCAAAAAACGATAATAACGCACTTTGGATAGCAGCAGCTAAAGATGTATTACTAAAAGTAGTCATTGACAAAATACAAAGGCGAATGCCTCATATTAATGTATCAGACAAAGAAAAATTGAAATTATTGCAAACAATAGAACGTGATAGATCATTATATATTGGTTTTCAAACTTGGGAATTATACGAATATCCTGCTTTATCAAGTTCAACTAATCAAGTTTGGTCAATAAAAACAACAACTTCACTTGAAAAACCACGTTATGTTATATTAGGACTACAAAGGGAATCAAAAAATGATATGACGAAGGACATAAGTAAATTTTATACATGTAATTTGAGAAACGTAAAATTATACTTAAACTCTGAAATGTATCCATGTAATAATCTAAACTTAGATTATAATAATAAAAAATATTCGGTAGCCTATGAAATGTATGCAAATTTTCAAAAATCATACTATGATAAGAATCCAAACCCTGTTTTGAATTTAAAAGATTTTAAAGAAAAAGCGCCCTTAATAGTAATAGATTGTTCCAAACAAAACGAATTTTTAAAATCTGCCCCAGTGGATATTAGGCTTGAATTAGAAACATCAGAAATGATTGTTGGTTTGGTTCGCGCCTTTGCTCTAATTATTCATGATAAAATTATTTAGTATAAACCATTAAGTGGAATTGTTAATAAAGTTACATAACCGTCATAAATACTGATAAGTATCATTTAAATCAATAAAGAGTAACCATCTCATAATCAAATAATGAATTATAAATTTTTAAATGATCATGAACAAGTTTCGAAAACGATTTCAAAAGTTGGAGCTATTTTAAAAAAATATAAAGAAAATGAGTGTTTACTAGAAAATCTTACTGATGAGGAATTACATTATTTATTGACAGAGTTTTTCATGCATTATATAATGTTCTCTACCGATATTGAACAAAACTGGAACCGGCTCCCAATGTATTTAAAAGAAAATCAAAATATACAAGGACGTCGATTATGTTACAAACATTATAACAAAGGAAACATACAAAGAGGTTGTCTTCCATGTCAAATAAGAAACTGTTATGATTGTAATTATATGTTATACTATGATTCTAATGGATGTAGTTATACCCTAATAAATAAATAAATAAAAGAGATATATACATTTTAAATTTATATATATATATATATATTTATTATAAATTAAGTAATTACAATAGTTTTGATATTTTTTCTAATATATACGACATGTTTGAAATTATTATCATTTTTAATAATATATCATTAGAATTTAACTCTTCACATTAGTAAAATAAAAATTGAGTTAAAATCTCTTTCGAAACACCAATAATTTTATTTTTTAAATACATTACAATATTATCTTAAAATTTATTATATGAATTAAACAAATCAATTTGCATTGTAGAAAAATGTTTACCAATAGCATTATTTTAATCATTTAAGGATAAGAAATGTATTAAATCAAAAATATTTAAAAATACTGAAATATGAGTTTTACAATTTGAAATAATTGCAATACTATTTGGATTAAATATATTTATTTTATAGTTTGTTCCTATTAATATATTCGATGGTATTAAGAATTGACCATTAAACATATTAAACAATTGCTTAATATGCTCTATAAGCTTAAAATAATCACATAAATTTAACTTTAGTCCGAAATTATATTTATTATAATTGTATATTTCTGGTTCAAACTGATTAATACAATTTAAACCTATTTTGATTAAATACATATCTTTTTTTAATAATATAGGTGTTTCATTAAATAAAAATGGAACTGCAGTCAACTTAGAAGGAGTCAAATTTGTATTGATACCCTCCTCATTGTTTAAGAAAGATGTAATTTCAGACATATTCTGTATATTTGAATTTAATGATTCAGGTAATAAAAAATCTTCATCAAAAAGCAAAGGATCAATATCTAAATTTAATAGCTCTGTATCATCTTCCAAATTAAAAATCGTTTCCATTTTTTGGTAAGTTATATATATATTCTTGAGCCTTATTGTATAATTTAATTTTAAAAAAGTCTATGCACAAAGTTTTTATTTCTTGTTCCAACAGTTCCAAATTTATTTTTGATGATTTATGACTTAAATTATTAATTAAATCAATATTGTTATTTATATTATTTTTAATAAAACACTCATAAAAATTAATATTGTGATTTTTATAATTTATACTTTGAGTATCCTTTAAATCATTAAACAAATTAGTTTGAACTTGATATAAAGATTTATCCACTAACTTTAAACACAAGTTATAATTTTTTAATATCACTGTTATACAATTAGATATATTAAGCAACTTGTCCCACGACTCTTTCTGCAAATAAACAGAAGATGATTTAAGTTTTTGTTCATTCAAATCTTGTTGTTGACATTGTATATTTTCATCAAAAACCATAGTTGGCTTTTCATAAAAGGTTTGAAAATATATTGTGTAATTTGATAAGGTTATGTGAGGCTGTTCTAAATATTCACTTCCTTTAAAATAATTGGAAATAATATTTTTGTTATTTAATAGAATATACCAATCTTGCTCGTATATAATAACACCATTTCCATTAACCTTTTCTATTTTTAAAATTGCTTCACATAAATTATTTACTTTAATTCCAATTATCACTAGTTTTGATTTACTGTTATTTAAATAATATAATGATTTTAATAAATATACAGAATCATTATATATTGGTTTAGAATCTGATTCATT
Organism: Panorpa germanica; assembly: GCA_963678705.1. Classification (NCBI taxonomy): domain Eukaryota; kingdom Metazoa; phylum Arthropoda; class Insecta; order Mecoptera; family Panorpidae; genus Panorpa; species Panorpa germanica. The sequence goes on from CAVMBN010000181.1 coordinate 168,662, forward strand.
ACTAGCAACACTTAAATTTTTATCGTGATTCAATTTTGGATATGGTTTGTAACGATTAGCCATTATAATAAAATGTTTAGTTAAACTTGTTAAAATATTTATTTATAACTGAAGAAAATATAAAATATCTACAGCTTATATACTCTAATCCCCCCTCCCACTCCAAAATTATTAAAATTTTCAGCCTTATTCATTATCGCTAACTTCTAACTCTTCATTTGTCATTATCCATTCTAAAGAATCCATAGTTTCATAACCCTGATCTGATGACCCTAATAGAAACGCTAAACCGTTTCTAAAATCTCTGTAAAAAGTATTCTTGTGTGTAACATATCTATTATAAAATTGAAACTCATCAAACATATTAAAATCTAATATTAAATAACACTCTAACCCACAATTTAATTTCAAATCTATACATAAATTAAATTCATTTGCTATATGTAATACATGTAAATAAACTACATAAATATTATCAATTAATACTGTTAGTACTAATTTCGAACATCCAATAAAAGGTCGACAATTTATATTAATATTTACTAACTTAGGTAAAATAAAAATATTATCTCCTTCATTCAACTCAAATAATAAGCGACTGCTAAAACTTTTCATATACATTATAATATATTGATTCAAACTTTAAAGCTAAAAATTATATGTAATATCAGATACACGTAACATATAACGCTAATTTAAAAATCAATCCCAATTTTCTTCTTCTTCTTCCTTTAATGAATTCAATGAAACAGAAAAACTTATTTCATTTTCATTTTTAAAATAATCAAATTTATTAAGTTTGACTTTTACTTTTAAATCATACTTTTCAATTTTTCTTAATTTTTCTTATTTTGAATAAAAAGTATGATTAAACTGATCAAGCCAATATACGTTTTTAACCAAATTTAAATCTATAACTTTATCAATAAAATGTTATTGCAAATAGCGTAATTTATGTAATGTATTTGCACTATATGTATCTTCAAAATATCCTGTTTCTAATGCTCTTAATATATTTTTAAAATGTTCATGTTGTGCGTCTGATATTATAATATATTTTAGCTCATATTTTTCTTTTAAATTTAACTCTAATTTTGCTACTTTACTGATTGATTCACCTAATATTTTTAATCTATAGAAATTATTAACAAGATGATATTCACTACATTCACTTGCCCGCTGCTTTCTATAATAAAGGCATAACTATAAATAAAATTATATAAATAACTAAATTTTTTAATTGGTAAAACATATAATAAAAAAAACTAACCTGTAATCCAGATTCTGCTATTTTCGGACTTATAAGTGTCATCTGAATACAGGTATACACAACACAAAAAGTTGTAGTTATCTAAAGACATTTTAAAACTTATATTATTATTATTAATATAAACAGTTACTACTAAATTAAGTTGTTTTAATACATTTAATAAAAAATTAACTTACAAAGTTATATCAATCTATAGGGTAGTAATTAATGACAATGGGACATGGAACAAAACAGCAATGGGTATCTGTAGACATTTTAAAACTGCTACTTAACTAAATTACATTTAGCTAAAATATATAAATTAATATAAAAAAAAGTACTCACCAAAATGTATTCACTTAAAAATTACTTTCAAACTGTATAATACAATTAAGAGACACTTAAAATATGTCAATATACGTAAACTGTTAACATAATTAAACTGAATGATCTAAGCATGCGTAACGATTTTTATACTATAACTTATAAAAATTAAACTAGTGCCGCAATCCATTAAAATATATTTGCCCTATTTTAAATGTTTTTCTCACCTGCAACCCACATTTATATAATATACATATATATATTTTTTAAATATTTTGAAATTTAAAAAAAAATTATTTTAAAAAAATATATATTTTTTTTTTTTTCTTGCTTGAATTTATTTCACACAATTGTTGCCTCTTGGTTAAGCTTTTAGTCAAAAATTGATTATCTCTTACGGTTCAAGAGATATAGCGACTTTTTACTAAAATAAACCATTTAAAAAAAAAAAAAAAATTATTCTGAACCGCCTCCACTATTAAAATACAACTCACAAACTCATTTCAAAAAATTTGTTATATTTCAATATTCCGGATATAACAATATATAATTATTAAATAAACGCTTAAACAAAATAATATTTGTAACATTTTGCTAATTATTTTTTTAATTTATTATGCATTTTAATTATTATGCATTGCATTGTTATTACATTTTTCCTTGACTTTTAATAAAATTCCTTATACGGATATGCAACTATTAGGCATTGATTAGATAGATTAAATCACAATAACAATTCTTAATAAGGAGATGAAATTATTCAGTCAGATACATTGTATCGTACTATTATATAAAATTAAACACTGTTATTGTAATTGTTATTCAGATCAGATAATTATAGATCAGAATAACAATTCTTAATAAGAAGATGAAATTATTTATGGTAATTGATTATTTATGGTAAATAAAAAGTAAAGATTACTTTAATGACATTGAATGTTATGCATTTAAATGAGCTTAATTAGATACATTGTACATACATTGTATCTTATAAATACACTGTTATAAATAATTAAACACTGTTATTGTAATTGTTATTGTTATAATCTATATTTAACAATTCTTAAAAATATATAACGCAAATTATACTATACCCTTTCATGTGTAACCCCACCATGTGTAATATAACGTCATTATAACATATAACTAACATTTTCGCACCTATAACGTCATCAATTTATAACCAATAATAAGAAATATGCTAATATGATCTTATACTGACTGCATCCACAGCTACATCGAGGATACGAACATAAACTATTGGCTTCCGGAAATTGACGAAGAATGCAATAATTATGGTCATATCTTCTACACCAATACCAACACACACATAATAATTAATATCGCTATCTCACTCTTTACCACTACTGCTTTCTCACTCTTAACCTTGGATATTAAAGAGAATGTACCAACAGATAATTGCTGTAATGACGTCATCATCTTCTAAACCAATAGAAATATATCCTATACATGGCATTTGATCATATGACCTTAATGCATCCCCACCCTTACCCCCTTTTACATTCTACCAAGTCTAGCCACGCCCCCTCTGCATATCGTTACCTAAATGCATCCCCACCCCAATAATTTCCAACTCAACTTCTAAACTGTCTCAGAACCGGCTTTGTAACACTACTACTGTGTTTTTCACTCAAAAGGTTGTGTAAACGTATGTTTTCACTGAAAAGGTTGTGTTAGACGATAATGTGATCCTTATAGGTGCAAATAGTAGAGAACAACTAGAAAGCCCTTCTCGACCTGCTAAAGATAAAATCTGTAGTTTCTTAAAGCTACAAAACTACGAATCAAATACGGTAACAATGAATGATAAACTTGTAACACACCTTGCGCGTGTCACAAGGACGGAATGGAGCCCAAACTCGGCAACTATTCCGACACTTTACAAGGGGGCATTTATGCTAATGGTTGTGTATAGTGCTTCGGCATGGTACCACAGGATCAATCCTCCGGATCCTCCATGCAAAGAACAATGTTATTGACGATGACGCGTTGTTGCAGAACTGTATCTACAGAAGTAGTGCAGGTGATATCGGGGACAATTTCTTTAGATTTAAAAATAACTCATGCACTCACTCAAGTACAAACTGCGTTAGAACTAAAAAAATCAAATTTTGATGATTTAAAGTTAATGCGACAAATTTCGAGGATTTAAAGTTAATGCGGCTGTAGGATAAAAGTCTGGAGACGATACCAAATGTATTGCCATAGAGATTAATGCATATATGCATAAGCTCTAGCAAGACAGATGGGACTTAATAGAATAAGGAAGAACTACGTATTGGTTTACAAGGACGTTAATATTGCTTTGCAACACATGTGGTCCCTATCTACTATGTGTGTGATCGGCTTCTGCTACTTTAGGTGAAAAAAGTGATTAAAAGTGAGAAATTAATTACGGAAAAAAATTAAATAAATTATATGAATACTCTTTATAACGTAAAGTATTTAAGTTGGTTTTAAATTTATGTTAATTTACCCTAAACAAAGCGTTTTTACAAAAGATTGACAGTTGGAAACCAGTGTTAAAAACGAATTTTTCATTACGCGTACACGCAATCTTATAAACATAACCTTAAAATTGTAACATTGTTGTTTGATATAAGACATTAATAAGTGCGATAGACAAAAAAAGTGATAATAATTAGGTTAGTGTTAGTGCTAAAACATCAAGTGGTTAAGAAATTCAAGAAATCTGTAGAGCTATATAAGGAAGACCTCATATAAACACTACAAATATACGGAAGACAAAAGGTTGCCGCCCACTATCAAGTAAGTCGATTAACATTACCTATAAATAATATGAAAACATAAGAATTAGTTTATATAAATGCGTGTTTCAAATAATAAAAAAAGTGTATTAATTGTTTTAAGTGATTAAGTGAACAATATATGCGGTTTTCTAGGAAATAGTGATAGATCGTTCATGAACAATCAATGGTAACAAACAAATGGTAAGTAAGTAGGCTTAAGTACAAGTATGTACATGAGATATTTATAGAAATTCAGTGTGCATTTAATAATGTCTGGTAATCAAGTGACCTTCAAAGAATTAGGTCGGCAAAAACCTCTAGGTACGTCAACTGCGCTATGGAGATCTATTTTCATTTTTAAACATTAATTTTACAAACCGAATACCATTCTATGAAAAGGCAACTATCTAAAGGTTGTCCTCGGCAATCCGTAATGGGGCCTGAGCTCTGGAACATGGTATTTGACGATAAATGTGTTTCTCACTAGAAAGGTTGTGCAATAGTATGTTTTGCTGACGATAATGTGATCCTTATCGGTGCAAATAGTAGAGAACAACTAGAAATCCTTTCTGGACCTGCTATAGATAAAATCTGTAGTTTCTTGAAGCTACAAAGCTACGAAACAAATACGGTAACAACGAATGATAAACTTGTAACACACCTTGCGCGTGTCATAAAGACGGAATAAAGCTTAAACTCGGCAACTATGCCGACACTATACAAGGGGGCATTTATGCTAATAATTGTGTATTGTGCTTTGGCATGGTACCACAGGATCAGTCTTTCGGATCCTTCATGCAAAGAACTATGTTATTGACGATGACGCGTTGTTGCAGAACTGTATCTACAGAAGTGTTGCAGGTGATATCAAGGACAATTTCTTTAGATTTAAAAATCACTCATGCACTCACACAAGTACAAATTTCGCTAGAACTAAAAAAATCAAATTTTGATGATTTAAAGTAAATGCGACAAATTTCGAGGATTTAAAGTTAATGCAGCTGTAGGATAAAAGTCTGGAGACGATACAAAATGTATTGCCCAAGAGATAACTGCATATACGCATAAGCTCTTGCAAAACAGATGGGACTAAATAGAAAAAGGAAGACCTACGTATTGGTTTACAAGGACGTTAATATTGTTCTGCAACACAAGTGGTCCCTATCTACTATGTGTGTGATCGGCTTCTGCTACTTTAGGTAAAAAAATTGATTAAAAGCGAAAAATTAATAACGGAAATAAATTAAATAAATTATATGAATACTTTTTCTAACGAAAAGTAATTTAATTTGTTTTAAATTTGTGTTAATTGACCCTAAACAAAGTGTTTTTACAAAAGTTTGACAGTTGGAAACTAGTGTTAAAAACGAATTTTTCATTACGCGTACACGCGGTCTTATAAACATAACCTCAAAATTGTAACTTTGTTGTTTGATATAAGACATTATTAAGTGCGATAGACAAAAAAGTGATAATAATGAGGTTAGTGTTAGTGCTAAATCATCAAGTGGTTAAGAAATTCAAGAAATCTGTAGAGCTATATAAGGAAAACCTCATATAAACACTACAAATATACGGAAGACAAAAGGTTGCCGCCCATTATCAAGTAAGTCGATTACCATTAACTATAAATAATAATAAAACATAAGAATTAGTTTATATAAATGCGTGTTTCAAATAATAAAGAGTGTGTATTAATTGTTATAAGTGATTAAGTGAACAATATATGCGGTTTACTTGGAAATAGTGATAGATCGTTCATGAACAATCAATGGTAACAAACAAATGGTAAGTAAGTAGGCTTAAGTACAAGTATGTACATAAGATATTTATGGAAATTCAGTGTGCCTTTGATAATGTCTGGTGGCCAAGTAACCTTTCAAAGAATTAGGCCGGCAAAAACCTCTAGGTACGTCTACTGCGCTATAAAGAACTATTTTCTGTGTCTAACATTAATTTTACAAACCGATTACCGTTCCATGAAAAGGCAACTATCTAAAGGTTGTCTTTAGCGATCTGTAATGGGGCCTGAGCTCACCTCGCGCGTGTCACAAGGACGGAATGGAGCTTAAACTCGGCAACTATGCCGACACTATACAAAAGGGCATTTATGCCAATAGTTGTGTAATGTGCTTTGGCATAATACTACAGAATCAATCTTCCGGATCCTGCATGCAAAGAACTATGTTATTGACTTTGTCGCGTTGTTGCAGAACTGTATCTACAGAAGTGGTGCAAGTGATATCGGGGACAAATCCTTTAGATTTACAAATCACTCATGCACTCACTCAAAAACAAATTACGCTAGAGCTGAAAAAATCAAATTTTGATGATTTAAAGTTAATGCGACAAATTTCGAGGATTTAAATTTAAAGCGGCTGTAGGATAACAGTCTGAAGACGATACCAAATGTATTGCCAAAGAGATGAATGCATATATGCACAAGCTCTGGCAAGACAGATGGGACTTAATAGAAAAAGGAAGACTTACGTATTGGTTTACAAGAAAGATAATATTGCTTTGCAACACAAGTGGTCCCTATTTACTATGTGTGTGATCGGCTCCTGCTACTTTAGGTGAAAAAAGTGATTAAAAGTGAGAAATTAATTACGGAAAAAAATTAAATAAATTATATGAATACTTTTTCAATCAAAAAGTATTTAAGTTTGTTTTAAATTTGTGTTAATTTACCTTAAACAAAGTGTTTTTACAAAAGTTTGACAGTTGGAAACCAGTGTTAAAAACTAATTTTTCATTACGCGTACACGCGGTATTATAAACATAATCTCAAAATTGTAACTTTAATGTTTGATATAAGACATTAATAAGTGCGATAGACAAAAAAAGTGATAATAATTAGGTTAGTGTTAGTGCTAAAACATCAAGTGGTTAAGAAATTCAAGAAATCTGTAGAGCTATATAAGGAAGACCTTATATAAACACTACAAATATACGGAAGACAAAAGGTTGCCGCCCACTATCAAGTAAGTCGATTAACATTAACTGTAAATAATATTAAAACATATGAATTAGTTTATATAAATGCGTGTTTCAAATAATAAAGAGAGTGTATTAATTGTTATAAGTGATTAAGTGAACAATATATGCGGTTTTCTTGGAAATAGTGATTGATCGTTCATGAACAATCAATGGTAACAAACAAATGGTAAGTAAGTAGGCTTAAGTACAAGTATGTACATGAGATATTTATAGAAATTCAGTGTGCATTTAATAATGTCTGGTAATCAAGTGACCTTCAAAGAATTAGGTCGGCAAAAACCTCTAGGTACGTCAACTGCGCTATGGAGATCTATTTTCATTTTTAAACATTAATTTTACAAACCGAATACCATTCTATGAAAAGGCAACTATCTAAAGGTTGTCCTCGGCAATCCGTAATGGGGCCTGAGCTCTGGAACATGGTATTCGACGATAAATGTGTTTCTCACTAGAAAGGTTGTGCAATAGTATGTTTTGCTGACGATAATGTGATCCTTATCGGTGCAAATAGTAGAGAACAACTAGAAATCCTTTCTGGACCTGCTATAGATAAAATCTGTAGTTTCTTGAAGCTACAAAGCTACGAAACAAATACGGTAACAACGAATGATAAACTTGTAACACACCTTGCGCGTGTCATAAAGACGGAATAAAGCTTAAACTCGGCAACTATGCCGACACTATACAAGGGGGCATTTATGCCAATAATTGTGTATTGTGCTTTGGCATGGTACCACAGGATCAGTCTTTCGGATCCTTCATGCAAAGAACTATGTTATTGACGATGACGCGTTGTTGCAGAACTGTATCTACAGAAGTGTTGCAGGTGATATCAAGGACAATTTCTTTAGATTTAAAAATCACTCATGCACTCACACAAGTACAAATTTCGCTAGAACTAAAAAAATCAAATTTTGATGATTTAAAGTAAATGCGACAAATTTCGAGGATTTAAAGTTAATGCAGCTGTAGGATAAAAGTCTGGAGACGATACAAAATGTATTGCCCAAGAGATAACTGCATATACGCATAAGCTCTTGCAAAACAGATGGGACTAAATAGAAAAAGGAAGACCTACGTATTGGTTTACAAGGACGTTAATATTGTTCTGCAACACAAGTGGTCCCTATCTACTATGTGTGTGATCGGCTTCTGCTACTTTAGGTAAAAAAATTGATTAAAAGCGAAAAATTAATAACGGAAATAAATTAAATAAATTATATGAATACTTTTTCTAACGAAAAGTAATTTAATTTGTTTTAAATTTGTGTTAATTGACCCTAAACAAAGTGTTTTTACAAAAGTTTGACAGTTGGAAACTAGTGTTAAAAACGAATTTTTCATTACGCGTACACGCGGTCTTATAAACATAACCTCAAAATTGTAACTTTGTTGTTTGATATAAGACATTATTAAGTGCGATAGACAAAAAAGTGATAATAATGAGGTTAGTGTTAGTGCTAAATCATCAAGTGGTTAAGAAATTCAAGAAATCTGTAGAGCTATATAAGGAAAACCTCATATAAACACTACAAATATACGGAAGACAAAAGGTTGCCGCCCATTATCAAGTAAGTCGATTACCATTAACTATAAATAATAATAAAACATAAGAATTAGTTTATATAAATGCGTGTTTCAAATAATAAAGAGTGTGTATTAATTGTTATAAGTGATTAAGTGAACAATATATGCGGTTTTCTTGGAAATAGTGATTGATCGTTCATGAACAATCAATGGTAACAAACAAATGGTAAGTAAGTATTCTTAGGTGCAAGTGTGTACATGAGATATTTATAGAAATTCAGTGTGTCTTTGATAATGTCTGGTAGACAAGTGACCTTCAAAGAATTTGGCCGGCAAAAACCTCTAGGTACATCTACTGCGCTATGGAAAACTATTTTCATTGTCGAACATTAATTTTAAAAACCGATTACCGTTTCATGAAAAGGCAACTATCTAAAGGTTGTCCTCAGCGATCCGTAATAGGGCCTGAGTTCTGAAACATAATATTCGACAAAAACTGTGTTTCTCACTCGAAAGGTTGTGTAAACGTATGTTTTGCCGACGATAAAGTGATCCTTATCGGTGCAAATAGTAGAGAACAACTAGAATGCCGTTCTCGACTTGCTATAGATAAAATCTGTAGTTTCTTGAAGCTACAAAGCTACGAAACAAATACGGTAACAACGAATGATAAACTTGTAACACACCTTGCGCGTGTCACAAGGACGGAATGGAGCTTAACCTCGGCAACTATGCCGACACTATACAAGGGGGCATTTATGCCAATGGTTGTGTATTGTGCTACGGCATGGTACCACAGGAACAATCTTCCTGATCCTCCATGCAAAAAACTATGTTATTGACAACGACGCGTTGTTGCAGAACTGTATCTACAGAAGTGGTGCAGGTGATATCGAGGACAATCCCTTTGGATTTAAAAATCCCTCATGCACTCACTCAAGTACAAATTACGCTAGAACTGAAAAAATCAAATTTTCATAATTCAAAGTTATTGCGACAAGTTAATGCGGCTGTAGGATAAAAGTCTGAAGACGATCTTAAATGTATTGCCAAAGAGATGAATGTTATATGCATAAGCTCTGGTAAGACAGATGGGACTTAATAGAAAAAGAAAGACCTACGTATTGGTTTACACGGACGTTAATATTGCTTTGCAACACAAGTAGTCCCTATCTACTACGTGTGTGATCGGTTCCTGCTACTTTAGGTGAAAAAAGTAATCAAAAGTGAAAAATTATTTACGGAAAAAAATTAAATAAATTACATAAATACTTTATCTAACGAGAAGTATTTAAGTTTGTTTTAAATTTGTATTAATTTACCCTAAACATAGAGTTTTTACAAAAGTTTGACAGTTGGAAACCAGTGTTAAAAACGAATTTTTCGTTGTTTGATATAAGACATTATTAAGTGCGATAGACAAAAAAAGGTAATAATAATTAGGTTAGTGTAAGTGCTAAAACATCAAGTGGTTAAGAAATTCAATAAAGCTGTAGAGCTATATAAGGAAGACCTCATATAAACACTACAAATATACGGAAGACAAAAGGTTAGCGCCCTTTATCAAGTAAGTCGTTTAACATTAACTATAAATAATATTAAAACATATGAATTAGTTTATATAAATGCGTGTTTCAAATAATAAAGAGAGTGTATTAATTGTTATAAGTGATTAGGTAAACAATATATGCGGTTTTCTTGGAAATAGTGATTGATCGTTTATAAACAATCAATGGTAACAAACAAATGGTAAGTAAGTAGGCTTAAGTAAAAGTATATACAAAAGATATTTATAGAAATTCAGTGTGCCTTTGATACTGTCTGGTGGCCAAGTGACCTTTAAAGAATTAGGCCGGCAAAAACCTCTAGGTACGTCTACTGCGCTATGGAGAACTAATTTCATTGTCGAACAATAATTTTACAAACCGATTACCGTTCCATGACAAGGTAACTATCTAAACGTTGTCCTCAGCAAACCGTATTAAGATCTGAGCTCTGGAACATGGTTTTCGACGAGAACTGTGTTTCTTACTCGAAAGGTTGTTTACACGTATGTTTTTCCGACGATAATGTAATGCTTATCGGTGCAAATAGTAGAGAACAACTAAAAAGACGTTCTCGACCTGCTATAGATAAAATCTGTAGTTTCTTGAAGCTACAAAGCTACGAAACAAATACGGTAACAACGAATGATAAACTTGTAACACACCTTGCGCGTGTCACAAGGACGGAATGAAGCTTAAATTTGGCAACTATGCCGACACTATACAATAAGGCATTTATGCTAATGGTTGTGTATAGTGCTTCGGCATAATACCACAGGATCAATCTTCCGGATCCTCCATGCAAAGAACTATGTTATTGACGATGACGCGTTGTTGCAGAACTGTATCTACAGAAGTGGTGCAGGTGATATCAGGGACAATTTCTTTAGATTTAAAAATCACTCATGCACTTACTCAAGTACAAGTTACACAAGAACTAAAAAAATCAAATTTTGATGATTTAAAGTTATTGCGACAAATTTCGAGGATTTAAAGTTAATGCGGCTGTAGGTTAAAAGTCTGGAGACGATACCAAATGTATTGCCAAAGAGATTAATGCATATATGCATAAGCTCTGGCAAAACAGATGGGACTCAATAGAAAAAGAAAGACCTACGTATTGGTTTACAAGGACGTTAATATTGCTTTGCAACACATGTGGTCCCTATCTACTATGTGTGTGATCGGCTCCTGCTACTTTAGGTGAAAAATGTGATTAAAAGTGAGAAATTATTTACGGAAATAAATTAAATAAATTATATGAATACTTTTTCAAACGAAAAGTATTTAAGTTTGTTTTAAATTTGTGTTAATTTACCCTAAACAAAGTGTTTTTACAAAAGTTTGACAGTTGGAAACCAGTGTTAAAAACGAATTTTTCATTACGCGTACACGCGGTCTTATAAACATAACCTCAAAATTGTAACTTTGTTGTTTAGTATAAGACATTAATAAGTGCGATAGACAAAAACAGTGATAATAATTAGGTTAGTGTTAGTGTTAAAACATCAAGTGGTTAAGAAATACAAGAAATCTGTAGAGCTTTATAAGAAAGACCTTATATACACTGCAAATATACGGAAGACAAAAGGTTGCCGCCCACTATTAAGTAAGTAACAATTAACGTAAGTTTAATTAACATTAACTATAAATAATATTAAAACATAAAAATTAGTTTATATAAATGCGTGTTTTAAATAAAAAAGAGAGTGTATTAATTGTTATAAGTGATTAGGTGAACAATATATGCGGTTTTCTTGGAAATAGTGATTAATCGTTTGTGAACAATCAATGGTAACAAACAAATGGTAAGTAAGTAGGCTTAAGTAAAAGTATATACAAAAGTTATTTATAGAAATTCAGTGTGCCTTTCATAATGTCTGGTGGCCAAGTGACCTTCAAAGAATTAGGCCAGCAAAAACCTCTAGGTACGTCTACTGCACTATTGAGAATTATTTTCATTGTCGAACATAAATTTTACAAAATGATTACCGTTCCATAAAAAGGCAACTATCTAAAGGTTGAACTCAGCGATTCGTAATAAGGCCTAAGCTCTGGAACATGGTATTCGACGAGAACTGTGTTTTTCACTCGAAAGGTTGTGTAAACGTATGTTTTGCCTACGATAATGTGATCCTTATAGGTGCAAATAGTAGAGAACAACTAAAAAGCCGTTCTCGACCTGCTATAGATAAAATCTGTAGTTTCTTGAAGCTACAAAGCTACGAATCAAATACGGTAACAACGAATGATAAACTTGTAACACACCTTGCGCGTGTCACAAGGACGGAATGGAGCTTAACCTCGGCAACTATGCCAACACTATACAAGGGGGCATTTATGTCAATGGTTGTGTATTGTGCTACGGCATGGTACCACAGAAACAATCTTCCTGATCCTCCATGCAAAAAACTATGTTATTGACAACGACGCGTTGTTGCAGAACTGTATCTACAGAAGTGGTGCAGGTGATATCGAGGACAATTGCTTTGGATTTAAAAATCACTCATGCACTCACTCAAGTAGAAATTACGCTAGAACTGAAAAAATTAAATTTTGATGATTTAAAGTTATTGCGACAAGTTAATGCGGCTGTAGGATAAAAGTCTGGGGACTATATTAAATGTATTGCCAAAGAGATGAATGCATATATGCATTAGCTCTGGCAAGACAGATGGGACTTAATAGAAAAAGGAAGACCTACGTATTGGTTTACACGGACGTTAATATTGCTTTGCAACCCAAGTGGTCTCTATCTACTATATGTGTGATCGGCTCCTGCTACTTTAGGTGAAAAAAGTGATTAAAAGTGAGAAATTATTTACGGAAAAAAATTAAATAAATTACATAAATACTTTATCTAACGAAACGTATTTAAGTTTGTTTTAAATTTGTGTTAATTTACCCTAAGCAAAGAGTTTTTACAAAAGCTTAACAGTTCGAAACCAGTGTTAAAAACAAATTTTTCGTTGTTTGATATAAGACATTATTAAGTGCGATAGACAAAAAAAGTAATAATAATTAGGTTAGTGTTAGTGCTAAAACATCAAGTGCTTAAAGAATTCAATAAAGCTGTAGAGCTATTTAAGGAAGACCTCATATAAACACTACAAATATACGGAAGACAAAAGGTTTGCGCCCACTATCAAGTAAGTCAATTAACATTAACCATAAATAATATTAAAACATATGAATTAGTTTATATAAATGCGTGTTTCAAATAATAAAGAGAGTGAATTAATTGTTATAAGTGATTAGGTAAACAATATATGCGGTTTTCTTGGAAATAGTGATTGATCGTTTATGAACAATCAATGGTAACAAATAAATGGTAAGTAAGTAGGCTTAAGTAAAAGTATATACAAAAGATATTTATAGAAATTCAGTGTGCCTTTGATAATGTCTGGTGGCCAAGTGACCTTCAAAGAAATAGGCCGGCAAAAACCTCTAGGTACGTCTACTGCGCTATTGAGAATTATTTTCATTGTCGAACATAAATTTTACAAAATGATTACCGTTCCATAAAAAGGCAACTATCTAAAGGTTGATCTCAGCGATTCGTAATAAGGCCTGAGCTCTGGAACATGGTATTCAACGAGAACTGTGTTTTTCACTCGAAAGGTTGTGTAAGCGTATGTTTTGCCGACGATAATGTGATTTTTATAGGTGCAAATAGTAGAGAGCAACTAGAAAGCCGTTCTCGACCTGCTATAGATAAAATCTGAAGTTTCTTGAAGCTACAAAGCTACAAATTAAATACGGTAACAACGAATGATAAACTTGTAACACACCTTGCGCGTGTCACAAGGACGGAATGGAGCTAAAACTCGGCAACTATGCCGACACTTTACAAGGGGGCATTTATGCCAATGGTTGTGTATAGTGCTGCGGCATGGTACCACGGGATCAATCTTCCGGATCCTCCATGCAAAGAACTATGTTATTGACGATGACTCGTTGTTGCAGAACTGTATCTACAGAAGTAGTGCAGGTGATATCGGGGACAATTTCTTTAGATTTAAAAATCACTCATGCACTCACTCAAGTACAAACTACGCTAGAACTAAAAAATCAAATTTTGATGATTTAAAGTTATTGCGACAAATTTCGAGGATTTAAAGTTAATGCGGCTGTAGGATAAAAGTCTGGATACGATACCAAATGTATTGTTAAAGAGATTAATGCATATATGCATAGGCTTTGGCAAGACAGATAGGACTTAATAGAAAAAGGAAGACCAACGTATTGGTTTACAAGGACGTTAATATTGCTTTGCAACACATGTGGTCCCTATCTACTATGTGTGTGATCGGCTCCTGCTACTCTAGGTGAAAAAAGTGATTAAAAGTGAGAAATTAATTACGGAAAAAAATTAAATAAATTATATGAATACTTTTTCTAACAAAAAGTATTTAAGTTTGTTTTAAATTTGTGTTAATTTACCCTAAACAAAGTGTTTTTACAAAAGTTTGACAGTTGGAAACCAGTGTTAAAAACGAATTTTTCGTTGTTTGATATAAGACATTATTAAGTGCGATAGACAAAAAAAAGTAATAATAATTAGGTTAGTGTTAGTGCTAAAACATCAAGGGGTAAAGAAATTCAAGAAATCTGTAGAGCTATATAAAGAAGACCTCATATAAATACTACAAATATACGGAAGACAAAACATTGCCGTATAAAGTAAATCGATTAACATTAACTATAAATAATATTAAAACATAAGAATTAGTTTATATAAATGCGTTTTTTAAATAATAAAGAGAGTGTATTATTTGTTTTAAGTGATTAAGTGAACAATATATGCGGTTTTCTTGGAAATAGTGATTGATCGTTCATGAACAATCAATTGTAACAAAGAAATGGTAAGTAAGTAGGCTTAAGTACAAGTGTGTACATGAGATATTTATAGAAATTCAGTGTGTCTTTGATAATGTCTGGTGGCCAAGAGACCTTCAAAGAATTAGGCCGGCAAAAACCTCTAGGTACATCTACTGCGCTATGGAGAACTATTTTTATTGTCGAACATTAATTTTACAAATTATTTACCGTTCCATGAACAGGCAACTATCTAAAGGTTGTCCTCAGCGATCCGTAATGGGGCCTGAGCTCTGGAACATGGTAATTGACGAGAACTGTGTTTCTCATTTAAAAGGTTGTGTAAACGTATGTTTGGCCGACGATAAAGTGATCCTTATCGGAGCAAATAGTAGAGAACAACTAGGAAGCCGTTCTCGACCTGCTATAGATAAAATCTGTATTTTCTTGAAGCTATAAAGCTACGAAACAAATACGGTAACAACGAATGATAAACTTGTAACACACCTTGCGCGTGTCACAAGGACGAAATGGAGCTTAAACTCGGCAACTATGCCGACACTATACAAGGGGGCATTTATGCCAATAGTTGTGTATTGTGCTACGGCATGGTACCACAGGAACAATCTTCCTGATCCTACATGCAAAAAACTATGTTATTGACAACGACGCGTTGTTGCAGAACTGTATCTACAGAAGTGGTGCAGGTTATATCGAGGACAATTCCTTTGGATTTAAAAATCACTCATGCACTGACTCAAGTACAAATTAAGCTAGAACTGAAAAAATCAAATTTTGATGATTTAAAGTTATTGCGACAACTTAATGCGGCTGTAGGATAAAAGTCTGGAGACGATATTAAATGTATTGCTAAAGAGATGAATGCATATATGCATGAGCTCTGGCAAGACAAATGGGACTTAATAGAAAGAGAAAGACCTACGTATTGGTTTACACGGACGTTAATATTGCTTTGCAACACAAGTGGTCCCTATCTACTACGTGTGTGATCGGTTCCTGCTACTTTAGGTGAAAAAAGTGATTAAAAGTGAGAAATTAATTACGGAAAAAAAATAAATAAATTACATAAATACTTTATCTAACGAAAAGTATTTAAGTTTGTTTAAAATTTGTGTTAATTTACCCTAAACAAAGAGTTTTTACAAAAGTTTGACAGTTGAAAACCAGTGTTAAAAACGAATTTTTCGTTGTTTGATATAAGACATTATTAAGTGCGATAGACAAAAAAAGTAATAATAATTAGGTTAGTGTTAGTGGTAAAACATCAAGTGCTTAAGAAATTTAATAAAGCTGTAGAGCTATATAAGGAAGACCTCATATAAACACTACAAATATACGGAAGACAAAAGGTTGGCGCCCACTATCAAGTAAGTCGATTAACATTAACTATAAATAATATTAAAACATATGAATTAGTTTATATAAATGCGTGTTTCAAATAATAAAGAGAGTGTAATAATTGTTATAAGTGATTAGGTGAACAATATATGCGGTTTTCTTGGAAATAGTGATTGATCGTTTATGAACAATCAATTGTAACAAACAAATGGTAAGTAAGTATGCTTAAGTAAAAGTATATACAAAAGATATTTATAGAAATTCAGTGTGCCTTTGATACTGTCTAGTGGCCAAGTGACCTTCAAAGTATTAGGCCGGCAAAAACCTCTAGGTACGTCTACTGCGCTATGGAGAACTATTTTCATTGTCAAACATTAATTTTACAAACCGATTGCCGTTCTATGACAAGGCAACTATCTAAACGTTGTCCTCAGCGATCCGTATTAAGACCTGAGCTCTGGAACATGGTATTCGACGAGAACTGTGTTTCTCACTCGAAAGGTTGTGTACACGTATGTTTTGCCGACGATAATGTGATCCTTATCGGTGCAAATAGTAGAATACAACTATAAAGACGTTCTCGACCTGCTATAGAAAAAATCTGTAGTTTCTTGAAGCTACGAAACAAAAACGGTAACAACGAATACAAAACTTGTAACACACCTTGCGCGTGTCACAAGGACGGAATGGAGCTTAAACTCGGGAACTATGCCGACACTATACAAGGGGGCATTTATGCCAATGGTTGTGTATAGTGCTGCGGCATTGTACCACAGGATCAATCTTCCGGTTCCTCCATGCAAAGAACTATGTTATTGACGATGACGCGTTGTTGCAGAACTGTATCTACAGAAGTGGTGCAGGTGATATCGGGGACAGTTTATTTAGATTAAAAATCACACATGCTAGAACTAAAAAAATCGAATTTTTAAGATTTAAAGTTATTGCGACAAATTTTAAAGATTTAAAGTTAATGCGGCTGTAGGATAAAAGTCTGGAGACGATACCAAATGTATTGCCAAAGAGATAAATGCATATAAGCATAAGCTCTGGCAATACAGATGGGACTTAATAAAAAAAGTAAGACCTACGTATTGGTTTACAAGGACGTTAATATTGCTTTGCAACACATGTGGTCCTATCTACTATGTGTGTGATCGGCTCCTGTTACTTTAGGTGAAAAATGTGATCAAAATTAAGAAATTAATTACGGAAAAAAATAAATAAATTATATGAATACTTTTCCTAACAAAAAGTATTTAAGTTTGTTTTAAATTTGTGTTAATTTACTCTAAACAAAGTGTTATTACAAAAGTTTGACAGTTGGAAACCAGTGTTAAAATGAATTTTTCATTACGCGTACACGCGGTTTTATAAACATAACCCCAAAGTTGTAACTTTGTTGTTTGATATAAGACATTAATAAGTGCGATAGACAAAAACAGTGATACCAATTAGGTTATTAGGGTTAGTGCTAAAACATCAAGTGGTTAAGAAATTCCAGAAATCTGTAGAGCTATATAAGGAAGACCTTATATAAACACTACAAATATACGGAATACAAAAGGTTGCCGCCCACTATTAAGTAACTCGATTAACATTAACTATAAATAATATTAAAACATAAGAATTAGTTTATATAAATGCGTGTTTTAAATAAAAAAGAAAGTGTATTAATTGTTATAAGTGATTAGGTAAACAATATATGCGGTTTTCTTGAAAATAGTGATTGATCGTTCATGAACAATCAATGGTAACAAACAAATGGTAAGTAAGTAAGCTTAAGAACAAGTATGTACATGAGATATTTATAGAAGTTTTATTCAGTGTGCCTTTGATACTGTCTGGTGGCCAAGTGACCTTCAAAGAATTAGGCCGGCAAAAACCTCTAGGTACGTCTACTGCGCTATGGAGAACTATTTTCATTGTCGAACAATAAATTTACAAATCGATTACCGTTCCATGACAAGGCAACTATCTAAAGGTTGTCCTCAGCGATCCGTAATAAGGCCTGAGCTCTGGAACTTGGTATTCGACGAGAACTTTGTTTCTCACTCGAAAGGTTGTGTAATCGTATGTTTTGCCAACGATAATGTGATCCTTATCGGTGCAAATAGTAGAGAACATCTAGAAAGCCGTTCTCGACCTGCTATAGATTAAATCTGTAGTTTCTTGAATCTACAAAGCTACGAAACAAATACGGTAACAACGAATAATAAACTTGTAACACACCTTGCGCGTATCACAAGGACGGAATGGAGCTTAAACTTGGCAACTATGCCGACACTATACAAGGGGCATTTATGCCAATTGTTGTGTATAGACAAAAAGAGTGATAATAATTAGGTTAGTGTTAGTGCTAAAACATCAAGTGGTTAAGGAATTTAAGAAATCTGTAGAGCTATATAAGGAAGACCTCATATAAACACTAAAAATATACTGAAGACAAAAGGTTGCCGCCCACTATCAAGTAAGTCGATTACCATTAACTATAAATAATAATAAAACATAAGAATTAGTTTTTATAAATGCGTGTTTCAAATAATAAAGAGAGTGTATTAATTGTTATAAGTGAATAAGTGAACAATATATGCGGTTTTCTTGAAAATAGTGATTGATCGTTCATGAACAATCAATGGTAACAAACAAATGGTAAGTTAGTAGGCTTAAGAACAAGTATGTACATGAGATATTTATAGAAATTCAGTGTGCCTTTGATACTGTCTGGTGGCCAAGTGACCTTCAAAGAATTAGACCGGCAAACACCTCTAGGTACGTCTACTGCGCTATGGAGAACTATTTTCATTGTCGATCATTAATTTTACAAACCGATTACCCTTCCATAAAAAGGCAACTATCTAAAGGTTGTCCTTAGCGATCCGTAATGGGGCCTGAGCTCTGGAATATGGTATTCGACGAGAACTTTGTTTCTCACTCGAAAGGTTGTGTAAACGTATGTTTTGCCAACGATAATATGATCCTTATCGGTGCAAATAGTAGAGAACAACTAGAAAGCCGTTCTCGACCTGCTATAGATAAAATCTGTAGTTTCTTGAAGCTACAATGCTACGAAACAAATACGGTAACAACGAATGATAAACTTGTAACACACCTTGCGCGTGTCACAAGGACGGAATGGAGCTTAAACTCGGCAACTATGCCGACACTATACAAGGGGGCATTTATGCCAATTGTTGTGTGTAGACAAAAAAAGTGATAATAATTAGGTTAGTGTTAGTGCTAAAACATCAAGTGGTTAAGGAATTCAAGAAATCTGTAGAGCTATATAAGGAAGACCTCATATAAACACTACAAATATACGGAAGACAAAAGGTTGCCGCCCACTATCAAGTAAGTCGATTTTTATTAACTATAAATGTAGTATATTTTCTACATTTGTAGTTTAGAATTGCAACCATCCCGGTTGACGCCTACAATTTGTAGTATAGAATCTAAACCAATACTGTTAAAACAATCATTTGCAGTGTAAGATAACAATATAGTTTATTTTAAACGAGTAAACACATAATTTGAATATTAATAGTTCATTTAATTATTCCACGTAGTTATACAATTACATCTGAATAAAGCGAATTAATCAAAATAAAGTTCACAAAGATAATTTCACTTGATTAAAATACAATACTCAAATTAAGTGTCCTTTTACAATGTTTTTGCGTGCAACACGTAATACGCAGTTTCGATAGTTCATAGTTAACAAACACAATGGTTTAACAATGATAAATACACCCTAGTAATTAACATTACATTTGTATGCACAACTCTACTATTAACGCTGACAACAATAACAACTATTACACACAGTAATAAAGTTAACTGGATTTCAATTCACAAATAATAATAACACTCGTTAATATATCTATTTTGTTGAATTAACTTAAAACATCATACACTCTGTGTATCTCTGTTGATCGCCATTTTACAATCTAGTCTATACTTTACGATAATCAAATGTTATAACTAATAACAATGATTACTATTTTCCAATCTAGTCCATATTACACGATAATCAAATATTATAACTAATAACATTGATCACTGTTTAAATGATATTAACACCCGTTAATATTACTTAAACTCACAAAATAACAGCACTATACAAACTTATGTATTCTACTTGTCGCCATTTTCTCTAACTGTTGCTTGTACCACAAGTGCCACACTCTACGTGTCGTCATCTCTTTAGCCAGCGAACGTGGTTCTGATGCGTTCTCCTTTGGCGTTCACTTTGGCGTTCACTAAGCATGTTCTAGCGAACGGCTTAGAGGGTCTGCAAGCAGTTCTTTTAAAGCATTCAAATATCTCTCGATCTTAGCAAAGATCTTAACCTATTCTACAGTTTTCTTATTATTACTATTTCTTAAAACTAATTATATTTAAACTTAAACTAATCTTAAAAAATATCCCACATAAATAATATTAAAACATAAGAATTAGTTTATGTAAATGCGTGTTTTAAATAATAAGGAGTGTGTATTATATGTTATAAGTGATTAAGTGAACAATATATGCGGTTTTCTTGGAAATAGTGATTGAACGTTTATGAACAATCAATAATTACAAACAAATGGTAAGTAAGTAGGCTTAAGTACAAGGATGTACATGAGATATTTATATAAATTCAGTGTGCCTTTGATAATGTCTGGTGGCCAAGTGACCTTCAAAGAATTAGACCGGCAAAAACCTCTAGGTACGTCTACTGCGCTATGGAGAACTATTTTCATTGTCGAACATTAATTTTACAAACCGATTACCGTTCCATGAAAAGGCAACTATCTACAGGTTATCCTCAGCGATCCGTAATGGGGCCTGAGCTCTGAAACATGGTATTCGACGAGAACTATGTTTCTTACTCGAAAGGTTGTGTAAACGTATGTTTTGCCAACGATAATGTGATTCTTATCAGTGCAAATAAAAGAGAACAACTAGAAAGCCGTTCTTGACCTAATATAGATAAAATCTGTAGTTTAATGAAGCTACAAAGCTACGAAACAAATATGGTAACAACGAATGATAAACTTGTAACACACCTTGCGCGTGTCACAATGACGGAATGGAGCTTAAACTCGGCAACTAAACGGACACTTTACAAGGGGGCATTCATGCCAATGGTTGTGTAGAGTGCATCGGCATAGCACCACAGAATCAATCTTCCGGATCCTCCATGCAAAGAACTTTGTTATTGACGATGACGCGTTATTGCAAAACTTTATCTACAGAAGTGGTGCAGGTGATATCGGGAACAATTTCTTTAGATTTAAAAATCACTTATGCACTCACTCAAGTACAAATTACGCTAGAACTAAAAAAATCAAATTTTGATGATTTAAGGTTAATGCGACAAATTTCGAGGATTTAAAGTTAATGCGGCTGTAGGATAAAATTCTGGAGACGATACCAAATGTATTGCCAAAGAGATGAATGCATATATGCATAAGCTCTGGCAAGACAGATGGGACTTACTAAAAAAAGAAAGACCTACGTATTGGTTTACAAGGACGTTAATATTGCTTTGCAACACAAGTGGTCCCTATCTACTATGTGTGTGATCGGCTCCTGCTACTTTAGGTGAAAAAAGTAATTAAAAGTGAGGAATTAATTACGGAAAAAAATTAAATAAATTATATGAATACTTTTTCTAACGAAAAGTATTCAAGTTTATTTTAAATTTGTGTTAATTTACCCTAAACAAAGTGTATTTACAAAAGTTTGACAATTGGAAATCAGTGTTAAAAACGAATTTTTCATTACGCGTACACCCGGTCTTATAAACATAACCTCAAAATTGTAACTTTGTTGTTTGATATAAGACATTAATAAGTGCGATAGACAAAAACAGTGATAATAATTAGGAAAGTGTTAGTGCTAAAACATTAAGTGTTGAAGAAGTTTAAGAAATCTGTGGAGCTATATAAGGAAGACCTCATATAAACACTACAAATATACGGAAGACAAAAGGTTGCCGCCCACTATCAAGTAAGTCAATTAACAATAACTATAAATAATATTAAAATATAAGAACTAGTTTATATAAATGCGTGTTTCAAATAATAAAGAGAGTGTATTAATTGTTATAAGTGATAAGGTAAACAATATATGCGGTTTTCTTGAAAATAGTGATTGGTCGTTCATGAACAATCAATGGTAACAAACAAATGGTAAGTAAGTAGGCTTAAGAACAAGTATGTACATGAGATATTTATAGAAATTCAGTGTGCCTTTAATAAAGTCTGGTGGCCAAGTGACCTTCAAAGAATTAGGCCTGCAAGAACCTCTAGGTACGTCTACTGCGCTATGGAGAACTATTTTCATTGTCGAACATTAATTTTACAAACCGATTACCGTTCCATAAAAAGGCAAATATCTAAAGGGTGTCCTCAGCGATTCGTAATGGGGCCTGAGCTCTGAAACATGGTATTCGACGAGAACTGTGTTTCTCACTCGAAAGGTTGTGTAAACGTATGTTTTGCCGACGAAAATGTGATTCTTATCGGTTCAAATAGTAGAGAACAACTAGAAAGCTGTTCTTGACCTGCTGTAGGTAAAATCTGTAGTTTCTTAAAGCTACAAAGCTACGAAACAAATACGGTAACAACGAATGATAAACTTGTAACACACCTTGCGCGTGTTACAAGGTCGGAATAGAGCTAAACTCGGCAACTATGCCGACACTATACAAGGGGGCATTTATGCCAATGGTTGTGTATAGTGCTTCGGCATGGTACCACAGAATCAATCTTCCGGATCCTCCATGCAAGGAACTATGTTATTGACGTTAACGCGTTGTTGCAGAACTGTATCTACAGAAGTAGTGCAGGTGATATCGGCGACAATTTCTTTAGATTTAAAAATCACTCATACACTCACTCAAGTACAAACTACGCTAGAACTAAAGAAATCAAATTTTGATGATTTAAAGGTAATGCGACAAATTTCGAGGATTTAAAGTTAATGCAGCTGT
This sequence comes from Panorpa germanica, assembly GCA_963678705.1. Taxonomy (NCBI): domain Eukaryota; kingdom Metazoa; phylum Arthropoda; class Insecta; order Mecoptera; family Panorpidae; genus Panorpa; species Panorpa germanica. Next base: position 192,236 of record CAVMBN010000181.1, read on the forward strand.
AGGATAAAAGTCTGGAGACGATACCAAATGTATTGCCAAAGAGATGAATGCATATATGCATATGCTCTGGCAAGACAGATTGGACTTAATAGAAAAAGGAAGACCTACGTATTGGTTTACAAGGACGTTTATATTGCTTTGCAGCACAAGTGGTCCCTATCTACTATGTGTGTGATCGGCTCCTGCTACTTTAAGTGAAAAAAGTGATTAAAAGTAAGAAATTAATTACGAAAAAAAATTAAATAAATTATATGAATACTTTTTTTAACGAAAAGTATTTAAGTTTGTTTTAAATTTGTGTTAATTTACCCTAAACAAAGTGTTTTTACAAAAGTTTGACAGTTGGAAACCAGTGTTAAAAACGAATTTTATATTACGCGTACACGCGGTCTTATAAACATGACCTTAAAATTGTAACTTTGTTGTTTGATATAAGACATTAATAAGTGCGATAGACAAAAACAGTGATAATAATTAGGTTAGTGTTAAAGCTAAAACATTAAGTGGTAAAGGAATTCAAGAAATCTGTAGGGCTATATAAGGAAGACCTCATATAAACACTACAAATATACGGAAGACAAAAGGTTGCCGCCCACTATTAAGTAAGTAGATTAACAGTAATTATAAATAATATTAAAACATAAGAATTAGTTTATATAAATACGTATTTCAAATAATAAAGAGAGTGTATTGTTTGTTATAAGTGATTAAGTGAACAATATATGCGGTTTTCTTGGAAATAGTGATTGATCGTTTATGAACAAAAAATGGTAACAAACAAATGGTAAGTAAGTAGGCTTAAGAACAAGTATGTACATGAGATATTTATAGAAATTCAGTGTGCCTTTAATAATGTCTGGTGGCCAAGTGACCTTCAAAGAATTAGGCCGGCAAAACCTCTAGGTACGTCTACTACGCTATAAAGAACTATTTTCTTTGTCGAACATGAATTTTACAAATCGATTACCGTTTCATGAAAAGGAAACAATCTAAAGGTTGTCCTTAGCGATCCGTAATTGGGCCTGAGCTCTGGAACATGGTATTCGACTAAAACTGTGTTTCTCACTCAAAAGGTTGTGTAAACGTATGTTTTGCCGACGATAATGTGATCCTTATCAGTGCAAATATTAGAGAACAACTAGAAAGCCGTTCTCGACCTGCTATGGACAAAATCTGTACTTTCTTGAAGCTACAAAGCTACGAAACAAATACGGTAACAACGAATGATAAACTTGTAACACACTTTGCGTGTGGATAAAATCTGTACTTTTTTGAAGCTACAAAGCTACTAAACAAATACGGTAACAACGAATAATAAACTTGTAACACACCTTGCGCGTGTCACAAGAACGGAATGAAGCTTAAACTCGGCAACTATGCCGACACTATACAAGGGGGCATTTATGCTAATGGTTGTGTGTTGTGCTTCGGCATGGTACTACAGGATTATTCTTCCGGATCTTCCATGCAAAGAACTATGTTATTGACGATGACGCGTTGTTGCAGAACTGTATCTACAGAAGTGGTGCAGGTGATATCGGGGACAGTTCTTTTAGATTTAAAAATCACTCATGCATTCACTTAAGTACAAACTACGCTAGAACTGAAAAAATTAAATTTTGATGATTTAAAGTTAATGCGACAAATATCGATTATTTAAAGTTAATGCGGCAGTAGGATAAAAGTCTGGAGACGATACCAAATGTATTGGCAAAGAGATGAATGCATATATGCATAAGCTCTGGCAAGACAGATGAAACCTAATAGAAAAAGGAAGACCTACGTATTGGTTTACATGGACGTTAATATTGCTTTGCAACACAAGTGGTCCCTATCTACTATGTGTGTGATCGGCTCCTGCTACTTTAGGTGAAAAAAGTGATTAAAAGTGAGGAATTAATTACGGAAAAAAATTAAATAAATTATATGAATACTTTTTCTAACGAAAAGTATTCAAGTTTATTTTAAATTTGTGTTAATTTACCCTAAACAAAGTGTATTTACAAAAGTTTGACAATTGGAAATCAGTGTTAAAAACGAATTTTTCATTACGCGTACACCCGGTCTTATAAACATAACCTCAAAATTGTAACTTTGTTGTTTGATATAAGACATTAATAAGTGTGATAGACAAAAACAGTGATAATAATTAGGATAGTGTTAGTGCTAAAACATTAAGTGTTGAAGAAGTTTAAGAAATCTGTGGAGCTATATAAGGAAGACCTCATATAAACACTACAAATATACGGAAGACATAAGGTTGCCGCCCACTATCAAGTAAGTCAATTAACAATAACTATAAATAATATTAAAATATAAGAACTAGTTTATATAAATGCGTGTTTCAAATAATAAAGAGAGTGTATTAATTGTTATAAGTGATAAGGTAAACAATATATGCGGTTTTCTTGAAAATAGTGATTAGTCGTTCATGAACAATCAATGGTAACAAACAAATGGTAAGTAAGTAGGCTTAAGAACAAGTATGTACATGAGATATTTATAGAAATTCAGTGTGCCTTTAATAAAGTCTGGTGGCCAAGTGACCTTCAAAGAATTAGGCCTGCAAGAACCTCTAGGTACGTCTACTGCGCTATGGAGAACTATTTTCATTGTCGAACATTAATTTTACAAACCGATTACCGTTCCATAAAAAGGCAAATATCTAAAGGGTGTCCTCATCGATTCGTAATGGGGCCTGAGCTCTGGAACATGGTATTCGACTAAAACTGTGTTTCTCACTCAAAAGGTTGTGTAAACGTATGTTTTGCCGACGATAATGTGATCCTTATCAGTGCAAATATTAGAGAACAACTAGAAAGCCGTTCTCGACCTGCTATGGACAAAATCTGTACTTTCTTAAAGCTACAAAGCTACAAACAAATACGGTAACAACGAATGATAAACTTGTAACACACCTTGCGTGTGGATAAAATCTGTACTTTCTTAAAGCTACAAAGCTACTAAACAAATACGGTAACAACGAATAATAAACTTGTAACACACCTTGCGCGTGTCACAAGAACGGAATAAAGCTTAAACTCGGCAACTATGCCGACACTATTCAAGGGGGCATTTATGCTAATGGTTGTGTGTTGTGCTTCGGCATGGTACTACAGGATTATTCTTCCGGATCTTTCATGCAAAGTACTATGTTATTGACGATGACGCGTTGTTGCAGAACTGTATCTACAGAAGTGGTGCAGGTGATATCGGGGACAGTTCTTTTAGATTTAAAAATCACTCATGCATTCACTTAAGTACAAACTACGGTAGAACTGAAAAAATCAAATTTTGATGATTTAAAGTTAATGCGACAAATATCGGTTATTTAAAGTTAATGCGGCAGTAGGATAAAAGTCTGGAGACGATACCAAATGTATTGGCAAAGAGATGAATGCATATATGCATAAGCTCTGGCAAGACAGATGAAACTTAATAGAAAAAGGAAGACCTACGTATTGGTTTACATGGACGTTAATATTGCTTTGCAACACAAGTGGTCCCTATCTACTATGTGTGTGATCAACTCCTGCTACTTTAGGTGAAAAAAGTGATTAAAAGTGAGAAAATAATTATGGAAAAAAATTAAATAAATTATATGAATACTTTTTCTAACAAAAAGTATTGAAGTTTGTTTTAAATTTGTGGTAATTTACCCTAAACAAAGTGTTTTTACAAAAGTTTGACAGTTGGAAAGCAGTGTTAAAAACATATTTTTCTTTACGCGTACACGCGGTCTTATAAACATAACCTCAAAATTGTAACTTTGTAGTTTGATATAAGCCATTAATAAGTGCGATAGACAAAAAAAGTGATAATAATTAGGTTAGTGTTAGTGCTAAAACATCAAGTGGTTAAGAAATTAAAGAAATCTGTAGAGCTATATAAGGAAGACCTCATATAAACACTACAAATATACGGAAGACAAAAGGTTGCTGCCAACTATCAAGTAAGTCGATTAACATTAACTATAAATAATATTAAAACATAAGAATTAGTTTATATAAATGCGTGTTTGAAATAATAAAGAGAGTGTATTAATTGTTATAAGTGATTAAGTGAACAACATATGCGGTTTTCTTGAAAATAGTGATTGATCGTTCTTGAACAATCAATTGTAACAAACAAATGGTAAGTAAGTAGGCTTAAGTACAAGTATGTACATGAGATATTTATAGAAATTCAGTGTGCCTTTGATAATGTCTGGTGGCCAAGTGACCTTCAAAGAATTAGGCCGGCAAAAACCTCTAGGTACGTCTACTGCGCTATGGAGAACTATTTTCATTGTCGAACAATAATTTTACAAACCGATTACCGTTCCATGAAAAGGCATCTATCTAAAAATTGTCCTCAGCGATCCGTAATGGGGCCTGAGCTCACCTTGCGCGTGTCACAAGGATGGAATGGACCTCAAACTCGGCAACTATGCCGACACTATACAAGGGGGCATTTATGCTAATGGTTGTGTATTGTGCTTCAGCATGGTACCACAAAATCAATCTTTCGGATCCTCCATGCAAAAAACTATGTTATTGACGATGACGCGTTGTTGCAGAACTGTATCTACAGAAGTGGTGCTGGTGATATCGGGTACAATTCTTTTAGATTTAAATATCACTTATGCACTTACTCAAGTACAAATTACGCTAGAACTAAAAAAAACAAATTTTGATGATTTAAAGTTAATGCGACAAATTTCGAGGATTTAAAGTTAATGCGGCTGTAGGATAAAATTCTGGAGACGATACCAAATGTATTGTTAATGAGATGAATGCGTATATGCATAAGCTCTGGCAAGACAGATATGATTAATTAGAAAAAGGAATACCTACGTATTGGTTTACAAGGACGTTAATATTGCTTTGCAACACAAGTGGTCCCTATTTACTATGTGTGTGATCGGCTCCTGCTACTTTAGGTGAAAAATGTGATTAAAAGTGAGAAATTAATTACGGAAAAAAATTAAATAAATTATTTGAATACTTTTTCTAACGAAAAGTATTTAAGTTTGTTTGAAATTTGTGTTAATTTACCCTAAACAAAGTGTTTTTACAAAAGTTTGACAGTTGGAAACCAGTGTTAAAAACGAATTATTCATTACGCGTAAACGCGGTCCTATAAACATAACCTCAAAATTGTAACATTGTTGTTTGACATTAGACATTATTAAGTGCGATAGACAAAAAAGTGATAATAATTAGGTTAGTGTTAGTGCTAAAACATCAAGTGGTTAAGAAATTCAAGAAATCTGTAGAGCTCATTAGGAAGACCTCATATAAACACTACAAATATACAGAAGACAAAAGGTTTCCGCCCACTATCAAGTAAGTCAATTAACAATAACCATAAATAATATTAAAACATAAGAATTAGTTTATATAAATGCGTGTTTCAAAAAAAAAAAAAAGTGTATTAATTGTTATAAGTGATTAAGTGAACAATATATGCGGTTTTCTTGGAAATAGTGATTGATCGTTCATGAACAATCAATGGTAACAAACAAATGGTAAGTAAGTAGGCTTAAGTAAAAGTATGTACATGAGATATTTGTAGAAATTAGGTGTGCCTTTATTAATGTCGGGTGCCAAGTGACCTTTAAAGAATTAGGCCGGCAAAAACCTCTAGGTACGTCTAGAACTATTTTCATTGTCGAACAATAATTTTACAAACCGATTACCATTTCATAAAAAAGCATCTGTCTAAAGGTTGTCCTCAGCGATCTGTAATGGGGCCTGAGCTCTGGAACATGGTATTTGACGAGAACTGTGTTTCTCACTCGAAAGGTTGTGTAAACGTATGTTTTGCTGACGATAATGTGACCCTTATTGGTGCAAATAGTAGAGAACAACTAGATAGCTGTTCTCGAGCTGCTATAGATAAAATCTGTAGTTTCTTAAAGCAACAAAGCTGCGAAACAAATACGGTAACAACGAATGATAAACTTGTAACACACCTTGCGTGATTGCTTAAACTCGGCTACTATGCCGACACTATACAAGGGGGCATTTATGCCAATGGTTGTGTATTGTGCTTCGGCATGGTACCACAGGATCAATCTTCCGGATCCTCTATGCAAAGAACTATGTTATTGACGATGACGCGTTGTTGCAGAACTGTATCTACAGAAGTGGTGCAGGTGATATCAAGGACAATTCCTTTAGATTTAAAAATCACTCATGCACTTACTCAAGTACAAATTACGCTAGAACTGAAAAAATTAAATTTTGATGATTTAAAGTTAATGCGACAAATTTCGAGAATCCGGCTGTAGGATAAAAGTCTGTAGACGATACCAAATGTATTGTTAAAGAGATGAATACATATATGCATAAGCTCTGCCAAGATAGATGGGACCTAATAAAAAAAGGAAGACCTACGTATTGGTTTACAAGGACATTAATATTGTTTTGCAACAAAAGTGGTCCCTATCTACTATGTGAAAAAAGTGATTAAAAGTAAAAAATTAATTACGGAAAATAATTAAATAAATTATATGAATACTTTTTCTAACAAAAAGTATTTAAGTTTGTTTTAAATTTGTGTTAATTTACCCTAAACAAAGTGTTTTTACAAAAGTTTTACAGTTGGAAACCAGTGTTAAAAATGAATTTTTCATTACGCGTACACGCGGTCTTATAAACATAACCTCAAAATTGTAACTTTGTTGTTTGATATAAGACATTATTAAGTGCGATAGACAAAAAAAAGTGATAATAATTAGGTTAGTGTTAGTGCTAAAACATCAAGTGTTTATGAAATTCAAGAAATCTGTAGAGCTATATAAGAAAGACCTTATATAAATACTACAAATATACGGAAGACAAAAGGTTGTCGCCCACTATCATGCAAGTCGATTAACCTTAACCATAAATAATATTAAAACATAAGAATTAGTTTATATAAATGCGTGTTTTAAATAATAAAGAGAGTGGATTAATTGTTATAAGTGATTAAGTAAACAATATATGCGGTTTTCTTGAAAATAGTGATTGATCGTTCATGAACATTCAATGGTAACAAACAAATGGTAAGTAAGTAGGCTTAAGTACAAGTATGGACATGAGATATTTATAGAAATTCAGTGTGCCTTTGATAATGTCTGGTGGCCAAGTTACCTTCAAAGAATTAGGCCGGCAGAAACCTCTAGGTACGTCTACTGTGCTATGGAGAACTATTTTCATTGTCGAACATTAATTTTACAAACCGATTACCGTTCCATGAAAAGGCAACTATCTAAAGGTTGTCCTTAGCAATCCGTAATAGGGCCTGAGCTCACCTTGCGCATGTCACAAGGATGGAATGGAGCTTAAACTTGGCAACTATGCCGACACTATACAAGGGAGCATTTATGCCAATGGTTGTGTATTGTGCTTCTTCATGGTACCACAAAATCAATCTTCCGGATCCCTAATGCAAAGAACTATGTTATTGACGATGACGCGTTGTTGCAGAACTGTATCTACAGAAGTGGTGCAGGTGATATCGGGGACAATTTCTTTAGATTTAAAAATCACTCATGCACTTACTCAAGTACAAATTACGCTAGAACTGAAAAAATCAAATTTTGATGTTTTAAAGTTAATGCGACAAATTTCGAGGTTTTAAAGTTAATGCGGCTGTAGGATAAAGGTCTAGAGACGATACCAAATGTATTGCCAAAGAGATGAATGCATATATGCATAAGCTCTGGCAAGACAGATGGGACTTAATACAAAAAGGAAGACTTACGTATTGGTTTACAAGGACGTTAATATTGCTTTGCAGCACAAGTGGTCCCTATTTAGGTGAAAAAAGTAATTAAATTGAGAAATTAATTACGGAAAAAAATTAAATAAATTATATAAATACTTTTTCTAACGAAAAATATTTAAGTTTGTTGTAACATTGTCAAGAGTCGATTCGCTGATGATCTTGGTGCAACGTTCTTTTCAATTGGGTGTAAGCCAATTTGGACCGATTATTTAAATGAAACAGCACACTTCGTTTAATTTAATATCTTTATATATTTCTACAAATTATAATTACAACTGCCAAGTTTCATGTTTCACAGCTCTGGTTATATTTTTGATACAGAATTAAATTTAGTATTTTATTTTACTTGTTAAATCTAAAACAATGTATTTTTGTTTATAACAGAAATGGAACGGGTTTTGTAAAGAATAAAGGAATGAAAATATTTAAAGGTCGTTTGACTAGATAAAGAAATGCGTATTTGATTTGGATTAAAATAAAAGGTTTTGGTTTGTGCGATGTCTTAAGGTGAGGGAATAGAGGGGAAATAACTGACAAGTACAACTATTTACATCAAACAATTTACAATGATTTTTAACATATAAGATACTACTGTTGGATTTCGTCCATGGTCCCGGCGTTGGATTCGCTCGAATTTCAATTTTGCTGCTCGGGCAGGGGTGCTAGTTTTCTTACAGCCCTTTTAATTTGTCCTCCTTGGGTGGCTATGACCGCGACACGACCTTGATCGTCAGAGCCAACAATTAAATGAACAACACGACCTAGTGCCCATTGCAGAGGTAAAACGTTGTCTTCTTTGATGAGAACCAGCATTCCAGGTGTGATGTTGGGTCCAGTGGCTCTTTTCCATTTTTGTCGTTGTTGTAGATGGTTAACGTAGTCGGCTGACCAGCGTTTCTAATAGTGCTGCAGAAGCTGCTGATTAAAATGGAAGCGCGGTAAGTTGTTCATTTTAGTGTTTGTGTAATCAACATCTGGGAGGGCTGTCAACAGTCTATTAACTAGGTAGTGTCCAGGTGTGATGGGACAAAGGTCTGAAGGATCGGTGGAGATAGGGTATAATGGACGTTAATTTAAGATACCTTCAATTTGTACCAATACACTATAAGTATCTTCATACGTTAAATTTGAATTTTTCAAAATTTTCTTCATGTGCGTTTTCATAGCCTTTATATTGCTTTCCCATAGTCCCCCAAAGTGCGGAGATCTAGGTGGTATGAATTTCCATTTTATATTTTCATCGGACATTGAATATATTACAGTATTTTGATTTTGCTTGTGTTTTAGAAATTTGGCCAAATTGTTACTTTCGCCAACAAAATTAGTGCCATTATCAGAATATATTTTAGTGGGCTTTCCGAGACGGGAAATAAACCGTTTGAGCACTGATATAAAATTCTGTGTAGTGAGATCTGTCACTAGTTCAAGGTGGATAGCTTTAGTAGCAAAGCAAATAAACAAGCATATATAAGACTTTATTAAAATGGACCCTCTACCAGCTTTGTTTTTTATCAATATGGGACCAGCATGGTCAATACCAGTTATTTTGAATGGAAAATCTAACGTAAGTCTATCGGAAGGTAAATTACCCATCATTGGGTTCACGGTTTTTGGATTACATTTAAAGCAGATAAGACATGCATGAACAATTCTTTTTGCCAGAGAGAGACCTGCGATTGGCCAATATCTTTCTCGAATTGCGAATAGCAGAGCTTGAGGCCCTACGTGAAATAATTTGTTATGCTCGTGTGTTATTATAAGTTTGGTTAAATTATGATTAGGAGACAAAACTATAGGATGCTTTTTATTGTAATCAAAATCTGAGTGTTGCAGACGCCCCCCAACTCGTATTATTCTTGATTCATCCAAAAATGGATTTAATTGCAATAGCTTGCTGCTTTTGTTGAGATTTTCACCTTTTTTTAGGGAATGTAAGTATGACGGAAAAGACTCAGATTGTGATATACAGATAAGTTTATTCAATGCTTCTTCGAGCTCAAGTACAGTCAGCGGACCTATAACTTTGTCTTTAGGGGTTTTACAATTTGACTTAAATCTTAAACAATATGCAACAACCCGTTTCAGTGTTCTTAATGATGAATACAGAGAGAATATATCGGTTTTTAATTTGGTATGAGTGCTGATAATAGTACATTTACGCATGTCTGGTATATGACTGATTGTGAATTCGCTGGTAGGCCAAGCTTCTTCTACATTGTGTAGCCAAGAAGGCCCTGACCACCAAATCGAATTCTCTATTAAGTTTTGAGGTTCTACACCTCGTGATACTAAATCTGCCGGATTTGATTTAGAATTCACATGACGCCAATGATGATTGGAAGTCATGTTGTATAGAATTTCTGATGTACGGTTTGAGACAAAGGTCTTTAAAGTGTTCGGAGTTAGTTTTAACTATGATAGTACTATGGTGGAGTCAGACCACAGATATATGTCAGATAGATTGATGGATAGTGTGTTGATAATTTTTGTTGACAGTTTAGTCAAGATGACGGCAGCGCACAGCTTAAGTCTTGGAATGGTTATTGTTTTTAAAGGAGCGACCTTTGACTTTGCACACAATAGTGAAAATTTAACGTTGCCGAGAACATCAGCGCTTCTTAAATATATGCAAGCTCCGCATGCTTTTTCGGAGGCATCACAAAATCCATGTAATTGCATGTTTGCGTGGTTTATAAATAATGAGTGACGAGGTATGTTTAAGTTGTTTATTAGGATTAGGCTATCCATTGTTAATTTCCAATCGTTATTGATTTCAGTTGGAACAGGGTCATCCCAATCCAGATTTTGAGTCCACAACGTTTGCAATAAAATTTTGAAAACAATTATACATGGCGACAATAACCCGAGTGGATCAAATATTTTACTTGTAAATAAAAGAATACTACGCTTTGTATTAATGTTAGGAATACTGGTATTGTTTATTGTGTACTATATATAATCAAGATTGGGATTCCACTCAACACCTAGTGTTCTAAGGTAATCAGGATCTCCCAATTCAACGTTAGAGCATGGCTCGTTGTTTTTATTTAATTCTTTGAGTAATTGTGGTGCATTTGAAACCCATTTTCGTAAAGTGAAACCTCCACTCTTTAAAATAAAATCGATTTGAGCGCACGTATTTGACAAGTTGTTAATAGTATCGGATCCCGTCAAGAGATCGTCCACATAAAAATCCTCTAAAATGGCTTTGGAAGCGCTAGGATTTGATATTTTATTATCGTACCCAAGTTGACACAAACTTCTAATAGCCAGAAAGGAAGCTGAAGCAGTGCCGTAGGTGACAGTGTTTAACCTATACGATAATAAAGGGTCTTTGGGGCTGAATCTCTAAAGTATTTGTTGAAGGTCTCTTTGGGATTCGTCAACTAGCACTTGCCGGAACATCATTGCGATATCGGCGCCTACAACGTATGTTAATTGTCTAAATCTTAATAAGATGGATACCAAATCATTTTGTATCGTAGGTCCGACTGCTTGCAATTTATTGAGGGAATATCCGGAAGTGGTTTTCATAGAACCATCAAATACTACCCGCAATTTGGTGGTAGTGCTAGTAGGTTTTAACACCCCGTGATGGGGTAAAAAATAGGATTGTGAAGCGGTGTTCTGGTTATTGTTTAAGGACATATGTTTATTGCTTAAATACTCCTTCATAAAAGTGGAATATAACTCATTTAATTGTGGGTTAGTCTGAAGTTTTTTCTCCAGTGAATAAAATCGTTTGATAGCCATTTTCTTTGATTCACAAAGTAAATGAATGGGTTCTTTAAATGGTATTTTGCAAACAAAACGGCCATCTTGATTTCGAAAGGTAGTCTTTTTAAAGTGAGTTTCACATGCAATCTCCTCCTCTGATTGTGATGTTACGTTATTAACTGGTTCTAACTCCCAAAATAATTTTAATTGATTTTGAATTTCTTGCTGTTGAGAAAAGTAACAGTGTCGTTGCCTGCTGCTTTTGTTACAGTAAGAACCTGTGACAATCCAGCCAAGGGTGGTCTTTTGAATCGTGGGTTTGTGCTTTCCTAAGCTCATGCGCCCGACACGCAGCACATCCCAAAATATATCTGCGCCTAGTATTAAATTAATTTTTTCAGATTTGTGGAATAATGGATCAGCTAAACTAACGTTTTTCGGTATATAGATGTCGGTAATGTCTTTATTTGTTGAAGGAATGTTTCCGTTGATTTTTTTTAAAATGAGGCAGTGTAATTTTGTTGCAAAATTAGTGTGCACGGATTTTATATTTATTGTAATTGATTTATTAATTTGAGTTTTTGCACTGCTTATACCCAGAACTGACGGAATTTGACGGAATAAGTTGCAAGGAATAGAGCACCGTTGCTGCATCGCCCTTTAAAGAATTCTTCAAGTGGTGGAATTTTTTCATTATATCAAAACTGGGTTCGTTATGCACCAGACTCGTGAAGGTTTCTTTAAAGGACTCCCATTGCCCTATATCCCCGTGGAAGGAAGGTATTTCTATATTTGGCAAGAAGACAATTGATAGGCTGTTAACCTTAATAAGTGAAGATGATTCTTCAAGAGCAGTTATTTTGTCATATTTGGCCATTATTTTAAAATATTTGTCTTGAAATTCTAACATTTCACTTTGCTTTTCGTCGCTTTTATCCTCATTAGTACTGTTCAATTTTATATCTATTGAAATATCCTTAATTTGCTCTAAAAGCGGTGCAAAAGAAGTCTTTCTTATCTTAATCTCACAGTAATCGTAGGTATTGCTATGTATGTCAATGGTTTCGCAATACCTATCATGTGATAATAAGTCTTCCTTTATTGCAGCGCTCTTAATTTTTAATCTTTTTAGTACTGACATGTTGTAATCGGTTATTAGAAAATGCGATAAGTGAAGTTTAAAATGGAAGTTTTTAGAATTTTATTTAAAGGTAAGGTGAGTTTTATTTTGAGAAAAACGTAATGAAAAATCCAAAATGTATGATAGTATATCGATATTAAATTAAATGGATGGATGTTGAATAAGATAAGCTGGACACGTACCTGATTGTCTAGATTGCAGACTTATATGGCAGCTAGCTAATCTTCAGTGCAATGTTTCTTCTTCTTCGATAGTTGAGCGGTATCGTAATATATAATTTTGATGGACTTGGTTTCACAATTATCCGGCTCTAAAGGTCCATGTAACGTTGTCAAGAGTCGATTCGCTGATGATCTTGGTGCAACGTTCTTTTCAATTGGGTGTAAGCCAATTTAGACCGATTATTTAAATGAAACAGCACACTTCGTTTAATTTAATATCTTTATATATTTCTACAAATTATAATTACAACTACCAAGTTATATGTCTTACAGCTCTGGTTATATTTTTGATACAGAATTAAATTTAGTATTTTATTTTACTTGTTAAATCTAAAACAATGTATTTTTGTTTATAACAGAAATGGAACGGGTTTTGTAAAGAATAAAGGAATGAAAATATTTGAAGGTCGTTCGACTAGATAAAGAAATGCGTATTTGAATTGCATTGAAATAAAAGGTTTTGGTTTGTGCGATGTCTTAAGGTGAGGGAATAGAGTGGAAATAACTGACAAGTACAACTATTTACATCAAACAATTTACAATGATTTTTAACATATAAAATACTACTGTTGGATTTCGTCCATTTGTTTTAAAATTGTGTTAATTTACCCTAAACAAAGTGTTATTACAAAAGTTTGACTGTTGGAAACCAGTGCTAAAAACAAATTTTTCATTACGCGTACATGCGGTCTTATAAACATAACCTCAAAATTGTAACTTTGTTATTTTATATAAGACATTAATAAGTGCGATAGACTAAAAAAGTGATAATAATTAGGTTTGTGTTAGTGCAAAATCATCAAGAGGTTAAGAAATTCAAGAAATCTGTAGAGGTATATAAGGAAGACCTCATATAAACAGTACAAATATGCGGAAGACAAAAGATTGCCGCTTACTATCAAGTAAGTCGATTAACATTAACTATAAATAATATTAAAACATAAGAATTAGTTTATATAAATGCGTGTTTCAAATAATAAAGAGAGTGTATTAATTGTTATAAGTGATTCAGTGAACAATATATGCGGTTTTCTTGGAAATAGTGATTGATCGTTCATGAACAATCAATGGTAACAATCAAATGGTAAGTAAGTAGGCTTAAGTACAAGTATGTACATGAGATATTTATAGAAATTCAGTGTGCCTTTGATAATGTCTGGTGGTTAAGTAACCTTCAAAGAATTAGGCCGGCAAAAACCTTTAGGTACGTCTACTGCGGTATGAAGAACTTTTTTCATTGTCCAACATTAATTTTACAAACCGATTACCGTTCCATGAAAAGGCAACTATCTAAAGGTTGTCCTCAGCGATCCGTAATAGGGCCTGAGCTCACCCTGCGCGTGTCACGAGGACGGAATGGAGCTTAAATTCGGCAACTATGCCGACACTATACAAGGGAACATTAATGCCAATGGTTGTGTATTGTGCTTCGGCATGGTACCACAGGATCAATCTTCCAGATCCTCCATGCAAAGAACTATGTTATTAACGATGACGCGTTGTTGCAGAACTGTATTTTACAGAAGTGGTGCAGGTGATATTCACATTTCACTCTTGCACTCACTCAAGTACAAATTACGCTAGAACTGAAAAAATCAAATTTTGATGATTTATAGTTAATGCGACAAATTTCGAGGTTTTAAAGTTAATGCGGCTGTAGGATAAAAGTCTAGAGACGATACCAAATGTATTGCCAAAGAGATGAATGCATATATGCATAAGCTCTGGCAAGACAGATGGGACTTAATAGAAAAAGGAAGACCTACGTATTAGTTTACAAGGACGTTAATATTGCTTTGCAACACAAGTGGTCCCTATCTACTATGTGTGTGATCGGCTCCTGCTACTTTAGGTGAAAAAAGTGATTGAAAGTGAAAAATTTAATACGCAAAAAAATTAAATAAATTATATGAATACTTTTTCTAACGAGAAGTATTAAAGTTTGTTTTAAATTTGTGTTTATTTACCCTAAAATCAAAGTGTTTTTACAAAATTTTGACAGTTGAAAACCAGTGTTAAAAACGAATTTTTCATTACGCGTAAACGCGGTCTTATAAACATAACCTCAAAATTGTAACTTTGTTGTTTGATATAAGACATTATTAAGTGCGATAGACAAAAAAGTGATAATAATTAGGTTAGTGTTAGTGCTAAAACATCAAGTGGTTAAGAAATTCAAAAAATCTGTAGAGCTATATAAGGAAGATCTTATATAAATACTACAAATATACGGAAAACAAAAGGTTGCCGCTCACTATCATGTAAGTCGATTAACCTTAACCATAAATAATATTAAAACATAAGAATTAGTTTATATAAATGCGTGTTTGAAATAATAAAGAGAGTGTATTAATTGTTATAATTGTGTTTGGCGATTGTAATGCCCGGGTATTTCACCAAAAGTAGTCAGGAAGTCTTTGAAGTTCGTGAACTCAATATGAATTTAAAAGTATATTTATTTCATACAAAATTACACATTGGGGTCGTAAATCCTAACAGAATTACACATATAAACACTTATCCTAATAATTAATAATAATGAATTTATATAAATGTATGTGAATGTCTTAATGTATATATTTTAATATTAAATTGTAATGTTACTTAAAATACTTGTTATCTCGTTGAGAGCTGGTTTAAAAAGGGTAGATTTGAGTACAATACATTTCACACTTAAAATAGAAAAGGGTGGGGATAAACCCATAATACAATTTGCGGACATATTGAACGAAAATAGGTAGTAAAATTATTGGTAACAAGACAAGTAAGTCTGGGTTTACACATTACACATTAAAATGTTCAGGCGGCACCAACTAAAGTTCATTTACACGTTTGCCTTAAAAACATGTAAAATGAAGTTATATTATAATTGTATTTTGATGCATGTTTTTGTCCATACTCCCCCCCTTGATAAATTAGGTTTATCAAAATGAAATCACTGGTAAAAAGGGCTGAACGTCTGACAGCACGTTTGATCTCTTCTGGTTGAGTTTTCAAGGTGGCGACTCTCGGAGTGTTGTCGTTGCCTGCAGTGTGTTATGCGTCCCATTATCCATTGAGTAGGAGGCATGTCGTCTTCTTGTACTATTACAAGAGATCCGATTTCTAGATTCAGGGTGCTTGAAGTTTCCATGTTTCGCGCTGTTGACAGAAGTGGATGTAGTCTGTAGACCATCGTCGTACCTGCTGGAATCTTCTCATGTTGTTGAGTTTCACTGGTGCTCCTGGAGTAGGCCTAACACTGCTGATTTGTCGACCTTTCTATGATTAAGTGTCTGGGAGTAAAGGGAATAAGGTCATCTGTATTGGGTGACATGGGGTACATTGCTTGGGAGTTCAATATTGCTTTATTCTAAGTTAATTTATAGAAAATATTATTAGTTCCGCTGAAATGTATTGATTGAACATTGAAATCTGTAACTAAGTTTCTTTTGTAGCAAAGACAATTAAAAAGGTATATATAATATTTAATGATAGAAACGCCATATTTACTTTTTATTAGTATGGGCCCTGCGTAGTCAACTCCAGTGGTTGTAAATGGATAGTTGAGTTTGACTTTTAATATGCGGTAAATTGCATTGCATTTATTGGTTATAATAATTTTTTCCTTAGGCATGTCTGGTAAATTGAAATTATGTATAGGCCAGTGATTAGATGGTTGCTTTAGCCAGGATGGACCTGACCACCATAATTGGTTGTTTAAAAGAAAGTCTAATGTGATACTTTGTGATATAAAATCTGCCTAGTGTGAGTCTGTAGGAATACAACGCCATTGATAATTGCCTGTCATGTCTGAATGAATGTCTGTAATACGGTTAGCAATAAAAAGTTTTAAGTTATGAAGAGACAGTTTAATCCATGATTGCATAATTGTGGAATCTGCCCATAAAATAAATATTTTTAATTTAACTGGAAACAAGTTTATTGCTTTTTTGACCATTCTTACAATGATTAAGGCGGCACATAGCTCTAAACATGGTGTGGTCAAAGTTTTTAATGGCGCGATCTTCGATTTACAATGTACAAAGCATATTTTTGCGTTTATCAAATTGTTAATGTTTGTTAAATAATTGCAACTTCCATTTGCCTTTGCGAATCGATCATAAAGGCCATGTAATTCAATAGTTACAGAATTATTTATTAGAACATCGCGTTTTATCGTCATATCATTCATAGCAGCTAAAGATTTGGTTAATGATAGACAATAATTTTTTAAATCCCGTGGCATCTCATCATCCCAGTTTAATTTTAATAAGCATAGCGTCTATCTAATGATTTTAAATAAATTAATACAAGGTGAAAAAGAGCATGGCGGGTCCAAAATATTGGTAACGAACGACGACATGGTTCGCTTTGTAAGTTTCACGGGCTGTTTAATAAGAATAAGTTTATATTCGAATAAGTCCCGTTCAGAATCCCACATAACGTCAGTATTGGTATTTGTAAAACTATTGAAAACATCTCTTATTTTGCTGGCAGTGCTAAATGGTTTTAACACACCACTACCTGATAAGAAATATGAATTTCTTAAATGCCGTGGTTCTGTATTAAGAAAGTTATGATTTAAAGAAATGCAGCCCCTTATGAATTTATTGTACATAATCTTTAATACCGGGTTGTCGTTTGGTTTTGTCCCGAATTTAAGAAAAGGTTTTATGACAATGTTCTTAATACCTCCTAACAACGCTGGTGGCTTATTGATTTGTAATGTAACACCGAATGTACCGTTAACATCAAGCTGTGTGCTTCTAATAATGTGTTCCTTACAAACTGCATGTTTGTCAATTTGCGGAATAGAATATAAAACCTTAGCTAATGTAAGTGACTCTTTGACTTGCGTTATCACAACTGATGTGTCTGTAGCATCACTTGTTGTTGTGTTATTTATTTGTTTCTCACAAACTACTTCTTCCGTAATCTGAGAAATGAATATTGAATCTTCTATTGTAGGTGATTCTGTTAGTGGAACAGTGACAACTGACGTGTCATGTACATCACGTGTTCTGTTGATTACAAGATGCTCCTCGCAGACTACCTGTTTGGCAGTGTGCGGATTGCAATAGGGCACACTTTTAATTTCCCTGAACTTTGTTGACTGAGTTTGGATTTGCGAATGGTGGCAATGAAACAGTTTTTGTTCACTTTTGTCATTAATGCCAATTACAATCCATCCTAGTACAGTGTTTTGTATTTTAATTTTATTTTGCATTAATTTATTTTTACCTATTATTATCAGGTCCCAGAATACATCTGCTCCGAGTAATATGTCTATCTTACTGGGCTTGTTAAAGTTTGGGTCAGCTAATTTTATATGGCTTGGTACAATTAAGCCCCTAATGTATAAACTATTATTAGGTACGTTGTCAGTTATCCTTTCGATAACTAAACACTCAATACTTTGTGAATAGTCATTATTCAAAAAATTTATTTGTACCCTAACTTTTGAATTTACATTATTTTTGGTTTGACCAATACCTGATATGACAATATTGGTGTTTGTTAAGGGTGATTTTAATTTTCTTGCAAACTGCTTTGTCATAAGGGAAGTTTGGCTGCCATTGTCCAAAAGAGGACGTGCCTTTATGGTTTTCCCATGCTTGTCGACAACCTCCACTACTGCGGTAGCAAGTAGCGTGTAATTTGAATTCAGAGTCTGCGACATAAGAGTTTGACATGATACGGCAGGCTCTGATTGAGGTGTAGCCTTCTCTAAATGAAGCAAAGTATTATGAGGTTTTCGACAAATTCTGCATTGATATTTTGACTTACATTTATTTCTAGAATGACCCGCGTAGAGACAATTTAAACACAAATTACTATTTTGACAGTGTTCTATTCTATCATTTACATTGAGTTTCAGAAAATCTTGACATTTGTACATTAAATGATCTCCTTGGCAGTAATAGCATTTAATTTGTTGAGTCACCAATAATGATTTGTGATGTTTTGGTTTACTACTGGGTTTATAATTAAAACTTTGTTCATCAAGGTCACGAGCACGATCAAGAATAAAAGTTAACATAGAATCCACTGTTTGATATTCTGATTTAGAACTAGGTGACATTTGCCAATGAGCTCTAGTTTCAACGTTCAATTTTTTAAATATTAGTGTGGTAACTAGTTAATCCCATCTGCTATGAGGAGGAATGTGTGTTTCTAGAGCCTTAACATGCTTTCTAATGGAATTCGCGGTAACCCTAAGCTTATCACTGGATTCTACGTTTAAGCTTGGTATATCAAGAAAGGAATTATTATGATGAGAAACTATTGCCTTTTTATTATCATAAGTTTGCAGCATGAGATTCCAACATAGTTCGTAATTTTCTGGTAAAATTTTAATAGAGGATATTGTGTCAAGGGCATCGCCTTTAAGACAATCTCTTAAGTAATGCAATTTTTACTAAGCATTTTAATGCATTATGTACTAAGCTGACATAACTGAATTTGAAATTATTCCATGATGTTATGTCGCCGTCAAAACTAGGTACAGAAATTGTCGGTATTTGTATGCCATTGTTTATATAATGAGGAGTGTTATCAGTTGATCTAGTATCATGACGATCTATAATCGCATCTATAACACACCATATATCACTGCATTTCTTAGACAAATTTGAACGTGTTTCAGAAAGCTTTTGTTTATCTACGTCATCCAAATGTTGGCCTAATTCAACACAAACATTTTCAATTTTATCAAACAGTGGCTCACAAATTTTCTTACAATACTTAATCTTGTGAACGTCGTATGTTGATGGGTCATTTAAATCTATGCTATAATATAGGGGACATGATCATTTAAAGTTTGCTCATAAACCTTTAATTGCGCGTATAACTTCTTGATATTAACCATTTTTGAATCTTTGTAATTAGTTTAAATAGAAATTAAAATTATTGTCTGATGCGAGTATCAAATTATTTAAGCAATATGGAATGAATGGATAATCTCTTTTTTAAAATAACAATAAAATATTTTTAAAAATATAATGTAAAAGTGTAAATAAGTAATATAAAATGTGTTCTAATCAATATTGAAGAAAGTACCCAGAACCACATGTAAATATAATGCGGTATAATAAAATGTTCTAAGTCTAATAAAACCTCATTGGTACGCAGTGTACGGATCAATCAGGTATATGAAACACAACTCAATACCGCATAGCCATAGGAAAAGGTCTAGACAGGACCGTAAATGTACTGATGTTTTAAATGTTATATCGCTTAACAACAAATAGGCAGAACAAATATTACCACGTGTATAAATGTTGTCGTAATTTAGAAACAATCCCGGTAGCTTTTAATATGTAATATTTTACAAACTCAAAAGATATATTTTGCTTAATGAAATAATCCCGGTGGCCTTTAATATCAATTATTTACCAACGCATAAGAAATATTTACTAAATATGGACATTAGCTGTGCCCTCCTAAACCAACAATTTGTAAGACTAACAAATCAAACAATATACACAAAATAACAATCTTTGCTACAATTTAATAGTATAAAAAATGCACAAAGATATTTTAGAAGTAAAACAAAGCAATATTGAAATAGGATATGGAGAATTTTTTAAGGAATGGACACTAACCGTTATTGCACGTGTTTGCTCAGGCGCGTCCCCTGTGACCAATTTTCCAGTGTTTGTATAACTCAAAACTTCAAATTCTTCACTGTAGATAATTGCAGGTATTCCATGCACGATTGCTTCTCGCGACTGTAGGAGATCCGGCTCGAAGGACCAAATGTTTGGGCGATTGTAATGCCTGGGTATTTCACCAAAAGTAGTCAGGAAGTCTTCGAAGTTCGTGAACTTAATATAAATTTAAAAGTATATTTATTTCATACAAAATTACACATTGGGGTCGTCAATCCCAACAGAATTACACAATTAAACACTTATCCTATTAATTAATAATAATGAATTTATATAAATGTATGTGAATGTCTTAATGTATATATTTAATTATTAAATTGTAATGTTATTTAAAATACTTGTTATCTCGTTAAGAGCTGGTTCAAAAAGGGTAGATTTGAGTACAATACATTTCACACTTAAAATAGAAAAGGGTGGGGATAAACCCATAATACAATTTGCGGACATATTGAACGAAAATAGGTAGTAAAATTATTGGTAACAAGACAAGTAAGTCTGGGTTTACACATCACACATTAAAATGTTTAGGCGGCACCAACTAAAGTTCATTTACTCTTTTGCCTTAAAAACATGTAAAATGAAGTTATATTATAATTGTATTTTGAAGCATGTTTTTGTCCAAAGTGATTAAGTGAACAATATATGCGGTTTTCTTGGAAATAGTGATTGATCGTTCATGAACAATCAATTGTAACAAACAAATGGTAAGTAAGTAGGCTTAAGTACAAGTATGGACATGAGATATTTATAGAAATTCAGTGTGCCTTTGATAATGTCTGGTGGCCAAGTGACCTTCAAAGAATTAGGCCGGCAGAAACCTCTAGGTACGTCTACTGTGCTATGGAGAACTATTTTCATTGTCAAACATTAATTTTACAAACCGATTACCGTTCCATGAAAGTGCAACTATCTAAAGGTTGTCCTTAGCGATCCGTAATGGGGCCTGAGCTCACCTTGCGCATGTCACAAGGATGGAATGGAGCTTAAACTCGGCAACTATGCCGACACTATACAAGGGGGCATTTATGCCAATGGTTGTGTATTGTGCTTCTTCATGGTACTACAAAATCAATCTTCCGGATCCTCCATGCAAAGAACTATGTTATTGACAATGACGCGTTGTTGCAGAACTGTATCTACAGAAGTGGTGCAGGTGATATCGGGTACAATTCTTTTAGATTTAAAAATCACTTATGCACTCACTCAAGTACAAATTACGCTATAACTGAAAAAATCAAATTATGAAGATTTAAAGTTAATGCGACAAATTTCGAGGATTTAAAGTTAATGCGGCTGTAGGATAAAGGTCTAGAGACGATACCAAATGTATTGCCAAACAGATAAATGCATATATGCATAAGCTCTGGCAAGACAGATAGAACTTATTAGAAAAAGAAAGACCTACGTATTGGTTTACAAGGACGTTAATATTGCTTTGCAACACAAGTGGTCCCTATCTACTATGTGTGTGATGGGCTTCTGCTACTTTAGGTGAAAAATGTGATTAAAAGTGAGAAATTAATTACGGAAAAAAATTAAATAAATTTGATGAATACCTTTTCTAACGAAAAGTATTTAAGTTTGTTTTAAATTTGTGTTAATTGACCCTAAACAAAGTGTTTTTACAAAAGTTTGACAGTTAAAAACCAGTGTTAAAAACGAATTTTTTATTACGCGTACACGCGGTCTTATAAACATAACCTCAAAATTGTAATTTTTTTGTTTAATATACAACATTAATAAGTGCGATAGACAAAAAAGTGATAATAATTAGGTTAGTGTTAGTGCTAAAACATCAAGTGGTTAAGAAATTCAAGAAATCTGTAGATCTATATAAGAAAGACCTTATATAAACACTACAAATATACGGAAGACAAAAGGTTGCCGCCCCCTATCATGTAAGTTGATTAACCTTAACCATAAATAATATTAAAACATAAGAATTAGTTTATATAAATGCGTGTTTCAAATCAAAAAGAGAGTGTATTAATTGCTATAAGTGATTAAGTGAACAATATATGCGGTTTTCTTGAAAATAGTGATTGATCGTTCATGAACAATTAATTGTAACAAACAAATGGTAAGTAAGTAGGCTTAAGTACAAGTATGGACATGAGATGTTTATAGAAATTCAGTGTGCCTTTAATAATGTCTGGTGGCCAAGTGACCTTCAAAGAATTAGGCCGGCAGAAACCTTTAGGTACGTCTACTGTGCTGTGGAGAACTATTTTCAATGTCAAACATTAATTTTACAAACCGATTACCGTTTCATAAAAAGGCAACTATCTAAAGGTTGTCCTCAGCGATCCGTAATGGGGTCTAAGCTCACCTTGCGCGTGTCACAAGGACAGAATGGAGCTTAAACTCCTCAACTATGCCGACACTATACAAGGGAGCACTTATGCTAATGATTGTGTATTGTGCTTCGTCATGGTACCACAGGATCAATCTTCCGAATCCTTCATGCAAAGAACTATGTTATTGACGATGACGCGTTGTTGTAGAACTGTATCAACAGAAGTGGTGGAGGTGATATTGGGGACAATTCCTTTAGATTTAAAAATCACTCATGCAGTCACTCAAGTACAAATTACGCTAGAACTGAAAAAAACAAATTTTGATGATTTAAAGTTAATGCGACAAATTTCGAGGTTTTAAAGTTAATGCGGCTGTAGGATAAAGGTCTAGAGACGATACCAAATGTATTGCCAAACAGATAAATGCATATATGCATAAGCTCTGGCAAAACAGATAGAACTTATTAGAAAAAGGAAGACCTACGTATTGGTTTACAAGGACGTTAATATTGCTTTGCAACACAAGTGGTCCCTATCTACTATGTGTGTGATAGGCTCCTGCTACTTTAGGTGAAAAAAGTGATTAAAAGTGAGAAATTAAATACGCCAAAAAAATAAATAAATTATATGAATACTTTTTGTAACGAAAAGCATTAAAGTTTGTTTTAAATTTGTGTTAATTTACCCTAAACAAAGTGTTTTTACAAAAGTTTGACAGTTGGAAACCAGTGTTAAAAACGAATAATTCGTTGTTTGATATAAGACATTAATAAGTGCGATAGACAAAAAAAGTGATAATAATTAGGTTAGTGTTAGTGCTAAAACATCAAGTGTTTAAGAAATTTAAGAAATCTGTAGAGCTATATAAGGAAGACCTCATATAAACACTACAAATATACAAAAGACAAAAGGTTGCCG
This sequence comes from Panorpa germanica, assembly GCA_963678705.1. NCBI lineage: Eukaryota > Metazoa > Arthropoda > Insecta > Mecoptera > Panorpidae > Panorpa > Panorpa germanica. The sequence continues at coordinate 215,937 of CAVMBN010000181.1, forward strand.
CCCACTATCAAGTAAGTCGATTAACATTAACTATAAATAATATCAAAACATAAGAATTAGTTTATATAAATGCGTGTTTCAAATAATAAAGAGAGTGTATTAATTGTTATAAGTGATTATGTGAACAATATATGCGGTTTTCTTGGAAATAGTGATTGATCGTTCATGAACAATCAATGGTAACAAACAAATGGTGAGTAAGTAAGCTTAAGTACAAGTATGTACATAAGATATTTATAGAAATTTAGTGTGCCTTTGATAATGTCTGGTGGCCAAGTGACCTTCAAAGAATTAGGCCGGCAAAAACCTCTAGGTACGTCTACTGCGCTATGGAGAACTATTTTTATTGTCTAACATTAAATTTACAAAATGATTACTGTTCCATAAAAAGGCAACTATCTAAAGGTTGTCCTCAGCGATTCGTAATAAAGCCTGAGCTCTGGAACATGGTATTCGACGAGAACTGTGTTTTTCACTCAAAGGGTTGTGTAAACGTATGTTTTGCAGACGATAATGTGATCCTTATAGGTGCAAATAGTAGAGAACAACTAGAAAGCCGTTCTCGACCTGCTATAGATAAAATCTGTAGTTTCTTAAAGCTACAAAGCTACGAATCAAATACGGTAACAACGAATGTTAAACTTATAACACACCTTGCGCGTGTCACAAGGATGGAATGGAGCTTAAACTCGGCAACTATGCCGACACTTTACAAAGGGGCATTTATGCCAATAGTTGTGTATAGTGCTTTGGCATAGTACCACAGGATCAATCTTCCGGATCCTTCATGCAAAGAACAATGTTATTGACGATTATGCGTTGTGGCAGAACTGTATCTACAGAAGTAGTGCAGGTGATATCGGGGACAATTTCTTTAGATAAAAAAATCACTCATGCACCCACTCTAGTACAAACTGCGCTAGAACTAAAAAAATAAAATTTTGATGATTTAAAGTTAATGCGACAAATTTCGAGGATTTAAAGTTAATGCGGCTGTAGGATAAAAGTCTGGATACGATACCAAATGTATTGCAAAAGAGATTAATGCATATATGCATAAGCTCTGGCAAGACAGATGGGACTTAATAGAAAAAGGAAGACCAACGTATTGGTTTACAAGGACGTTAATATTGCTTTGCAAGACATGTGGTCCCTATCTACTATGTGTGTGATCGGCTCCTGCTACTCGAGGTGAAAAAAGTGATCAAAATTAAAAAATTATTTTCGGAAAAAAATTAAATAAATTATATGAATACTTTTTCTAACGAAAAGTTTTTAAGTTTGTTTTAAATTTGTGTTAATTTACCCTAAACAAAGTGTTTTTACAAAAGTTTGACAGTTTGAAACCAGTGTTAAAAACGAATTTTTCATTACGCGTACACGCGATCTTATAAACATAACCTCAAAATTGTAACTTTGTTGTTTGATATAAGACATTAATAAGTGCGATAGACAAAAACAGTGATAATAATTAGGTTAGTGTTAGTGCTAAAACATCAAGTGGTAAAGAAATTCAAGAAATCTGTAGAGCTATATAAGGAAGACCTCATTTAAACACTACAAATATGCGGAAGACAAAAGATTGCTGCCCACTATCAAGTAAGTCGATTAAAATTAACTATAAATAATATTAAAACATAAAAATTAGTTTTTATAAATGCGTGTTTCAAATAATAAAGAGAGTATTAATTGTTATAAGTGATTATGATTAAGTTAACAATATATGCAGTTTTCTTGAAAATAGTGATTGATCGTTCATGAATAATCAATGGTAACAAACAAATGGTAAGAAAGTAGGCTTAAGAATAAGTATGTACATGAGATATTTATAGAAATTCAGTGTGCCTTTGATACTGTCTGGTGGCCAAGTGACCTTTAAATAATAAGGCCGGCAAAAACTTCTAGGTACGTCTACTGCGCTATAGAGAACTATTTTCATTGTCGATCATTAATTTTACAAACCGATTACCGTTCCATGACAAGGCAACTATCTAAACGTTGTCCTAAGCGATTTGTATTAAGGCCTGACCTCTGGAACATGGTATTCGACGAGAACTGTGTTTCTAACTCGAAAGGTTGAGTAAACGTATGTTTGCCGACGATAATGTGATCCTTATCGGTGCAAATAGTAGAGAACAACTAAAAAACGTTCTCGACCTGCTATAGATAAAATCTGTAGTTTCTTAAAGCTACAAAGCTACGAAACAAATACGGTAACAACGAATGATAAACTTGTAACACACCTTGCGCGTGTCACAAGGACGGAATGGAGCTTAAACTCGGCAACTATGCCGACACTATACAAGGGGGCATTTATGCCAATAATTGTGTATTGTGCTTCGGCATGGTACCACAAAATCAATCTTCCGGATCCTCCATGCGAAAAACTATGTTATTGACGAAGACGCGTTGTTGCAGAACTGTATCTACAGAAGTGGTGCAGGTGATATCGGGGACAATTTCTTTAGATTTAAAAATCACTCATGCACTCACTCAAGTACAAATTACGCTAGAACTGAAAAAATTAAATTTCGATAATTTAAAGTTAATGCGACAAATTTCGAGGTTTTAAAGTTAATGCGGCTGTAGGATAAAATTCTGGAGACGATACCAAATGTATTGCCAATAAGATGAACGCATATATGCATAAGCTCTGGCAAGACAGATATGACTTAATAGAAAAAGAAAGACCTACGTATTGGTTTACAAGGACGGTAATATTGCTTTGCCACACAAGTAGTCCCTATTTACTATGTGTGTGATCGGCTACTGCTACTTTAGGTGAAAAAAGTGATTAAAAGTGAGAAATTAATTACGGAAAAAAATTAAATAAATTTGATGAATACTTTTTCTAACGAAAAGTATTTAAGTTTGTTTTAAATTTGTGTTAATTTACCCTAAACAAAGTGTTTTTACAAAAGTTTTACAGTTGGAAACCAGTGTCAAAAACAAATTTTTCATTACGCGTACACGCGGTCTTATAAACCTTACCTCAAAATTGTAACTTTGTTGTTTGATATAAAACATTAATAAGTGCGATAGACAAAAAAGTGATAATAATTAGGTTAGTGTTAGTGCTAAAACATAAAGTGGTTAAGAAATTCAAGAAATCTGTAGACCTATATAAGGAATACCTTAAATAAACACTACAAATATACGGAAGACAAAAGGTTGCCGCCCACTATCATGTAAGTTAATTAACCTTAACCATAAATAATAATAAAACATAAGAATTAGTTTATATAAATGCGTATTTCAAAAAATAAAGAGAGTGTATAAATTGCAATAAGTGATTAAGTGAACAATATATGCGGTTTTCTTGGAAATAGTGATTGATCGTTCATGAACAATCAATGGTAACAAACAAATGGTAAGTAAGTAGGCTTAAGTACAAGCATGGACATGAGATATTTATAGAAATTCAGTGTGCCTTTGATAATGTCTGGTGGCCAAGTGACCTTCAAAGAGTTATGCCGGCAAAAACTTCTAGGTACGTCTACTGCGCTATAAAGAACTATATTCAGTGTCGAACATTAATTTTACAAACCGATTACCATTCCATGAAAAGGCAACTATCTAAAGGTTGTCCTTAGCGATCCGTAATGGGGCCGCAGCTCACCTTGCGCGTGTCACAAGGACGGAATGGAGCTTAAACTCGGCAACTATGCCGACACTATACAAGGGAGCATTTATGCCAATGGTTGTGTATTGTGCTTCGGCATGGTACCACAAAATCAATCTTCTGGATCCTCCATGCAAAAAACTATGTTATTGACGATGACGCGTTGTTGCAGAACTGTATCTACAGAAGTGGTGCAGGTGATATCGGGTACAATTCTTTTAGATTTAAAAATCACTTATGCACTTACTTAAGTACAAATTACGCTAAAACTAAAAAAGTTAAATTTTGATGATTTAAAGTTAATGCGACAAATTTCGAGGATTTAAAGTTAATGCGGCTGTAGGATAAAATTCTGGAGATGATACCAAATGTATTGCCAAAGAGATGAATGCATATATGCATAAGCTCTGGCAAGACAGATGGGACTTATTAGAAAAAGGAAGACCTACGTATTTGTTTACAAAAACGTTAATATTGCTTTGCAACACAAGTGGTCCCTATCTACTATGTGTGTGATGGGCTCCTGCTACTTTAGGTGAAAAAAGTGATTAAAAGTGAGAAATTAAATACGCAAAAATATTAAATAAATTATATGAATACTTTTTCTAACGAAAAGTATTAAAGTTTGTTTTAAATTTGTGTTAATTTACCCTAAACAAAGTGTTTTTACAAAAGTTTGACAGTTGGAAACCAGTGTTAAAAACGAATTTTTCATTTCGCGTAAACGCGGTCTTATAAACATAACCTCAAAATTGTAACCTTGTTGTTTGATATAAGACATTATTAAGTGCGATAGACAAAAAAGTGATAATAATTAGGTTAGTGTTAGTGCTAAAACATCAAGTGGTTAAGAAATTCAAGAAATCTGTAGAGCTATAAAAGGAATATCTTATATAAATACTACAAATATACGGAAGACAAAAGGTTGCCGCCAACTATCATGTAAGTCGATTAACCTTAACCATAAATAATAATAAACATAAGAATTAGTTTATATAAATGCGTGTTTCAAATAATAAAGAGAGTGTATTAATTGTTATAAGTAATTATGTAAACAATATATGCGGTTTTCTTGGAAATAGTGATTGATCGTTCATGAACAATCAATGGTAACAAACAAATGGTGAGTAAGTAAGCTTAAGTACAAGTATGTACATGAGATATTTATAGAAATTCAGTGTGCCTTTAATAATGTCTGATGCCCAAGTGACCTTCAAAGAATTAGGCTGGCAGAAACCTCTAGGTACGTCTACTGTGCTGTGGAGAACTATTTTTATTGTCAAACATTAATTTTACAAACCGATTACCGTTTTATAAAAAGGCAACTATCTAAAGGTTGTCCTCAGCGATCCGTAATGGGGTCTAAGCTCACCTTGCGCGTGTCACAAGGACAGAATGGAGCTTAAACTCAGCAACTATGCCGACACTATTCAAGGGGCACTTATGCTACTGGTTGTGTATTGTGCTTTGGCATGGTACCACAGGATCAATCTTCCGAATCCTTCATGCAAAGAACTATGTTATTGACGATGACGCGTTGTTGCAGAACTGTATCTACAGAAGTGGTGGAGGTGATATTGGGGACAATTCCTTTAGATTTAAAAATCACTCTTGCAGTCACTCAAGTACAAATTACGCTAGAACTGAAAAAAACAAATTTTGATGATTTAAAGTTAATGCGACAAATTTCGAGGTTTTAAAGTTATTGCGGCTGTAGGATAAAGGTCAAGAGACGATATTTAATGTATTGCCAAAGAGATGAATGCATATATGCATAAGCTCTGGCAGGACAGATGCGACTTATTAGAAACAGGAAGACCTACGTATTGGTTTACAAGGACGTTAATATTGCTTTGCAACACAAGTGGTCCCTATCTACTATGTGTGTGATGGGCTCCTTCTACTTTAGGTGAAAAAAGTGATTAAAAGTGAAAAATTAAATACGCAAAAAAATAAATAAAATTTATGTAAGCTTTTTCTAACGAAAAGCATTAAGGTTTGTTTTAAATTTGTGTTAATTTACCCTAAACAGAGTGTTTTTACAAAATTTTGACAGTTGGAAACCAGTGTTAAAAACGAATATTTCGTTGTTTGATATAAGACATTAATAAGTGCGATAGACAAAAAAAGTGATAATAATTAGGTTAGTGTTAGTGCTAAAACATCAAGTGTTTAAGAAATTTAAGAAATCTGTAGAGCTATATAAGGAAGACCTCATATAAACACTACAAATATACAAAAGACAAAAGGTTGCCGCCCACTATCAAGTAAGTCGATTAACATTAACTATAAATAATATTAAAACATAAGAATTAGTTTATATAAATGCGTGTTTCAAATAATAAAGAGAGTGTATTAATTGTTATAAGTGATTATGTGAACAATATATGCGGTTTTCTTGGAAATAGTGATTGATCGTTCATGAACAATCAATGGTAACAAACAAATGGTGAGTAAGTAAGCTTAAGTACAAGTATGTACATAAGATATTTATAGAAATTTAGTGTGCCTTTGATAATGTCTGGTGGCCAAGTGACCTTCAAAGAATTAGGCCGGCAAAAACCTCTAGGTAAGTCTACTGCGCTATGGAGAACTATTTTCATTGTCGAACATTAATTTTACAAAATGATTACCGTTCCATAAAAAGGCAACTATCTAAAGGTTGTCCTCAGCGATTCGTAATAAGGCCTGAGCTCTGGAACATGGTATTCGACGAGAACTGTGTTTTTTACTCAAAGGGTTGTGTAAACGTATGTTTTGCAGACGATAATGTGATCCCTATAGGTGCAAATAGTAGAGAACAACTAGAAAGCCGTTCTCGACCTGCTATAGATAAAATGTGTAGTTTCTTGAAGCTACAAAGCTACGAATCAAATACGGTAACAACGAATGATAAACTTATAACACACCTTGCGCGTGTCACAAGGATGGAATGGAGCTTAAACTCGGCAACTATGTCGACACTTTACAAGGGGGCATTTATGCCAATAGTTGTGTATAGTGCTTCGGCATGGTACCACAGGATCAATCTTCCGGATCCTCCATGCAAAGAACAATGTTATTGACGATTATGCGTTGTTGCAGAACTGTATCTACAGAAGTAGTGCAGGTGATATCGGGGACAATTTCTTTAGATAAAAAAATCACTCATGCACTCACTCTAGTACAAACTGCGCTAGAACTAAAAAAATAAAATTTTGATGATTTAAAGTTAATGCGACAAATTTCGAGGATTTAAAGTTATTGCGGCTGTAGGATAAAAGTCTGGATACGATACCAAATGTATTGCAAAAGAGATTAATGTATATATGCATAAGCTCTGGCAAGACAGATGGGACTAATTAGAAAAAGGAAGACCTACGTATTGGTTTACAAGGACGTTAATATTGCTTTGCAAGACATGTGGTCTCTATCTACTATGTGTGTGATCGGCTCCTGCTACTCGAGGTGAAAAAAGTGATCAAAATTAAAAAATTATTTTCGGAAAAAAATTAAATAAATTATATAAATACTTTTTCTAACGAAAAGTTTTTAAGTTTGTTTTAAATTTGTGTTAATTTACCCTAAACAAAGTGTTTTTACAAAAGTTTGACAGTTTGAAACCAGTGTTAAAAACGAATTTTTCATTACGCGTACACGCGATCTTATAAACATAACCTCAAAATTGTAACTTTGTTGTTTGATATAAGACATTAATAAGTGCGATAGACAAAAACAGTGATAATAATTAGGTTAGTGTTAGTGCTAAAACATCAAGTGGTAAAGAAATTCAAGAAATCTGTAGAGCTATATAAGGAAGACCTCATTTAAACACTACAAATATGCGGAAGACAAAAGATTGCCGCCCACTATCAAGTAAGTCGATTAAAATTAACTACAAATAATATTAAAACATAAAAATTAGTTTTTATAAATGCGTGTTTCAAATAATAAAGAGAGTATTAATTGTTATAAGTGATTATGATTAAGTTAACAATATATGCAGTTTTCTTGAAAATAGTGATTGATCGTTCATGAATAATCAATGGTAACAAACAAATGGTAAGAAAGTAGGCTTAAGAATAAGTATGTACAAGAGATATTTATAGAAATTCAGTGTGCCTTTGATACTGTCTGGTGGCCAAGTGACCTTTAAATAATAAGGCCGGCAAAAACTTCTAGGTACGTCTACTGCGCTATAGAGAACTATTTTCATTGTCGATCATTAATTTTACAAACCGATTACCGTTCCATGACAAGGCAACTATCTAAACGTTGTCCTACGCGATTTGTATTAAGGCCTGACCTCTGGAACATGGTATTCGAAGAGAACTGTGTTTCTAACTCGAAAGGTTGAGTAAACGTATGTTTGCCAAAGATAATGTGATCCTTATCGGTGCAAATAGTAGAGAACAACTAAAAAACGTTCTCGACCTGCTATAGATAAAATCTGTAGTTTCTTAAAGCTACAAAGCTACGAAACAAATACGGTAACAACAAATGATAAACTTGTAACACACCTTGCGCGTGTCACAAGGACGGAATGGAGCTTAAACTCGGCAACTATGCCGACACTATACAAGGGGGCATTTATGCCAATGGTTGTGTATTGTGCTTCGGCATGGTACCACAAAATCAATCTTCCGGATCCTTCATGCGAAAAACTATGTTATTGACGAAGACGCGTTGTTGCAGAACTGTATCTACAGAAGTGGTGCAGGTGATATCGGGGACAATTTCTTTAGATTTAAAAATCACTCATGCACTCACTTAAGTACAAATTACGCTAGAACTGAAAAAATTAAATTTCGATAATTTAAAGTTAATGCGACAAATTTCGAGGTTTTAAAGTTAATGCGGCTGTAGTATAAAATTCTGGAGACGATACCAAATGTATTGCCAATGAGATGAACGCATATATGCATAAGCTCTGGCAAGACAGATATGACTTAATAGAAAAAGGAAGACCTACGTATTGGTTTACAAGGACGTTAATATTGCTTTGCCACACAAGTGGTCCCTATTTACTATGTGTGTGATCGGCTACTGCTACTTTAGGTGAAAAAAGTGATTAAAAGTGAGAAATTAATTACGGAAAAAAATTAAATAAATTATATGAATACTTTTTCAAACGAAAAGTATTTAAGTTTGTTTTAAATTTGTGTTAATTTACCCTAAACAAAGTGTTTTTACAAAAGTTTGACAGTTGGAAACCATTGTCAAAAACAAATTTTTCATTACGCGTACACGCGGTCTTATAAACCTTACCTCAAAATTGTAACTTTGTTGTTTTATATAAAACATTAATAAGTGCGATAGACAAAAAAGTGATAATAATTAGGTTAGTGTTAGTGCTAAAACATAAAGTGGTTAAGAAATTCAAGAAATCTGTAGACCTTTATAAGGAATACCTTAAATAAACACTACAAATATACGGAAGACAAAAGGTTGCCGCCCACTATCATGTAAGTTGATTAACCTTAACCATAAATAATAATAAAACATAAGAATTAGTTTATATAAATGCGTATTTCAAAAAATAAAGAAAGTGTATAAATTGCTATAAGTGATTAAGTGAACAATATATGCGGTTTTCTTGGAAATAGTGATTGATCGTTCATGAACAATCAATGGTAACAAACAAATGGTAAGTAAGTAGGCTTAGTTACAAGCATGGACATGAGATATTTATAGAAATTCAGTGTGCCTTTGATAATATCTGGTAGCCAAGTGACCTTCAAAGAATTATGCCGGCAAAAACTTCTAGGTTCGTCTACTGCGCTATAAAGAACTATATTCAGTGTCGAACATTAATTTTACAAACCGATTACCATTCCATGAAAAGGCAACTATCTAAAGGTTGTCCTTACCGATCCGTCATGGGGCCGGAGTTCACCTTGCGCGTGTCACAAGGACGGAATGGAGTTTAAACTCGGCAACTATGCCGACACTATACAAGGGAGCATTTATGCCAATGGTTGTGTATTGTGCTTCGGCATGGTACCACAAAATCAATCTTCTGGATCCTCCATGCAAAAAACTATGTTATTGACGATGACGCGTTGTTGCAGAACTGTATCTACAGAAGTGGTGCAGGTGATATCGGGTACAATTCTTTTAGATTTAAAAATCACTTATGCACTTACTTAAGTACAAATTACGCTAGAACTAAAAAAATTAAATTTTAATGAATTAAAGTTAATGCGACAAATTTCGAGGATTTAAAGTTAATGCAGCTGTAGGATAAAATTCTGGAGACGATACCAAATGTATTGCCAATGAGATGAATGCATATATGCATAAGCTCTGGCAAGACAGATATGACTTAATAGAAAAAGGAAGACCTACGTATTGGTTTACAAGGACGTTAGTATTGCTTTGCAACACAAGTGGTCCCTAATTACTATGTGTGTAATCGGCTCCTGCTACTTTAGGTAAAAAATGTGATTAAAAGTGAGAAATTAATTACGGAAAAAAATTAAATAAATTATATGAATACTTTTTCTAACGAAAAGTATTAAAGTTTGTTTTAAATTTGTGTTAATTTACCCTAAACAAAGTGTTTTTACAAAAGTTTGACAGTTGGAAACCAGTGTTAAAAACGAATTTTTCATTACGCGTAAACGCGGTCTTATAAACATAACCTCAAAATTGTAACCTTGTTGTTTGATATAAGACATTATTAAGTGCGATAGACAAAAAAGTGATAATAATTAGGTTAGTGTTAGTGCTAAAACATCAAGTAGTTAAGAAATTCAAGAAATCTGTAGAGCTATATAAGAAAGACCTCATATAAACACTACAAATATACGGAAGACAAAAGGTTGCCGCCCACTATTAAGTAAGTAGATTAACATTAACTATAAATAATATTAAAACATAAGAATTAGTTTATATAAATGCGTGTTTTAAATAATAATAAGAGTGTATTAATTGTTATAAGTGATTAAGTGAACAATAAATGCGGTTTTCTTGGAAATAGTGATTGATCGTTCATGAACATTCAATGGTAACAAACAAATAGTAAGTAAGTAGGCTTAAGTACAAGTATGTACATGAGTTATTTATAGAAATTCAGTGTGCCTTTGATAATATCTGGTGGCCAAGTGACCTTCAAAGAATTAGGCCGGCAAAAACCTCTAGGTACGTCTACTGCGCTATGGAGAACTATTTTCATTGTCGAACATTAATTTTACAAACCGATTACCGTTCCATGAAAAGGCAACTATCTAAAGGTTGACCTCAGCGATCCGTAATGGGGTCTAAGCTCACCTTGCGCGTGTCACATGGACGGAATGGAGCTTAAACTCGGCAACTATGCCGACACTATACAAGGGGGCATTTATGCCAATGGTTGTGTATTGTGCTTCGGCATGGTACCACAGGATCAATCTTCCGAATCCTTTATGCAAAGAACTATGTTATTGATGATGACGCGTTGTTGCAGAACTGTATCTACAGAAGTGGTGCAGGTGATATCGAGGACAATTTCTTTAGATTTAAAAATCACTTATGCACTCACTCAAGTACAAATTACGCTAGAACTGAAAAAATCAAACTTTGATAATTTAAAGTTAATGCGACAAATTTCGAGGTTTTAAAGTTAATGCGGCTGTAGGATAATAGTCTAGAGACGATACCAAATGTATTGCCAAAGAGATGAATGCATATATGCATAAGCTCTGGCAAGACAGATGGGACTTATTAGAAAAAGAAAGACCTACGTATTAGTTTACAAGGACGTTAATATTGCTTTGCAACACAAGTGGTCCCTATCTACTATGTGTGTGATGGGCTCCTGCTAGTTTAGGTGAAAAAAGTGATTAAAAGTGAGAAATTAAATACGCAAAAATATTAAATAAATTATATGAATACTTTTTCTAACGAAAAGTATTAAAATTTGTTTTAAAATTGTGTTAATTTACCCTAAACAAAGTGTTTTTACAAAAGTTTGACAGTTAGAAACCAGTGTTAAAAACGAATTTTTCATTTCGCGTAAACGCGGTCTTATAAACATAACCTCAAAATTGTAACCTTGTTGTTTGATATAAGACATTATTAAGTGCGATAGACAAAAAAGTGATAATAATTAGGTTAGTGTTAGTGCTAAAACATCAAGTGGTTAAGAAATTCAAGAAATCTGTAGAGCTATAAAAGGAACATCTTATATAAATACTACAAATATACGGAAGACAAAAGGTTGTCGCCAACTATCATGTAAGTCGATTACCCTTAACCATAAATAATAATAAACATAAGAATTAGTTTATATAAATGCGTGTTTCAAATAATAAAGAGAGTGTATTAATTGTTATAAGTGATTATGTAAACAATATATGCGGTTTTCTTGGAAATAGTGATTGATCGTTCATGAACAATCAATGGTAACAAACAAATGGTGAGTAAGTAAGCTTAAGTACAAGTATGTACATGAGATATTTATAAAAATTCAGTGTGCCTTTAATAATGTCTGGTGCCCAAGTGACCTTCAAAGAATTAGGCCGGCAGAAACCTCTAGGTACGTCTACTGTGCTGTGGAGAACTATTTTTATTGTCAAACATTAATTTTACAAACCGATTACCGTTTTATAAAAAGGCAACTATCTAAAGGTTGTCCTCAGCGATCCGTAATGGGGTCTAAGCTCACCTTGCGCGTGTCACAAGGACAGAATGGAGCTTAAACTCAGCAACTATGCTGACACTATACAAGGGGGCACTTATGCTACTGGTTGTGTATTGTGCTTTGGCATGGTACCACAGGATCAATCTTCCGAATCCTTCATGCAAAGAACTATGTTATTGACGATGACGCGTTGTTGCAGAACTGTATCTACAGAAGTGGTGGAGGTGATATTGAGGACAATTCCTTTAGATTTAAAAATCACTCTTGCAGTCACTCAAGTACAAATTACGCTAGAACTGAAAAAAACAAATTTTGATGATTTAGAGTTAATGCGACAAATTTCGAGGTTTTACAGTTATTGCGGCTGTAGGATAAAGGTCAAGAGACGATACCAAATGTATTGCCAAAGAGATGAATGCATATATGCATAAGCTCTGGCAGGACAGATGGGACTTATTAGAAAAAGGAAGACCTACGTATTGGTTTACAAGGACGTTAATATTGCTTTGCAACACAAGTGGTCCCTATCTACTATGTGTGTGATGGGCTCCTTCTACTTTAGGTGAAAAAAGTGATTAAAAGTGAAAAATTAAATACGCAAAAAAAATAAATAAATTATATGAATACTTTTTCTAACGAAAAACAATAAAGTTTGTTTTAAATTTGTGTTAATTTACCCTAAACAAAGTGTTTTTACAAAAGTTTGACAGTTGGAAACCAGTGTTAAAAACGAATATTTCGTTGTTTGATATAAGACATTAATAATTGCGATAGACAAAAAAAGTGATAATAATTAGGTTAGTGTTAGTGCTAAAACATCAAGTGTTTAAGAAATTTAAGAAATCTGTAGAGCTATATAAGGAAGACCTCATATAAACACTACAAATATACAAAAGACAAAAGGTTGCCCTTCACTATCAAGCAAGTAGATTAACATTAACTATAAATAATATTAAAACATAAGAATTAGTTTATATAAATGCGTGTTTCAAATAATAAAAAGAGTGTATTAATTGTTATAAGTGATTATGTGAACAATATTTGCGGTTTTCCTGGAAATAGTGATTGATCGTTCATGAACAATCAATGGTAACAAACAAATGGTGAATAAGTAAGCTTAAGTACAAGTATGTACATGAGATATTTATAGAAATTCAGTGTGCCTTTATTAATGTCTGGTGGCCAAGTGACCTTCAAAGAATTAGGCCGGCAAAAACCTCTAGGTACGTCTACTGCGCTATGGAGAACTATTTTCATTGTCGAACATTATTGTACAAAATGATTACCGTTCCATAAAAAGGCAACTATCTTAAGGTTGTCCTCAGCGATTCGTAGTAAGGCCTGAGCTCTGGAACATGGTATTCGACGAGAACTGTGTTTTTCACTCAAAAGGTTGTGTAAACGTATGTATTGCAGACGATAATGTGATCCTTATAGGTGCAAATAGTAGAGAACAACTAGAAAGCCGTTCTCGACCTGCTATAGGTAAAATCTGTAGTTTCTTGAAGCTACAAAGCTACGAATCAAATACGGTAACAACAAATGATAAACTTGTAACACACCTTGCGCGTGTCACAAGGACGAAATAGAGCTTAAACTCGGCAACTATGCCGACACTTTACAAGGGAACATTTATGCCAATGGTTGTGTATAGTGCTTCGGCATGGTACCACAGGATCAATCTTCCGGATCCTCCATGCAAAGAACAATGTTATTGACTATGACGCGTTGTTGCAGAACTGTATCTACAGAAGTAGTGCAGGTGATATCGGGGACAATTTCTTTACATTTAAAAATCACTCATGCACTCACTCAAGTACAAACTGCGCTAGAACTAAAAAAATCAAATTTTGATGATTTAAAGTTAATGCGACAAATTTCGAGGATTTAAAGTTAATGCGGCTGTAGGATAAAAGTCTGGATACGATACCAAATGTATTGCAAAAGAGATTAATGCATATATGCATAAGCTCTGGCAAGACAGGTGGGACTTAATAGAAAAAGGAAGACCTACGTATTGGTTTACAAGGACGTTAATATTGCTTTGCAACACATGTGGTCCCTATCTACTATGTGTGTGATCGGCTCCTGCTACTTTAGGTGAAAAAATTGATTAAAAGTGAGAAATTAATTACGGAAAGAAATTAAATAAATTATATGAATTATTTATCTAACGAAAAGTATTTAGGTTTGTTTTAAATTTGTGTTAATTTACCCTAAACAAAGTGTTTTTACAAAAGTTTGACAGTTGGACACCAGTATTGAAAACGAATTTTTTATTACGCGTACACGCGGTCTGACAGTTGGAAACCAGTGTTAAAAACGAATTTTTCATTACGCGTACACGCGGTCTTATAAACAAAACCTCTAAATTGTAACTTTGATGTTTGATATAAAACATTAATAAGTGCGATAGACAAAAACAGTGATAATAATTAGGTTAGTGTTAGTGCTAAAACATCAAGTGGTAAAGAAATTTAAGAAATATGTCGAGCTATATAAAGAAGACCTCATATAAACACTACAAATATATAGAAGACAAAAGGTTGCCGCCCACTATCAAGTAAGTCAATTAACATTAACTATAAATAATATTAAAACATAAGAATAAGTTTATATAAATGCGTGTTTCAAATAATAAAGAGAGTGTATTAATTGTTATAAGTGATTATGTGAACAATATATACGGTTTTCATGGAAATAGTGATTGATCGTTCATAAACAATCAATGGTAACAAACAAATGGTGAGTAAGTAAGCTTAAGTACAAGTATGTACATGAGATATTTATAGAAATTCAGTGTGCCTTTGATAATGTCTGGTGACCAAGTGACCTTCAAAGAATTAGGCCGGCAAAAACCTCTAGGTACGTCTACTGCGCTATGGAGAACTTTTTTCATTGTCGAACATTAATTTTACAAAATGATTACCGTTCCATAAAAAGGCAACTATCTAAAGGTTGTCCTCAGCGATTCGTAATAAGGCCTGAGCTCTGGAACATGGAATTCGACGAAAACTGTGTTTTTCACTCAAAAGGTTGTGTAAACGTATGTTTTGCAGACGATAATGTGATCCTTCTAGGTGCAAATAGTAGAGAACAACTAGAAAGCCGTTCTCGACCTGCTATAGATAAAATCTGTAGTTTCTTGAAGCTACAAAGCAACGAATCAAATACGGTAACAACGAATGATAAACTTCTAACACACCTTGCGCGTGTCACAAGGACGGAATGGAGCTTAAACTCGGCAACTATGCCGACACTTTACAAGGGGGCATTTATGCCAATGGTTGTGTATAGTGCTTCGGCATTGTACCACAGGATTAATCTTCCGGATCCTTTATGCAAAGAACAATGTTATTGACGATTACGCCTTGTTGCAGAACTGTATCTACAGAAGAATTGCAGGTGATATCGGGGACAATTTCTTTAGATTTAAAAATCACTCATGCACTCACTCAAGTACAAACTGCGCTAGAACTAAAAAAATCAAATTTTGATGATTAAAAGTTATTACGACAAATTTCGAGGATTCAAAGTTAATGCGGCTGTAGGATAAAAGTCTGGATACGATACCAAATGTATTGCAAAAAAAATTAATGCATATATGCATAAGCTCTGGCAAGACAGATGGGACTTAATAGAAGAAGGAAGACCTACGTATTGGTTAACAAGGACGTTAATATTGCTTTGCAACACATGTGGTCCCTATCTACTATGTGTGTGATCGACTCCTGCTACTCTAGGTGAAAAAAGTAATCAAAATTAAAAAATTATTTTCGGAAAAAAATTAAATAAATTATATAAAAACTTTTTCTAACGAAAAGTTTTTAAGTTTGTTTTAAAGTTGTGTTAATTTACCCTAAACAAAGTGTTTTTACAAAAGTTTGACAGTTAAAAACCAGTGTTTAAAACGAATTTTTTATTACGCGTACACGCGATCTTATAAACATAACCTCAAAATTGTAACTTTGTTGTTTGATATAAGACATTAATAAGTGCGATAGACAAAAACAGTGATAAAATTAGGTTATTGTTAGTGCTAAAACATCAAATGGTAAAGAAATTCAAGAAATCTGTAGAGCTATATAAGGAAGACCTCATATAAACACTACAAATATGCGGAAGACAAATGATTGCCGCCCACTATCAAGTAAGTCGATTAAAATTAACTATAAATAATATTAAAACATAAGAATTAGTTTTTATAAATGCGTGTTTCAAATAATAAAGAGAGTGTTTTAATTGTTATAAGTGATTATGATTAAGTTAACAATATATTCAGTTTTCTTGAAAATAGTGATTGATCGTTCATGAATAATCAATGGTAACAAACAAATGGTAAGGAAGTAGGCTTAAGAATAAGTATGTACATGAGATATTTATAGAAATTCAGTGTGCCTTTGATACTGTCTGGTGGCCAAGTGACCTTTAAAGAATAAGGACGGCAAAAACCTCTAGGTACGTCTACTGCGCTATAGAGAACTACTTTTATTGTCGAACATGAATTTTACAAACCGATTACCGTTCCATGACAAGGCAACTATCTAAACGTTGTCCTAAGCGATCCGTATTAAGGCCTGACCTCTGGAACATGGTATTTGACGAGAACTGTGTTTCTAACTCAAAAGGTTGTGTAAACGTATGTTTTGCCGACGATAATGTGATCCTTATCGGTGCAAATAGTAGAGAACAACTAAAAAACGTTCTCGACCTGCTATAGATAAAATCTGTAGTTTCTTAAAGCTACAAAGCTACGAAACAAATACGGTAACAACGAATTATAAACTTGTAACACACCTTGCGCGTGTCACAAGGACGGAATGGAGCTTAAACTCGGCAACTATGCCGACACTATACAAGGGGGCATTTATGCCAATGGTTGTGTATAGTGCTTCGGCATGGTACCACAGGATCAATCTTCCGGATCCTTTATGCAAAGAACTATGTTATTGACGATGACGCGTTGTTGCAGAACGGTATCTTTAGAAGTAGTGCAGGTGATATCGGGGACAATTTCTTTAGATTTAAAAATCACTTATGTACTCACTCAAGTACAAATTACGATAGAACTAAAAAAATCAAATTTTAATGATTTAAAGTTAATGCGACAAATTTCAAGGATTTAAAGTTAATGCGGCTGTAGGATAAAAGTCTAGAGACGATACCAAATGTATTGCCAAAGAGATTAATGCAAATATGCATAAGCTCTAGCAAGACAGATGGGACTCAATAGAAAAAAGAAATCCTACGAATTGGTTTACAAAAACGTTATTATTGCTTTGCAACACATGTGGTCCCTATCTACTATGTGTGTGATCGGCTCCTACTACTTTAAGTGAAAAAAGTGATTAAAAGTGAGAAATTAATTACGGAAAGAAATTAAATAAATTATATGAATTATTTTTTTAACGAAAAGTATTTAAGTTTGTTTTTAATCTGTGTTAATTTACCCTATACAAAGTGGTTGTACAAAAGTTTGACAGTTGGAAACCAGTGTTAAAAACGAATTTTTTATTACGCGTACACGCAGTCTTATAAACAAAACCTCAAAATTGTAACTTTGATGTTTGATATAAGACAATAATAAGTGCGATAGACAAAAAAAGTGATATTAATTAGGTTAGTGCTTAAACATCAAGTGTTTACGAAATTCAAGAAATCTGTAGAGCTATATAAAGAAGACCTTATATAAACACTACAAATATACGGAAGACAAAAGGTTGCCGCCAACTATCATGTAAGTCGATTAACCTTAACCATAAATAATATTAAAACATAAGAATTAGTTTATATAAATGCGTGTTTCAAATAATAAAGAGAGTGTATTAATTGTTATAAGTGATTATGTGAACAATATATGCGGTTTTCTTGGAAATAGTGATTGATCGTTCATGAACAATCAATGGTAACAAACAAATGGTGAGTAAGTAAGCTTAAGTAAAAGTATGTACATGAGATATTTATAGAAATTCAGTGTGCCTTTGATAATGTATGGTGGCCAAGTGACCTTCAAAGAATTAGGCCGGCAAAAACCTCTAGGTACGTCTACTGCGCTATGGAGAACTATTTTCAGTGTCGAACATTAATTTTACAAACCGATTACCATTCCATGAAAAGGCAACTATCTAAAGGTTGTCCTTAGCGATCCGTAATGGGGCCGGAGTTCACCTTGCGCGTGTCACAAGGACGGAATGGAGCTTAAACTCGGCAACTATGCCGACACTATACAAGGGAGCATTTATGCCAATGGTTGTGTATTGTGCTTCGGCATGGTACCACAAAATCAATCTTCTGGATCCTCCATGCAAAAAACTATGTTATTGACGATGACGCGTTGTTGCAGAACTGTATCTACAGAAGTGGTGCAGGTGATATCGGGTACAATTCTTTTAGATTTAAAAATCACTTATGCACTTACTTAAGTACAAATTACGCTAGAACTAAAAAAATTAAATTTTGATGATTTAAAGTTAATGCGACAAATTTCGAGGATTTAAAGTTAATGCAGCTGTAGGATAAAATTTTGGAGACGATACCAAATGTATTGCCAATGAGATGAATGCATATATGCATAAGCTCTGGCAAGACAGATATGACTTAATAGAAAAAGGAAGACCTACGTATTGGTTTACAAGGACGTTAGTATTGCTTTGCAACACAAGTGGTCCCTAATTACTATGTGTGTAATCGGCTCCTGCTACTTTAGGTGAAAAATGTGATTAAAAGTGAGAAATTAATTACGAAAAAAAATTAAATAAATTATATGAATACTTTTTCTAACGAAAAGTATTAAAGTTTGTTTTAAATTTGTGTTAATTTACCCTAAACAAAGTGTTTTTACAAAAGTTTGACAGTTGGAAACCAGTGTTAAAAACGAATTTTTCATTACGCGTAAACGCGGTCTTATAAACATAACCTCAAAATTGTAACCTTGTTGTTTGATATAAGACATTATTAAGTGCGATAGACAAAAAAGTGATAATAATTAGGTTAGTGTTAGTGCTAAAACATCAAGTAGTTAAGAAATTCAAGAAATCTGTAGAGCTATATAAGAAAGACCTCATATAAACACTACAAATATACGGAAGACAAAAGGTTGCCGCCCACTATTAAGTAAGTAGATTAACATTAACTATAAATAATATTAAAACATAAGAATGAGTTTATATAAATGCGTGTTTTAAATAATAATGAGAGTGTATTAATTGTTATAAGTGATTAAGTGAACAATAAATGCGGTTTTCTTGGAAATAGTGATTGATCGTTCATGAACATTCAATGGTAACAAACAAATAGTAAGTAAGTAGGCTTAAGTACAAGTATATACATGAGATATTTATAGAAATTCAGTGTGCCTTTGATAATATCTGGTAGACAAGTGACCTTCAAAGAATTAGGCCGGCAAAAACCTCTAGCTACGTTTACTGCGCTATGGAGAACTATTTTCATTGTCGAACATTAATTTTACAAACCGATTACCGTTCCATGAAAAGGCAACTATCTAAAGGTTGACCTCAGCGATCCGTAATGGGGTCTAAGCTCACCTTGCGCGTGTCACATGGACGGAATGAAGCTTAAACTCGGCAACTATGCCGACACTATACAAGGGGGCATTTATGCCAATGGTTGTGTATTGTGCTTCGGCATGGTACCACAGGATCAATCTTCCGAATCCTTCATGCAAAGAACTATGTTATTGATGATGACGCGTTGTTGCAGAACTGTATCTACAGAAGTGGTGCAGGTGATATCGAGGACAATTTCTTTAGATTTAAAAATCACTCATGCACTCACTCAAGTACAAATTACGCTAGAACTGAAAAAATCAAATTTTGATAATTTAAAGTTAATGCGACAAATTTCGAGGTTTTAAAGTTAATGCGGCTGTAGGATAATAGTCTAGAGACGAAACCAAATGTATTGCCAAAGAGATGAATGCATATATGCATAAGCTCTGGCAAGACAGATGGGACTTATTAGAAAAAGGAAGACCTACGTATTGGTTTACAAGGACGTTAATATTGCTTTGCAACACAAGTGGTCCCTATCTACTATGTGTGTGATGGGCTCCTGCTACTTTAGGTGAAAAAAGTGATTAAAAGTGAGAAATTAAATACGCAAAAATATTAAATAAATTATATGAATACTTTTTCTAACGAAAAGTATTAAAGTTTGTTTTAAATTTGTGTTAATTTACCCTAAACAAAGTGTTTTTACAAAAGTTTGACAGTTAGAAACCAGTGTTAAAAACGAATTTTTCATTTCGCGTAAACGCGGTCTTATAAACATAACCTCAAAATTGTAACCTTGTTGTTTGATATAAGACATTATAAGGTGCGATAGATAAAAAAGTGATAATAATTAGGTTAGTGTTAGTGCTAAAACATCAAGTGGTTAGGAAATTCAAGAAATCTGTAGAGCTATAAAAGGAAGATCTTATATAAATACTACAAATATACGGAAGACAAAAGGTTGTCGCCAACTATCATGTAAGTCGATTACCATTAACCATAAATAATAATAAACATAAGAATAAGTTTATATAAATGCGTGTTTCAAATAATAAAGAGAGTGTATTAATTGTTATAAGTGATTATGTAAACAATATATGCGGTTTTCTTGGAAATAGTGATTGATCGTTCATGAACAATCAATGGTAACAAACAAATGGTGAGTAAGTAAGCTTAAGTACAAGTATGTACATGAGATATTTATAGAAATTCAGTGTGCCTTTAATAATGTCTGGTGCCCAAGTGACCTTCAAAGAATTAGGCCGGCAGAAACCTCTAGGTACGTCTACTGTGCTGTGGAGAACTATTTTTATTGTCAAACATTAATTTTACAATCCGATTACCGTTTTATAAAAAGGCAACTATCTAAAGGTTGTCCTCAGCGATCCGTAATGGGGTCTAAGCTCACCTTGCGCGTGTCACAAGGACAGAATGGAGCTTAAACTCAGCAACTATGCTGACACTTTACAAGGGGGCACTTATGCTACTGGTTGTGTATTGTGCTTTGGCATGGTACCACAGGATCAATCTTCCGAATCCTTCATGCAAAGAACTATGTTATTGACGATGACGCGTTGTTGCAGAACTGTATCTACAGAAGTGGTGGAGGTGATATTGGGGACAATTCCTTTAGATTTAAAAATCACTCTTGCAGTCACTCAAGTACAAATTATGCTAGAACTGAAAAAAACAAATTTTGATGATTTAAAGTTAATGCGACAAATTTCGAGGTTTTACAGTTATTGCGGCTGTAGGATAAAGGTCAAGAGACGATACCAAATGTATTGCCAAAGAGATAAATGCATATATGCATAAGCTCTGGCAGGACAGATGGGACTTATTAGAAAAAGGAAGACCTACGTATTGGTTTACAAGGACGTTAATATTGCTTTGCAACACAAGTGGTCCCTATCTACTATGTGTGTGATGGGCTCCTTCTACTTTAGGTGAAAAAAGTGATTAAAAGTGAAAAATTAAATACGCAAACAAAATAAATAAATTATATGAATACTTTTTCTAATGAAAAACAATAAAGTTTGTTTTAAATTTGTGTTAATTTACCCTAAACAAAGTGTTTTTACAAAAGTTTGACAGTTGGAAACCAGTGTTAAAAACGAATATTTCGTTGTTTGATATAAGACATTAATAAGTGCGATAGACAAAAAAAGTGATAATAATTAGGTTAGTGTTAGTGCTAAAACATCAAGTGTTTAAGAAATTTAAGAAATCTGTAGAGCTATATAAGGAAGACCTCATATAAACACTACAAATATACAAAAGACAAAAGGTTGCCGTTCACTATCAAGTAAGTCGATTAACATTAACTATAAATAATATTAAAACATAAGAATAAGTTTATATAAATGCGTATTTCAAATAATAAAGAGAGTGTATTAATTGTTATAAGTGATTATGTGAACAATATATGCGGTTTTCTTGGAAATAGTGATTTATCGTTTATGAACAATCAATGGTAACAAACAAATGGTAAGTAAGTAGGCTTAAGAACAAGTAAGTACATGAAATATTTATAGAAATTCAGTGTGCCTTTGATAATGTCTGGTGGCCAAGTGACCTTCAAAGAATTAGGCCGGCAAAAACCTCTAGGTACGTCTACTGCGCTATGGAGAACTATTTTCATTGTCGAACATTAATTTTACAAAATGATTACCGTTCCATTAAAAGGCAACTATCTAAAGGTTGTCCTCAGCGATTCGTAATAAGGCCTGAGCTCTGGAACATGGTATTCGACGAGAACTGTGTTTTTCACTCAAAGGGTTGTGTAAACGTATGTTTTGCAGACGAGAATGTGATCCTTATAGGTGCAAATAGTAGAGAACAACTAGAAAGCCGTTCTCAACCTGCTATAGATGAAATCTGTAGTTTCCTGAAGCTACAAAGCTACGAATCATATACGGTAACAACGAATGATAAACTTGTAACACACCTTGCGCGTGTCACAAGGACGGAATGGAGCTTAAACTCGGCAACTATGCCCACATTTTACAAGGGGGCATTTATGCCTATAGTTGTGTATAGTGCTTCGGCATGGTACCACAGGATCAATTTTCCAGATCCTCCATGCAAAGAACAATGTTATTGACGATGATGCGTTGTTGCAGAACTGTATCTACAGAAGTAGTGCAGGTGATATCGGGGACAATTTCTTTAGATTTAAAAATCACTAATGCACTCACTCTAGTACAAACTGCGCTAGAACTAAAAAAATCAAATTTTGATGATTTAAAGTTAATGCAACAAATTTCGAGGATTTAAAGTTGATGCGGCTGTAGGATAAAAGTCTGGATACGATACCAAATGTATTGCAAAAGAGATTAATGCATATATGCATAAGCTCTGGCAAGACAGATGGGACTTAATAGAAAAAGGAAGACCTACGTATTAGTTTACAAGGACGTTAATATTGTTTTGCAACACAAGTGGTCCCTATTTACTATGTGTGTGATCGGCTCCTGCTACTTTAGGTGAAAAAAGTGATCAAAATTAAAAAATTATTTTCGGAAAAAAAATAAATAAATTATATGAATGCTTTTTCTAACGAAAAGTTTTTAAGTTTGTTTTAAATTTGTGTTAATTTACCCTAAACAAAGTGTTTTTACAAAAGTTTGACAGTTGGAAACCAGTGGTAAAAACGAATTTTTCATTACGCGTACACGCGGCCTTATAAACATAACCTCAAAATTGTAACTTTTATGTTTGATATAAGACAATAATAAGTGCGATAGACAAAAAAAGTGATAATAATTAGGTTAGTGTTAGTGCTAAAACATCAAGTGGTAAAGAAATTCAAGAAATCTGTAGAGCTATATAAGGAAGACCTCATATAAACACTACAAATATGAAGACAAAAGATTGCCGCCCACTATCAAGTAAGTCGATTAAAATTAACTATAAAGAATTAGTTTTTATAAATGCGTGTTTCAAATAATAAAGAGAGTGTATTAATTGTTATAAGTGATTATGATTAAGTTAACAATATATGCAGTTTTCTTGAAAATAGTGATTGATCGTTCATGAATAATCAATGGTAACAAACAAATGGTAAGAAAGTAGGCATAAGAATAAGTATGTACATGAGATATTTATAGAAATTCAGTGTGCCTTTGATACTGTCTGGTGGCCAAGTGACCTTTAAAGAATAAGGCCGGCAAAAACTTCTAGGTACGTCTACTGCGCTATAGAGAACTATTTTCATTGTCGAACATTAATTTTACAAACCGATTACCGTTCCATGACAAGGCAACTATCTAAACGTTGTCCTAAGCGATTTGTATTAAGGCCTGACCTGTGAAACATAGTATTCGACAAGAACTGTGTTTCTAACTCGAAAGGTTGAGTAAACGTATGTTTGCCGACGATAATGTGATCCTTATCGGTGCAAATAGTAGAGAACTTTTTAAAAACGTTCTCGACCTGCTATAGATAAAATCTGTAGTTTCTTAAAGCTACAAAACTACGAAACAAATACGGTAACAACGAATGATAAACTTGTAACACACCTTGCGCGTGTCACAAGGACGGAATGGAGCTTAAACTCGGCAACTATGCCGACACTATACAAGAAGGAATTTATGCCAATGGTTGTGTATTGTGCTTCGGCATGGTACCACAAAATCAATCTTCCGGATCCTTCATGCAAAAAACTACGTTATTGACGATGACGCGTTGTTGCAGAACTGTATCTACAGAAGTGGTGCAGGTGATATCGGGTACAATTCTTTTAGATTTAAAAATTACTTATGCACTTACTTAAGTACAAATTACGCTAGAACTAAAAAAATCAAATTTGATGATTTAAAGTTAATGCGACAAATTTCGAGGATTTAAAGTTAATGCGGCTGTAGGATAAAATTCTGGAGACGATACCAAATGTATTGCCAATGAGATGAATGCATATATGCATCAGCTCTGGCAAGACAGATATGACTTAATAGAAAAAGGAAGACCTACGTATTGGTTTACAAGGACGTTAATATTGCTTTGCTACACAAGTGGTCCCTATTTACTATGAGTGTGATCGGCTACTGCTACTTTAGGTGAAAAAAGTGATTAAAAGTGAGAAATTAATTACGGAAAAAAATTAAATAAATTTGATGAATACTTTTTCTAACGAAAAGTATTTAAGTTTGTTTTAAATTTGTGTTAATTTACACTAAACAAATTGTTTTTACAAAAGTTTGACAGTTGGAAACCAGTGTTAAAAACGAATTTTTCATTACGCGTAAACGCGGTCTTATAAACATAACCTCAAAATTGTAACTTTGTTGTTTGATATAAGACATTATTAAGTGCGATGGACAAAAAAGTGATAATAATTAGGTTATTGTTAGTGCTAAAACATAAAGTGGTTAAGAAATTTAAGAAATCTGTAGAGCTATATAAGGAAGACCTTATATAAATACTTAAAATATACGGAAGACCAAAGCTTGCCGCTTACTATCTTGTAAGTCGATTAACCTTAACCATAAATAATATAAAAACATAAGAATTAGTTTATATAAATGCGTGTTTCAAATAATAAAGAGAGTATATTATATAGAGTAGAGAACCAGAGCAATACCATAAAAAGTGATAATAACTTTGAAAAGTAATGCATTTAAGGTTGGGTTTTGAAATAAGTTTTAATTTTAATAAATATAGTATAGGGAGGGGATTAGAGTATATAAGCTGTAGATATTTTATATTTTCTTCAGTTACAAATAAATATTTTAACAAGTTTAACTAAACATTTTATAATAATGGCTTATCGTTACAAACCATATCTAATGTGTAATAAAAATAAAAACTTAAGTTTTGATAGTGATGAATCCGATTCTAAAATAATATATGATGATTCTATATATTTATTAAAATCATTATATTATTTAAATAACAGTAAATCAAAACAAGCATTAGTTGGAATTAAAGTAAATAATTTATGTGAAGCCATTTTGAAAATAGAAAAGGTTAATGGAAATGGCGTTATTATATCAGAGCAGGATTGGAATACCCTGTTAAATAATAAAAACAACATTTCCAATTATTTTGAAGGAAGTGAATTTTTAGATCAGCCTCACATAACCTTATCAAATTACACAATACATTTTCAAACTTTCTATGAAAAGCCAACTATGGTTCTTGAAGAAAATATACAATGTCAACAGCAAGATTTGAATGAACAAAAACTTAAATCATCTTCTGTTTATTTACAGAAAGAATCTTGGGACAACTTGCTTCATATATCTCATTGTATAACAGTGACATTAAAAAATTTTAATTTGTGTTCTAAATTAGTGGATAAATCTTTATATCAAGTTTAAAATAATTTGTTTAATGTGTTAAAGGATACTCAAAGTATAAATTATAAAAATCACAATATTAATTTTTATGAGTGTTTTATTAAAAATAATATAAATAACCATATTGATATAAAGAATAATTTTAGCTATATATCATCAAAAATAAACTTGGAACTGTTGGAACAAGAAATAAAAATTTTGTGCATAGACTTTTTTAAAATTAAATTATACAATAACGCTCAAGAATATATATATAACTTATCAAAAAATGGAATCGATTTTTGATTTGGAAGATTTATTATTTGTAGAAAATATTCATATTGATGATAGCGAGCTATTAAATTTAGATATTGACCCTTCGCTTTTTGACGAAGATTTTTTATTAACTGAATCAATAAATGCAGATATTGAGATACAGAATATATTAGAAATGTTAACTTCTTTAAACAATGAGGGGGATTTTAAAAATTTTGAACTTATTAACACAAATTTGACTTCTACTAAATTAACAGCAGTTCCATTTTTATTTAATGAAGTACCTATATTATTAAGGGAAGATATGTATTCAATCAAAATAGGATTAAATTGTACTAATCAGTTTGAACCAGAAATTTATATTTACAATAAATACAATTTTGGGCTAAAATTCAGTTTAGGTGATTATTTTGAACTTATAGAGCACATACAGCAATTGATTAATATGTTTAATGGACAATTGTTTATATCATCCAATGTTTTAATAGGATAAAATTTTAAAATAAATATATTTAATCCAAATAGTATTTCAATTACATCAAATTGTAAAACTTATACATCCGTGTTTTTAAATATTTATGATTTAATACATATCATGTCTTTAAATTATTATATTACCTTTAGTATTACTCATTTTTCTTGAATGCAGATTAACTTATTAAATACATATAACCTATTTTTAAATAATATCGTAATATATTTAAGAAATAAAAATATTGGTGTGTCCTCTATAATTTCCTGTAAAATGACAATGATCTCGAACACGGTCTTGTTGCAACGGTTTTTCACATATATGACAATTTATTGCATTTAAATATTCCATCTTTTGTTGAGCCGTCAATGTTTTCATTAGTAATACATTTTTTATTATATCCTCAACATTATAAGCAATTTTTTTTAATTTATTTACAAACCACTGAACGCAATCTTCACGACGATAACTATTATAATAAGATTAAGAGTCATCATATGAATATTTTACATAATATCCAACGCTATGTGCAATATGTGTTTGATATACCCCCTTGGTTTCAATATTTGTCACATTACTATCCAATATACTTTCAAAGTCTGCATAAATAACACATGCATTTCTAATTTTTCTCTTAAAGTTTTTAAACTCAAGTATATTAGAATTTTCAACTGGCATTATCGGTTTAACTGGTCTCAGTCCTAATCCAACACAGTCTTGTAAATGTTCCTTAAACTTGCACTCATATTTAAAGAAATGTAAACATCAATCACATATAAATTTCTTACAATTTGTTTTTGAAAGTTGATTACTAACAAGTCTTGATAAATTCTTCATCCAACAAAAATGAAATTTTATTTTATTGTCACATTCCTCATTATTACTTTCAACAACATCTTCTTCATCCTCTTCTTCTTCTTCTTCTTCTTCATCTTCTACTTCATAATTACTTTGAATCATTAATAAATGTATATGTTTACTTCCATATATTTTACTTACATATACAGGAATAGTTACAAATGTTTTCTTGCTCTTTTTTAAAATATACACATTTATTGTTATATTATTTAGTTTTTCAAATTTTGAAACTTGTGATAACGTCATTGGAAATTTAATACCATTTAAATTAAGACAATTTACATATCTCTTATAAGACGATACTTTTTCAGCATTATATTTTGCTGGATAAAGCGCTGATAATACTGCCCATACAAAACATTTATCATCTTCATTCTGAACATTTATTACAGCCTTTTTTCGTTTTATTTCAACTGGTAAGTCAATAAATGATGAACCATAAAATGGAACAAATTGATTTATATTTACTATCATATTCACTATTTTATATAGAGCCCATCCACTTTGATTTTCTTGAAAAGTTTCTAAATCTTTTAATACAATGTCAATAACATTTTCCTTATACCAATGTTTTAAGTCTGTCTTATGTGAGTCTGATACAAAAATTTTATTATTTTTAGTATTAAAATATTTGTATTCAAATATATGTTCCTCTTCTTTAGCTGATGGTAAAACAAATTCACCTCAAAATATTACGTTAACTTTTAAAGCACTATATTTTTTCAAAGCATTTTTAATTCTAGATGCAAACATATAAAATGCATCATTTAAAAATTGTAATGGATCAATATGACTTAAATTATTTAACACTCCTGTTCTAACACATCCTTTAAATGATAAATTTATTTCCTGCTATTTAATTCGATCACTGCGTCTTGAACTATTTATAGGTCCTCCTCCAACTTTTTGTTTATTTTCTAACAATGTTTGAAAATATTTTAAGACACTTATTTTGCTTTCAATACTTCGCTTATATCCAATTGAATAGGTATTTTTATTATTTTTTAATAACTTATTTAACAACCTTATATTTATTTTATTATAATCAGATTACTTTTTCCACTGAATACTTGAATAATTTAAACTATTTAAATGTTCAATAATTGTTCTCATATGCTTAATAATCTTACAACCGTTATCCATTTTAAATTATATATTTCAGTTTCAATATCAAAATATAAATAACAATTGCTTTTAAAAGTTCATTTATTTATAGAATTTTACATAAAAATGCATTAATCACTATGTTATACTTTTACAATTTCGTCATTAGAGTCTAACACTTGTACAGTTTCATCGTCCGAGTCTAATATTTCAATAACTTCACTATCTCTCTCTAATAATTCTATGATTTCCACATCAGAATCTTCTTCCTGTATTTCAATTTCTTCATGACCTATTAATATTTCATCAGCATAACTCTCTATAATTTTCTCGTATGTCTTCTTTTCTTCATCCGTCATATTCTCTGGATCACAGTCATCTATATCAAAATCGTCAGTTATATCCTGCACATAATATCTATCTTCACTATCAATGCCGACGCGTATATTCCCCGAATCCAACAACCATGTTACGTCTGAAATATTCTTAAATCCGTTCATACTATTAAACTTTAGTTTGAACTAAGAAAACATTACTCTGTAATTACATCTAAACATCATCTGTATTTAAGTGACATTTACACATGAATTTACCATCTCTACCACTCCATATTAAATTCCACCTCCACGAACAGAATCCCGTTACATATGCATACATGCATCAATATGCATAAGTGGGAATATATATGAGTATATACTTGCAGTAGTACCAACTATGTCTTTTTAACGTAATCATAATTACAACTTATAATAAGAAATACGCTATGATCTTATACTGACTGCATCCACAGATACATCTAGGACACGAACATAAACGATTGGTTTCCGGAAATTGACGAAGAATGCAATAATTACGATCATATCTTCTACACCAATACTAACACACACGTAATACTTATTATCGCTATCTCGCTCTTTCATATTACTGCTTTCTCACTCATATCCTGGGATATTAAAAAAACTGTACCTAGACATAAAGTCTGTAATGAGGTCATCATCTTCTAAACCAATCACAACACAGCTTATCCACTTACCCCTCACTCCTAACTCCACTATTACCCCCAACATTGTCTAGCCACGCCCCCTTCTTCATACCGTGACTTATATGCATCCCCACCCCAATAATTTCCAACTCAACTTTAAATTTAAGCCGGAACCCGCTTTGTACAACTACTCAGGTGATATCGGGGACAATTTCTTTAGATTTAAAAATCACTCATGCACTCACTCAAGTACAAACTGCGCTAGAACTAAAAAAATCAAATTTTGATGATTTAAAGTTAATGCGACAATTTTCGAGGATTTAAAGTTAATGCGGCTGTAGGATAAAAGTCTAGATACGATACCAAATGTATTGCAAAAGAGATTAATGCATATATGCATAAGCTCTGGCAAGACAGATGGGACTTAATAGAAAAAGGAAGACCTACGTATTGGTTTACAAGGACGTTAATATTGCTTTGCAATACATGTGGTCCCTATCTACTATGTGCGTGATCGGCTCCTGCTACTCTAGGTGAAAAAAGTGATCAAAATTAAAAAAATATTTACGGAAAAAAATTAAATAAGTTATATGAATACTTTTTCTAACGAAAAGTTTTTAAGTTTGTTTTAAATTTGTGTTAATTTACCCTAAACAAAGTGTTTTTACAAAAGTTTGACAGTTGGAAACCAGTGTTAAAAACGAATTTTTATTACGCGTACACGCGATCTTATAAACATAACCTCAAAATTGTAACTTTGTTGTTTGATGTAAGACATTAATAAGTGCGATAGACAAAAACAGTGATAATAATTAGGTTAGTGTTAGTGCTAAAACATCAAGTGGTTAAGAAATTCAAGAAATCTGTAGAGCTATATAAGGAATACCTCATATAAACACTACAAATATACGGAAGACAAAGGTTGCCGCCTACTATCAAGTAAGTCGATTAACATTTACTATAAATAATATTAAAACATAAGAATTAGTTTATATAAATGCGTGTTTTAAATAATAAAGAGAGTGTATTAATTGTTATAAGTGATTAAGTGAACAATTTTTTCTTGGAAATAGTGATTGATCCTTGTTCAGTACAGAACATAAAATATGTCTCTGGTAACATTTCAATATTGTGAAGTAATTGTTGTCTCTGGTAGAAATCACACACAGGGCAACATTATAAATATTGGAGTGGATGCCACGGGCCTATGGCAAGGCAGATGTTCATTCTGTTCCTTATACTTGCAGTGTCACGATTACACCACCATTTTGTACAATAAAAATTATTAAGTTATTTAAGAAAAAGTGTAAATTAATTTAAGTTTGAATATTTAATAAAATATTCATTCAAATATTACTCGCATGGTTTTATTTCGTACATGCGAAGTTGGTCCTTCGAGCATATAGTAACCGCGTGTGATTTCGTTGTGTTTTGAGGTTACATCCATATAGTAGCCGACATGTGTACAGGCGTTTTTTTACATTTACCCCATGGCGGCTCGGGAAGTCATCAATTGCCATTGATTGGGTAATGCAACGCTTTATTTAAACGAATTCACAGACGATTTGGATA
This sequence comes from Panorpa germanica, assembly GCA_963678705.1. Taxonomy (NCBI): domain Eukaryota; kingdom Metazoa; phylum Arthropoda; class Insecta; order Mecoptera; family Panorpidae; genus Panorpa; species Panorpa germanica. Next base: position 247,214 of record CAVMBN010000181.1, read on the forward strand.
CTACATACTTACATTTCAAGAAAAATATCAATTCGGAAAGGGAATACAAGGACGCTAAAACAGGGTAAAATATTCCTTTACTCATCAAGGTACAATTTTTTCTTACTACCTACAAGTTCCAGAGTATTAACAGCTTCTTAAGTTGCCTGGATTCGTTTTGTCATCCACGTCTCGTCTATCATAAAAGTACGATATTATCACGTAAGAAAAATGGAGGGACTGTAAAGGCTTAAAACGGCACGGACAACAGCAAAAGGTTCAATATCTAGGATGGACAACTACGTTAACGACTCAAGGGCTCTCGAATCCGGTACTGTGGAGTTGTTAGAGGCGAAAAAAGAAAAGTTGCTGACTACATATCAATCGTATGAGCTCACGCAGTCCAGTATTTTAGAGATTGATGAACAGGATGATGAAGATATAGAGGAAGTTGAAGAAAAATACTTTAATATTCTAGCCAAATTAAATGCTAGTATAACTAAATTAAAAGAAGTTAATAGGCCTACTTGTCCTAGCTTAGTTGCATCGAAACTTCCAGCAGTGGAAATTTTAACCTTTGATGGCAATGATATAACTAGGTTTAAGCCCTTTTATGAGCTTTTCCAAGCGGTTGTTCATAATAATACCTCATTGTCAGATGTGCAAAGGCTCTTTTATTTGAGAAAGTATCTCCTTGATGAAGCTCTTTCAATAATTATAAATCTGCCGCTTGTGAACAGCTCATATAAAGAGGCGCTTGATTTATTGTTAGCGCGCTATGATAATAAAGCACGAATAATCTCTAATCATATTAATATACCACTTGATATTCCAAACATGCAAAAAGGTACTGCAGTCGCTATAAGGACTTTTTTATGTCAAGTTAAACAGCAATTGCAAGCTTTAAAAAATCTTGATGAGCCTGTTGACAAATGGGATATGATTTTAATCTCAATCTTAAGCAGGAAGTTAGATATATTTACTAGCCGCACTTTCCACATGGAAAGAAATTTAGAAAAACTGCCTACTATGGCAGAATTTATTTCCTTTTTAGAAAAACGTGCAGTTGCACTTGAAGATAGTTCACCTTATAAAAATATGTCACATGACAAAAATTATAGAGAAAATTCACACTCAAAGGTTTCCAATGTCACTACTCGCTACAATGTAGCATGTAGGTATTGTGATATGGACCATCAAATTTATAAATGTCCAAAATTCAAAATGGTCCCTATAGAGACTCGCAAATCCTTTATTGAAGAACATAAATTATGTTCGGTATGTTTGTATAACAAGTGTCGCTTTGCCCATAATGGCAAGTGTTCCTTTAAAAATTAATATAAATGTCACATTTGTAAAGGTATACATAACATTTTGTTATGTGATAAAACTGAAGCTCAAGTTGTAATGTGCTCTAGCAATGATAATTTGGGTGGTACCATATTGCTGCCTACTATAAAGGTAATAATCGTTGACAAATTTGGTCGCGAGTTGCTAGTTCGTGCATTGCTCGACAGTGGTAGCCAAGCGTCATTTGTGACTACTGAACTTTTAGAAAAATTGTGTTAACGCACAACTACTCAATGTAGTAACATTATTGGTATAGGTAATAAAGCCACAAAATTATACCACTCAGCAATTTTGAAAATACAGTCCTATCACAACAACAATATTAATTACAATGTGAACTGTCATGTAGTTGAGTCTATCACTACGCCTTTGCCTCAATTTTTAAATGATACATCTAAAGTTATTCTTCCCAAAAATATTACACTAGCTGATGAGCAGTAGAATGTACCGTCTAAAATATCATTGCTATTGGGAGCTGATGTATATTTTGTTATTCTATTAGGTGGCTGTATTAAGTTAAATAATAAGTCAGTTTTACAAAACACTACATTTGGATATGTGGTTGCAGGTAAATTGCACAATCAAAATAATTATTCATATAATAATATTGTATCTAATTTTGCTATTTGTGACCACAAAAAACTTGAAAATGTTATGGAACAATTTTGGACGACTGAGAAAGTCCCAGAGGAAACAGATAGGTTTTCTGAGGAATATTTAAAGACTGAACATATTTTTCAAAATTCAGTAGTACTTAAAAATAATACTTTTACTGTTGATTTGCCATTAGTCAGCCCAGTAAATGAACTAGAATTGGGGGATTCTTTCTCAGTCTCCCTGCAAAGATTTTATGTGTTAGAAAAGAGATTTAAACGAAATCCCTCACTATTGAAGGTATATAAAAAATTTATTGATCAATATGTAGAAATGGGACATGCCAGGGAAATTGAAATAGGTTCTTATGATGTTTATAATACTCCTAATTACTTTCTAGCGCATCATGCAGTTACCAATAATGACAGCAAGACTACTAAATTGCGTGTGGTCTTTGATGGAAGTATGCTTTCTAAAAACAAAGTTTCTCTCAACGATGTCATGCTGAATGGTCCTGTGGTTCAGGGTGAGCTTTTGGATATTCTCATATTGTTTAGAACTTATGTGTTCACAATAATCTGTGACATAGAAAAAATGTTCCGCTGTGTCCTAATAAATGACACTTACAATGTCTTACAAAATTTCTTATAAAGAGACGATCCAGGTAAGCCTATCATTTGTTTGCAATTACAGACAGTAACATACGGACTAAAGTCTTCTACCTTTTTGGCCACACGGTGTCTCATAGAACTTGCCCATCGCTACAAACATAAATATCCTCTTGCTGCAAGAGCAATGCGATACAATACGTATGTTGATGATGTCATAGGTGGGTGTGATGATGTGGAAGAATTATTTGAATTAAAGTCTCAATTAATTGATTTACTACAATTAGGTAATTTTAAATTGCACAAATGGTCTTCCAATCATCCCTCAGTACTCGACGACATTTCTAGTGATAAAAAATATATTGATGAATTAGATTTAAATAAATTAAACATTATTAAGACATTAGGTCTGAAATACAATATTATTTCGGACACATTTACCTTTAAGTGTCCTAACACGAATAGTAATACTTTAAATACTAAAAGAAAAGTACTTAGTTTTATTGGGACTTTATTTGATCCGTTAGGCTTGATTGGTCCTATAATAGTAGTAGCCAAGTTAATTATGCAAGAACTTTGGTTTTTTAAAATAGATTGGGATGCATTGCTGCCTGCCAAACAACTACAGATGTGGGAAAAGTTCCTCAATGGTCTAAAGATAGCAGACAGTATTTCAATTGATCGACTTATAAAGAAAGAAAATTTTGTTACTGCAGAGTTGATAGGCTATGCAGACGCATCTATGAAAGCGTACGGGTGCTGCCTTTACTTGAGAACTGTTACAGCAAATGGCAAAATAAAAACAAAATTAATTTGCTTTAAGTCTCGTGTGGCTCCATTAAGTAAGGTACTTACAATACCCCAACTAGAGCTTAATAGCGCAGTCTTGCTGGCGCAACTCGCGGCTAGAGTCAGTAAAATACTCACGACTAGATTTGAACATAAAGTTTTCTTGTATAGTGGTTCCAAAATAGTCCTTGCTTGGATTCAAGCAGAAAAAATAAAGGCTAATATTTATGTTAATAACAGAGTAAAGCAAATAACACAACTTACTGATAAAATTTCATGGTACTATGTAAAGTCAGGTGATAACCCGGCTGATTCAATTTCTCGTGGTGTAGAACCACAATATTTAAGGAATCAGGCTCTTTGGTGAAACGGTCCTCAATATTTATTCGATTGTGATTTTAAACATGATCGTTATTATGATTTAAATACAGTACTTCCATCAGAAGGTGAAGATATTAACTGTAATGCTTGTAACATTGAAGTGGAACAAGCACCTTTACTGTTAGATTTGTTTGAAAAATTTTCTAACATCAATAAATTACAGCGTGTCTTAGCTTACGTGTACAGATTTTTTAATAACTGTAAGAAGAATAACAGTGACAATTTAAATGGACATTTATCTCCACAAGAACTTCATAATTCCCTATTAATTATCATTCGTTCAGTTCAAAAACAAATATTTTTTAAAGAAATAAGATGCCTCTTTAGTGACACAATTATCAAATCCGGTATAGGTAATCTCCATCCTTTTATAGACAGCTCTGGCTTTATTCGTGTTGGTGGCAGGTTGCAAAATGCAGGCATTGCAAAAGACAAAATGCACCCAGTCATACTGCCAAAGGCTAACAATATTACCTCTATGATAATTAAAAATGAACATTTACGCTTGCTCCATGCTGGTGCTAGATTAGTACTCAGCTCCTTGTCTCAAAAGTTCTGGATTATCAATGGCATACGTGAGGTCAAAAAGGTAGTACACAAATGCGTAATATGTTCGCGATTGAAGGCTGAATCTGCTAAACAATTGATGGGTTCTTCACCACCTGACAGAGTTACAGCTACAAGACCATTTCAGCATGTAGCTGTAGATTTTTGTGGACCTTTTAATATAAAGATAGCTCGCATACGCAAACCATTGATTACAAAAGGCTACATTTCTTTGTTTGTTTGCTTTTCAACAAAGGCCATACACATGGAAGTAGTTTCTGATTTAAGAACTGAAACATTTTTGGCATGTCTTAATCGTTTTATTTCTAGACGCGGCATGCCCACTAAAATTTACTGTAATAATGCTAAAAACCTTTAAGGGTGCCGCTAATGAATTAAAAGAATTGTATAATTTACAGAGTAATATGTCTCATAGAGACACTGTTAAAAACTTTTGTAATAATTTATATATTAAATTTATGTTTATACCTAGTTATGCTCCTGAATTTAGTGGTATATGGGAAGCAGGGGTGAAAAGTGTGAAGCACCACCTTAAGAGAGTAGTTATACAATTGACCTTAACTTATGAAGAATTAAATTCTGTTGTCATACAAATTGAAGGAGTGCTAAACTCGAGACCACTGCTTCCACTCAGCCCAAATGAGTATAAATACTTAACTCCAGCACATTTTCTACTCGGCACTGCTCTGACAGAATACCCTGAGGTTAACTTAACAGATGTACCAGTCAATCGTCTTTAGTTTTGGAATATTGTCAAAAAATTAAAACAAGACTTTTGGCAAGCATGGTCAAAGGACTACCTCACACAGCTTTAGAGCCGTCCCAAGTGGAAATATGTTAATGAGAACCTAAAAGAAGGTGATTTAGTTATTGTGAAAAATTTAAACTCACCTCCACTAAATTGGCCGATGGCCAGAATTACAAAGGTCTTTTCTGGTAAAGATGACAAGGTGAGAGTGGCAGAAATAAAGATTGGTGATAAGGTATACAATAGACCTATCACAAAATTATGTAGACTACCATTGAATTAAGAAGTTTACAATATTTTCATGTAATTTTGTATAATTTTGAAAATGGTTGTGAGATCATCTATTTTTCCTTGACCCGCAACTTATGCTTAGTACAGAACATAAAATATGTCTCTGGTAACATTTCAATATTGTGAAGTAATTGTTGTCTCTGATAGAAATCACACACAGGGCAACATTATAAATATTGGAGTGGATGCCACGGGCATATGGCAAGGCAGATGTTCATTCTGTTCCTTATACTTGCAGTGTCACGATTACACCACCATTTTGTACAATAAAAATTATTAAGTTATTTAAGAAAAAGTGTAAATTAATTTAAGTTTGAATATTTAATAAAATATTTATTCAAATTTTACTCGCATAATTTTATTTCGTACAATCGTTCATAAACATTCAATGGTAACAAACAAATGGTAAGTAAGTAGGCATAAGTACAAGTATGTACATGAGATATTTATAGAAATTCAGTGTGCCTTTGATAATGTCTGGTGGCCAAGTGATCTTCAAAGGGATTAGACCGGCAAAAACCTCTAGGTAGGTCTACTGCGCTATGGAGAACTATTTTTATTGTCGAACATTAATTTTACAAACCGATTACCGTTGCATAAAAAGGCAACTATCTAAAGGTTGTCCTCAGCGATCCGAAATGGGGCCTGAAGTCTAAAACATGGTATTCGACGAGAACTGTGTTTCTCACTCGAAAGGTTTTGTAAACGTATGTTTTGCCAACAATAATGTGATCCTTATCGGTGCAAATAGTACAGAACAACTAGAAAGCCGTTCTCGACCTGCTATAGATAAAATCTGCAGTTTCTTGAAGCTACAAAGCTACGAAACAAATACGGTAATAACGAATGATAAACTTGTAACACACCTTGCGCGTGTCACAAGGACGGAATGAAGCTTAAACTCGGCAACTATGCCGACACTATACAAGGGGGCATTTATGTCAATGGTTGTGTATTGTGCTTCAGCATGGTATTACAGGATCAATCGTCCAGATCTTCTATGCAAAGAACTATGATATTGATGATGACGCGTTGTTGCAGAACTGTATCTACAGAAGTGGTGCAGGTGATATTAGGGACAATTCCATTAGATTAAAAAATCACTCATGCACTTACTCAAGTACAAATTACGCTAGAACTGAAAAAATCAAATTTTGATGATTTAAAATTAATGCGACAAATTTCAAGGATTTAAAATTAATGCGGCTGTAGGATAAAAGTCTGGAGACGATACCAAATATATTGCCAAAAAAATGAATGCATGTATGCATAAGCTCTATCAAGACAGATGGGACTTAATACAAAAAGGAAGACCTACGTATTGGTTTACAAGGACGTTAATATTGCATTGCAACACAAGTGGTTCCTACCTACTATGTGTGTGATCGGCTCCTGCTACTTTAGGTGCAAAAAGTGATTAAAAGTGAGAAATCAATTACGGAAAAAAATTAAATAAATTATATGAATACTTTTTCAAACAAAAAGTATTTAAGTTTGTTTTAAATTTGTGTTTAATTACTCTAAACAAAGTGTTTTTACAAAAGTTTGACAGTTGGAAACCAGTGTTAAAAACGAATTTTTCATTACGCGTACACGCGGTCTTATAAACATAACCTCAAAATTGTAACTTTGATGTTTGATATAAGACATTAATAAGTGCGATAGACAAAAAAGTGATAATAATTAGGTTAGTGTTAGTGCTAAAACATCAAGTGGTTAAGAATTTCAAGAAATCTGTAGAGCTATATAAGGAATACTTCATATAAACACTACAAATATACGGAAGACAAAAGGTTGCCGCCCACTATCAAGTAAGTCGATTAACATTAACTATAAATAATATTTAAACATAAGATTTAGTTTATATAAATGCGTGTTTTAAATAATAAAGAGAGTGTATTTATTGTTATAAGTGATTAAGTAAACAATATATGCGGTTTTCTTGGAAATAGTGATTGATCGTTCATGAACATTTAATAATAACAAACAAATGGTAAGTAAGTAGGCATAAGTACAAGTATGTACATGAGATATTTATAGAAATTCAGTGTGCCTTTGATAATGTCTGGTGGCCAAGTGACCTTTAAAGAATTAGACCGGCAAAAACCTCTAGGTACGTCTACTGCGCTATGGAGAACTATTTTCATTGTCGAACATTAATTTTACAAACCGATTACCGTTCCATGAAAAGGCAACTATCTAAAGGTTGTCCTCAGCGATCCGTAATGGGGCCTGAGCTCTGGAACATAGTATTCGACGAGAACTGTGTTTCTCACTCGAAAGGTTGTGTAAACGTATGTTTTGCCAACGATAATGTGATTGTTATCGGTGCAAATAGTATAGAACAACTAGAAAGCCGTTCTCGACCTGCTATAGATAAAATCTGTAGTTACTTGAAGCTACAAAGCTACGAACTAAATACGGTAACAACGAATAGTAAACTTGTAACACACCTTGCGCGTGTCACCAAGACTGAATGAAGCTTAAACTCGGCAACTATGCCGACACTATACAACGGGGCATTTAGACCAATGGTTGTGTATTGTGCTTCGGCATGGTATTACAGGATCAATCTTCCAGATCTTCCATGCAAAGAACTATGTTATTGACGATGACGCGTTGTTGCAGAACTGTATCTACAGAAGTGGTGCAGGTGATATTGGGGACAATTCCTTTAGATTTAAAAATCACTCATGCACCTTCTCAAGTACAAATTACGCTAGAACTGAAAAAATCAAATTTTGATGATTTAAAATTAATGCGACAAATTTCGAGGATTTAAATTTAATGCAACTGTAGGATAAAAGTCTGGAGACGATACCAAATATATTGCCAAAGAGATCAATGCATATATGCATAAGCTCTGGCAAGACAGATGGGACTTAATACAAAAAGGAAGACATACGTATTGGCTTACAAGGACGTTAATATTGCTTTGCAACACAAGTGGTTCCTATCTACTATGTGTGTGATCGGCTCCTGCTACTTTAGGTGAAAAAAGTGATTAAAAGTGAGAAATTAATTATGGAAAAAAATTAAATAAATTATATGAATACTTTTTCAAACGAAAAGTATTTAAGTTTGTTTTAAATTTGTGTTAATTTACCCTAAACAAAGTGTTTTTACAAAAGTTTGACAGTTGGAAACCAGTGTTAAAAACGAATTTTTCATTACGCGTACACGCGGTCTTATAAACATAACCTCAAAATTGTAACTTTGTTGTTTGATATAAGACATTAATAAGTGCGATAGACAAAAAAGTAATAATAATTAGGTTAGTGTTAGTGCTAAAACATCAAGTGGTTAAGAAATTCAAGAAATCTGTAGAGCTATATAAGGAAGACCTCATATAAACACTACAAATATACGAAAGACAAAAGGTTGCCGCCCACTATCAAGTAAGTCGATTAACATTAACTATAAATGATATTAAAACATAAGAATTAGTTTATATAAATGCGTGTTTTAAATAATAAAGAGAGTGTATTAATTGTTATAAGTGATTAAGTGAACAATATAAGCGGTTTTCTTGGAAATAGTGATTGATCGTTTATGAACATTCAATGGTAGCAAACAAATGGTAAGTAAGTAGGCATAAGTACAAGTATGTACATGAGATATTTATAGAAATTTAGTGTGCCTTTGATAATGTCTGGTGGAGAAGTGACCTTCAAAGAATTAGACCGGCAAAAATCTCTAGGTACGTCTACTGCGCTATGGAGAACTATTTTCATTGTCAAACATTAATTTTACAAACCGATTACCGTTCCATGAAATGGCAACTATCTAAAGGTTGTCCTCAGCGATCCGTAATGTGGCCGGAGCTCTGGAACATAGTATTCGACGAGAACTGTGTTTCTCACTCGAAAGGTTGTGTAAACGTATGTTTTGCCAACGATAATGTGATCCTTATCAATGCAAATAGAACAGAACAACTAGAAAGCCGTCCTCGACCTGCTATAGATAAAATCTGTAGTTTCTTAAAGCTACAAAGCAACGAAACAAATACGATAACGAATGATAAACTTGTAACACACCTTGCGCGTGTCACAAGGACGGAATGAAGCTTAAACTCGGCAACTATGCCGACACTATACAAGGGAGCATTTATGCCAATGGTTGTGTATTGTGCTTCGGCATGGTATTACAGGATCAATCTTCCAGATCTTCCATGCAAAGAACTATGTTATTGACGATGACGCGATGTTGCAGAACTGTATCTACAGAAGTGGTGCAAGTGATATTGGGGACAATTTCTTTAGATTTAAAAATCACTCATGCACTTACTCAAGTACAAATTACGCTAGAACTGAAAAAATTAAATTTTGATGATTTAAAATAATGCGACAAATTTCAAGGATTTAAAGGTAATGCGGCTGTAGGATAAAAGTCTGGAGACGATACCAAATATATTGCCAAAAAAATGAATGCATGTATGCATAAGCTCTGGCAAGACAGATGGGACTTAATACAAAAAGGAAGACCTACGTATTGGTTTACAAGGACGTTAATATTGCTTTGCAACACAAGTGGTTCCTACCTACTATGTGTGTGATCGGCTCCTGCTACTTTAGGTAAAAAAAGTAATTAAAAGTGAGAAATTAATTACGGAAAAAAATTAAATAAATTATATGAATACTTTTTCAAACGAAAAGTATTTAAGTTTGTTTTAAATTTGTGTTTAATTACTCTAAACAAAGTGTTTTTACAAAAGTTTGACAGTTGAAAACCAGTGTTAAAAACAAATTTTTTATTACGCGTACACGCGGTCTTATAAACATAACCTCAAAATTGTAACTTTGATGTTTGATATAAGACAATAATAAGTGCGATAGACAAAAAAGTGATAATAATTAGGTTAGTGTTAGTGCTAAAACATCAAGTGGTTAAGAATTTCAAGAAATCTGTAGAGCTATATAAGGAATACTTTACTACAAATATACGGAAGACAAAAGGTTGCCCCCCACTATCAAGTAAGTCGATTAACATTAACTATAAATAATATTTAAACATAAGATTTAGTTTATATAAATGCTTGTTTTATATAATAAAAAAAGTGTATTTATTGTTATAAGTGATTAAGTAAACAATATATGCGGTTTTCTTGGAAATAGTGATTGATCGTTCATGAACATTCAATAATAACAAACAAATGGTAAGTAAGTAGGCATAAGTACAAGTATGTACATGAGATATTTATAGAAATTCAGTGTGCCTTTGATAATGTCTGGTGGCCAAGTGACCTTTGAAGAATTAGACCGGCAGAAACCTCTAGGTACGTCTACTGCGCTATGGAGAACTATTTTCATTGTCGAACATTAATTTTACAAACCGATTACCGTTCTATGAAAAGGCAACTATCTAAAGGTTGTCCTCAGCGATCCGTAATGGGGCCTGAGCTCTGGAACATAGTATTCGACGAGAACTGTGTTTCTCACTCGAAAGGTTGTGTAAACGTATGTTTTGCCAACGATAATGTGATTGTTATCGGTGCAAATAGTATAGAACAACTAGAAAGCCGTTCTCGACCTGCTATAGATAAAATCTGTAGTTTCTTGAAGCTACAAAGCTACGAAACAAATACGGTAACAACGAATGGTAAACTTGTAACACACCTTGCGCGTGTCATTAAGACTGAATGAAGCTTAAACTCGGCAACTATGCCGACACTATACAACTGGGCATTTAGACCAATGGTTGTGTATTGTGCTTCGGCATGGTATTACAGGATCAATCTTCCAGATCTTCCATGCAAAGAACTATGTTATTGACGATGACGCGTTGTTGCAGAACTGTATCTACAGAAGTGGTGCAGGTGATATTGGGGACAATTCCTTTAGATTTAAAAATCACTCATGCACCTACTCAAGTACAAATTACGCTAGAACTGAAAAAATCAAATTTTGATGATTTAAAATTAATGCGACAAATTTCGAGGATTTAAAGTTAATGCGGCTGTAGGATAAAAGTGGAGAAAAAACCAAATATATTGCCAAAGAGATGAATGCATATATGCATAAGCTCTGGCAAGACAGATGAGACTTAATACAAAAAGGAAGACCTACGTATTAGTTTACAAGGACGTTAATATTGCTTTGCAACACAAGTCGTTCCTATCTACTATGTGTGTGATCGGCTCTTGCTACTTTAGGTGAAAAAAGTGATTAAAAGTGAGAAATTAATTACGGAAAAAAATTAAATAAATTATATGAATATTTTTTCAAACGAAAAGTATTCAAGTTTGTTTTAAATTTGTGTTAATTTACCCTAAACAAAGTGTTTTTACAAAAGATTGACAATTGGAAATCAGTGTTCAAAACGAATTTTTTATTACGCGTACACGCGGTCTTATAAACATAACCTCAAAATTGTAACTTTGATGTTTGATATAAGACATTAATAAGTGCGATAGACAAAAAAGTGATAATAATTAGGTTAGTGTTAGTGCTAAAACATTAAGTGGTTAAGAAATTTAAAAAAAATCTGTAGAGCTATATAAGGAAGACCTCATATAAACACTACAAATATACGGAAGACAAAAGGTTGCCGCCCACTATCAAGTAAGTCGATTAACATTAACTATAAATAATATTAAAACATAAGAATTAGTTTATATAAATGCGTGTTTTAAATAATAAAGAGAGTGTATTAATTGTTATAAGTGATTAAGTAAACAATATATGCGGTTTTCTTGGAAATAGTGATTGATCGTTCATGAACATTTAATGGTAACAAACAAATGATAAGTAAGTAGGCATAAGTACAAGTATGTACATAAGATATTTATAGAAATTCAGTGTGCCTTTGATAATGTCTGGTGGCCAAGTTACCTTCAAAGAATTAGACCGGCAAAAACCTCTAGGTACGTCTACTGCGCTATGGAGAACTATTTTCATTGTCGAACATTAATTTTACAAACCGATTACTGTTCCATAAAAAAGCAACTATCTTGAGGTTGTCCTTAGCGATCCGTAATGGGGCCTCAGCTCTGGAACTTGGTATTCGACGAGAACTGTGTTTCTCACTCGAAACTTTGTGTAAACGTATGTTTTGCCAACGATAATGTAATCCTTATCAGTTTAAATAGTACAGAACAACTAGAAAGCCATTCTCGACCTGCTATAGATAAAATCTGTAGTTTCTTAAAGCTACAAAGCTACGAAACAAATACGATAACAACGAATGATAAACTTGTAACACACCTTGCGCGTGTCACAAGGACGGAATGAAGCTTAAATTTGGCAACTATGCCGACACTATACAAGGGGGCATTTATGCCAATGGTTGTGTATTGTGCTTCGGCATGGTATTACAGGATCAATCTTTAAGATCTTCCATGCAAAGAACTATGTTTTTGACGATGACGCGTTGTTGCAGAACTGTATCTACAGAAGTGGTGCACGTGATATTGGGGAAAATTCCTTTAAATTTAAAAATCACTCATGCACCTACTCAAGCACAAATTACGCTAGAACTGAAAAAATTAAATTTAGATGATTTAAAATTAATGCGACAAATTTCAAAGATTTAAAGTTAATGCGGCTGTAGGATAAAAGTCTGGAGACGATACCAAATATATTGCCAAAGAGATAAATGCATATATGCATAAGCTCTGGCAAGACAGATGGGACTTAATACAAAAAGGAAGACCTACGTATTGGTTTACAAGGACGTTAATATTGCTTTGCAACACAAGTGGTTCTTATCTACTATGTGTGTGATCGGCTCCTGCTACTTTAGGTGAAAAAAGTGATTAAAAGTGAAAAAGTAATTACGGAAAAAATTAAATAAATTATATAAATTCTTTTTCAAACGAAAAGTATTTAAGTTTGTTTTAAATTTGTGTTAATTTACCCTAAACAAAGTGTTTTTACAAAAGTTTGACAGTTGGAAACCAGTGTTAAAAACGAATTTTTCATTACGCGTACACGCGGTTTTATAAACATAACCTCAAAATTGTAACTTTGATGTTTGATATAAGACATTAATAAGTGCGATAGACAAAAAAGTGATAATAATTAGGTTAGTCTTAGTGCTAAAAAATCAAGTGGTTAAGAAATTCAAGAAATCTGTAGAGCTATATAAGGAAGACCTCATGTAAACACTACAAATATACGGAAGACAAAAGGTTGCCGCCCACTATCAAGTAAGTCGATTAACATTAACTATAAATGATATTAAAACATAAGAATTAGTTTATATAAATGCGTGTTTTAAATAATAAAAAGAGTGTATTAATTGTTATAAGTGATTAAGTGAATAATATATGCGGTTTGCTTAAAAATAGTGATTGATCGTTCATGAACATTCAATGGTAACAAACAAATGGTAAGTAAGTAGGCATAAGTACAAGTATGTACATGAGATATTTATAGAAATTTAGTGTGCCTTTAATAATGTCTGGTGGCCAAGTGACCTTCAAAGAATAAGACCGGCAAAAACCTCTAGGTACGTCTACTGACCTACGGAGAACTATTTTCATTGTCGAACATTAATTTTACAAAACCGAGTACCGTTCCATGAAAAGGCAACTATCTAAAGGTTGTCCTCAGCGATCCGTAATGGGGCCTGAGCTCTGAAACATGGTATTCGACGAGAACTGTGTTTCTCACTCGAAAGGTTGTGTAAACGTATGTTTTGCCAACGATAATGTGATCCTTATCGGTGCAAATAGTACAGAACAACTAGAAAGCCGTTCCCGACCTGCTATTGATAAAATCTGTAGTTTCTTGAAGCTACAAAGCTCCGAAACAAATACGGAAACAACGAATGATAAACTTGTAGCACACCTTGCGCGTGTCACAAGGACGGAATGAAGCTTAAACTCGTCAACTATGCCGACACTATACAAGGGGGCATTTATGCCAATGGTTGTGTATTGTGTTTCGGCATGGTATTACAGGATCAATCTTCCAAATCTTCCATGCAAAGAACTATGTTATTGACGATGACGCGTTGTGGCAGAACTGTATCTACAGAAGTGGTGCAGGTGATATTGGGGACAATTCCTTTAGATTTAAAAATCACTCATTCACTTACTCAAGTACAAATTACGCTAGAACTGAAAAAATCAAATTTTGATGATTTAAAATAATGCGACAAATTTCGAGGATATAAAGTTATTGCGGCTGTAGGATAAAAGTCTGGAGACGATACCAAATATATTGCCAAAGAGATGAATGCATATATGCATAAGCTCTGGCAAAACAGATGGAACTTAATACAAAAAGGAAGACCTACGTATTGGTTTACAAGGACTTTAATATTGCTTTGCAACACAAGTGGTTCCTATCTACTATGTGTGTGATCGGCCCCTGCTACTTTAGGTAAAAAAAGTGATTAAAAGTGAGAAATTAATTACGGAAAAAAATTAAATAAATTATATCAATACTTTTTCAAACAAAAAGTATTTAAGTTTGTTTTAAATTTGTGTTAATTTACCCTAAACAAAGTGTTTTTACAAAAGTTTGACAGTTGGAAACCAGTGTTAAAAACGAATTTTTCATTACGCGTACACGCGGTCTTATAAACATAACCTCAAAATTGTAACTTTGTTGTTTGATATAAGACATTAATAAGTGCGATAGACAAAAAAGTAATAATAATTAGGTTAGTGTTAGTGCTAAAACATCAAGTGGTTAAGAAATTCAAGAAATCTGTAGAGCTATATAAGGAAGACCTCATATAAACACTACAAATATACGAAAGACAAAAGGTTGCCGCCCACTATCAAGTAAGTCGATTAACATTAACTATAAATGATATTAAAACATAAGAATTAGTTTATATAAATGCGTGTTTTAAATAATAAAGAGAGTGTATTAATTGTTATAAGTGATTAAGTGAACAATATAAGCGGTTTTCTTGGAAATAGTGATTGATCGTTTATGAACATTCAATGGTAGCAAACAAATGGTAAGTAAGTAGGCATAAGTACAAGTATGTACATGAGATATTTATAGAAATTCAGTGTGCCTTTGATAATGTCTGGTGGAGAAGTGACCTTCAAAGAATTAGACTGGCAAAAATCTCTAGGTACGTCTACTGCGCTATGGAGAACTATTTTCATTGTCAAACATTAATTTTACAAACCGATTACCGTTCCATGAAATGGCAACTATCTAAAGGTTGTCCTCAGCGATCCGTAATGTGGCCGGAGCTCTGGAACATAGTATTCGACGAGAACTGTGTTTCTCACTCGAAAGGTTGTGTAAACGTATGTTTTGCCAACGATAATGTGATCCTTATCAATGCAAATAGAACAGAACAACTAGAAAGCCGTCCTCGACCTGCTATAGATAAAATCTGTAGTTTCTTAAAGCTACAAAGCAACGAAACAAATACGATAACGAATGATAAACTTGTAACACACCTTGCGCGTGTCACAAGGACGGAATGAAGCTTAAACTCGGCAACTATGCCGACACTATACAAGGGAGCATTTATGCCAATGGTTGTGTATTGTGCTTCGGCATGGTATTACAGGATCAATCTTCCAGATCTTCCATGCAAAGAACTATGTTATTGACGATGACGCGATGTTGCAGAACTGTATCTACAGAAGTGGTGCAAGTGATATTGGGGACAATTTCTTTAGATTTAAAAATCACTCATGCACTTACTCAAGTACAAATTACGCTAGAACTGAAAAAATTAAATTTTGATGATTTAAAATAATGCGACAAATTTCGAGGATTCAAAGTTATTGCGGCTGTAGGATAAAAGTCTGGAGACGATACCAAATATATTGCTAAAGAGATGAATGCATATATGCATAAGCTCTGGCAAAACAGATGGGACTTAACACAAAAAGGAAGACCTATGTATTGGTTTACAAGGACTTTAATATTGCTTTGCAACACAAGTATTTCCTATCTACTATGTGTGTGATCGGCTCCTGCTACTTTAGGTGAAAAAAGTGATTAAAAGTGAGAAATTAATTACGGAAAAAAATTAAATAAATTATATCAATACTTTTTCAAACGAAAAGTTTTTAAGTTTGTTTTAAATTTGTGTTAATTTACCCTAAACAAAGTGTTTTTACAAAAGTTTGACAGTTGGAAACCAGTGTTAAAAACGAATTTTTCATTGCGCGTACACGCAGTCTTATAAACATAACCTCAAAATAGTAACTTTGATGTTTGATATAAGACATTAATAAGTGCGATAGACAAAAAAGTGATAATAATTAGGTTAGTGTTAGTGCTAAAACATCAAGTGGTTAAGAAATTTAAGAAATCTGTAGAGCTATATAAGGAAGACCTCATATAAACACTACAAATATACGGAAGACAAAAGGTTGCCGCCCACTATCAAGTAAGTCGATTAACATTAACTATAATAGATGATAAAACATAAGAATTAGTTTATATAAATGCGTGTTTTAAATAATAAAGAGAGTGTATTAATTGTTATAAGTGATTAAGTGAACAATATAAGCGGTTTTCTTGGAAATAGTGATTGATCGTTTATGAACATTCAATGGTAGCAAACAAATGGTAAGTAAGTAGGCATAAGTACAAGTATGTACATGAGATATTTATAGAAATTCAGTGTGCCTTTGATAATGTCTGGTGGAGAAGTGACCTTCAAAGAATTAGACCGGCAAAAATCTCTAGGTACGTCTACTGCGCTATGGAGAACTATTTTCATTGTCAAACATTAATTTTACAAACCGATTACCGTTCCATGAAATGGCAACTATCTAAAGGTTGACCTCAGCGATCCGTAATGTGGCCGGAGCTCTGGAACATGGTGTTCGACGAGAACTGTGTTTCTCACTCAAAAGGTTGTGTAAACGTATGTTTTGCCAACGATAATGTGATCCTTATCAATGCAAATAGAACAGAACAACTAGAAAGCCGTCCTCGACCTGCTATAGATAAAATCTGTAGTTTTTAAAGCTACAAAGCAACGAAACAAATACGATAACGAATGATAAACTTGTAACACACCTTGCGCGTGTCACATAGACGGAATGAATCTTAAACTCGGCAATTATGCCGACACTATACAAGGGGGCATTTAAGCCAATGGTTGTGTATTGTGCTTCGGCATTATATTACAGGATCAATCTTTCAGATTTTCCATGCAAAGAACTATGTTATTGACGACGACGCGTTGTTGCGAAACTGTATCTACAGAAGTGGTGCAGGTGATATTGGGGACAATTCCTTTAAGTTTAAAAATCACTCATGCACTTACTTAAGTACAAATTACGTTAAAACTGAAAAAATCAAATTTTAATGATTTAAAATTAATGCGACAAATTTCGAGGATTTAAAGTTAATGCAGCTGTAGGATAAAAGTCTGGAGACGATACCAAATATATTGCCAAAGAGATGAATGCATATATGCATAAGCTCTGGCAAGACAGACGGGACCTAATAAAAAAAGGAAGACCAACGTATTGGTTTACAAGGACGTTAATATTGCTTTGCAACACAAGTGGTTCCTATCTACTATGTGTGTGATCGGCTCCTGCTACTTTAGGTGAAAAAAGTGATTAAAAGTGAAAAATTAATTACGGAAAAAAATTAAATAAATTATATGAATACTTTTTCAAACGAAAAGTATTTAAGTTTGTTTTAAATTTGTGTTAATTTACCCTAAACAAAGTGTTTTTACAAAAGTTTGACAGTTGGAAACCAGTGTTAAAAACGAATTTTTCATTACGCGTACACGCGGTCTTATAAACATAACCTCAAAATTGTAACTTCGACAAATTTCGAGGATTTAAAGTTAATGCGGCTGTAGGATAAAAGTCTGGAGACGATACCAAATATATTGCCAAAGAGATCAATGCATATATGCATAAGCTCTGGCAAGACAGATGAGACTTAATACAAAAAGGAAGACCTACGTATTGGTTTACAAGGACGTTAATATTGCTTTGCAACACAAGTCGTTCCTATCTACTATGTGTGTGATCGGCTCCTGCTACTTTAGGTGAAAAAAGTGATTAAAAGTGGGAAATTAATTACGGAAAAAAATTAAATAAATTATATAAATACTTTTTCAAACGAAAAGTATTTAAGTTTGTTTTAAATTTGTGTTAATTTACCCGAAAACAAAGTGTTTTTACAAAAGTTTGACAGTTGGAAACCAGTGTTAAAAACGAATTTTTTATTACGCGTACACGCGGCCTTATAAACATAACCTCAACATTGTAACTTTGATGTTTGATATAAGACATTAATAAGTGCGATAGACAAAAAAAGTGATAATAATAAGGTTAGTGTTAGTGCTAAAACATCAAGTGGTTAAGAAATTTAAGAAATCTGTAGAGCTATATAAGGAAGACCTCATATAAACACTACAAATATACGGAAGACAAAAGGTTGCCGCCCACTATCAAGTAAGTCGATTAACATTAACTATAAATAATATTTAAACATAAGAATTAGTTTATGTAAATGCGTGTTTTAAATAATAAAGAGAGTGTATTAATTGTTATAAGTGATTAAGGGAACAATATATGCGGTTTTCTTTGAAATAGTGATTGATCGTTCATGAACATTTAATGGTAAGTAAATAGGCATAAGTAGAAGTATGTACATGAGATATTTATAATAATTCAGTGTGCCTTTGATAATGTCTGGTGGCCAAGTGACCTTCAAAGAATTAGACCGTCAAAAATCTCTAGGTACGTCTACTGCGCTATGGAGAACTATTTTCATTGTCGAACATTAATTTTACAAACCGATTACCGTTCCATGAAATGGCAACTATTTAAAGGTTGTCCTCAGCGATTCGTAATGTGGCCGGAGCTCTGGAACATGGTATTCGACGAGAACTGTGTTTTTCACTCGAAAGGTTGTGTAAACGTATGTTTTGCCAACGATAATGTAATCTTTATCAATGCAAATAGAACAGAACAACTAGAAAGCCGTCCTCGACCTGCTATAGATAAAATCTGTAGTTTCTTAAAGCTACAAAGCAACGAAACAAATACGATAACAACGAATGATAAACTTGTAACACACCTTGCGCGTGTCACAAGGACAGAATGAAGCTTAAACTCGGCAACTATGCCGACACTATACAAGGGGGCATTTATGCCAATGGTTGTGTATTGTGCTTCGGCATGGTATTACAGGATCAATCTTCCAGATCTTCCATGCAAAGAACTATGTTATTGACGATGACGCGATGTTGCAGAACTGTATCTACAGAAGTGGTGCAGGTGATATTAAGGACAATTCCTTTAGATTTAAAAATCATTTATGCACTTACTTAAGTAAAAAATACGCTAAAACTAAAAAAATCAAATTTTGATGATTTAAAATATTGCGACAAATTTCGAGGATTTAAAGTTAATGCGGCTGTAGGATAAAAGTCTGGAGACGATACCAAATATATTGCTAAAGAGATGAATGCATATATGCATAAGCTCTGGCAAAACAGATGGGACTTAATACAAAAAGAAAGACCTATGTATTGGTTAACAAGGACTTTAATATTGCTTTGCAACACAAGTGGTTCCTATCTACTATGTGTGTGATCGGCTCCTGCTACTTTAGGTGAAAAAAGTGATTAAAAGTGAGAAATTAATTACGGAAAAAAATTAAATAAATTATATCAATACTTTTTCAAACGAAAAGTATTTAAGTTTGTTTTAAATTTGTGTTAATTTACCCTAAACAAAGTGTTTTTACAAAAGTTTGACAGTTGGAAACCAGTGTTAAAAACGAATTTTTCATTGCGCGTACACGCAGTCTTATAAACATAACCTCAAAATAGTAACTTTGATGTTTGATATAAGACATTAATAAGTGCGATAGACAAAAAAGTGATAATAATTAGGTTAGTGTTAGTGCTAAAACATCAAGTGGTTAAGAAATTCAAGAAATCTGTAGAGCTATATAAGGAAGACCTCATATAAACACTACAAATATACGGAAGACAAAAGGTTGCCGCCCACTATCAAGTAAGTCGATTAACATTAACTATAATAGATGATAAAACATAAGAATTAGTTTATATAAATGCGTGTTTTAAATAATAAAGAGAGTGTATTAATTGTTATAAGTGATTAAGTGAACAATATAAGCGGTTTTCTTGGAAATAGTGATTGATCGTTTATGAACATTCAATGGTAGCAAACAAATGGTAAGTAAGTAGGCATAAGTACAAGTATGTACATGAGATATTTATAGAAATTCAGTGTGCCTTTGATAATGTCTGGTGGAGAAGTGACCTTCAAAGAATTAGACCGGCAAAAATCTCTAGGTACGTCTACTGCGCTATGGAGAACTATTTTCATTGTCAAACATTAATTTTACAAACCGATTACCGTTCCATGAAATGGCAACTATCTAAAGGTTGACCTCAGCGATCCGTAATGTGGCCGGAGCTCTGGAACATGGTGTTCGACGAGAACTGTGTTTCTCACTCAAAAGGTTGTGTAAACGTATGTTTTGCCAACGATAATGTGATCCTTATCAATGCAAATAGAACAGAACAACTAGAAAGCCGTCCTCGACCTGCTATAGATAAAATCTGTAGTTTTTAAAGCTACAAAGCAACGAAACAAATACGATAACGAATGATAAACTTGTAACACACCTTGCGCGTGTCACATAGACGGAATGAATCTTAAACTCGGCAATTATGCCGACACTATACAAGGGGGCATTTAAGCCAATGGTTGTGTATTGTGCTTCGGCATTATATTACAGGATCAATCTTTCAGATTTTCCATGCAAAGAACTATGTTATTGACGACGACGCGTTGTTGCGAAACTGTATCTACAGAAGTGGTGCAGGTGATATTGGGGACAATTCCTTTAAGTTTAAAAATCACTCATGCACTTACTTAAGTACAAATTACGTTAAAACTGAAAAAATCAAATTTTAATGATTTAAAATTAATGCGACAAATTTCGAGGATTTAAAGTTAATGCAGCTGTAGGATAAAAGTCTGGAGACGATACCAAATATATTGCCAAAGAGATGAATGCATATATGCATAAGCTCTGGCAAGACAGACGGGACCTAATAAAAAAAGGAAGACCAACGTATTGGTTTACAAGGACGTTAATATTGCTTTGCAACACAAGTGGTTCCTATCTACTATGTGTGTGATCGGCTCCTGCTACTTTAGGTGAAAAAAGTGATTAAAAGTGAAAAATTAATTACGGAAAAAAATTAAATAATTTATATGAATACTTTTTCAAACGAAAAGTATTTAAGTTTGTTTTAAATTTGTGTTAATTTACCCTAAACAAAGTGTTTTTACAAAAGTTTGACAGTTGGAAACCAGTGTTAAAAACGAATTTTTCATTACGCGTACACGCGGTCTTATAAACATAACCTCAAAATTGTAACTTCGACAAATTTCGAGGATTTAAAGTTAATGCGGCTGTAGGATAAAAGTCTGGAGACGATACCAAATATATTGCCAAAGAGATCAATGCATATATGCATAAGCTCTGGCAAGACAGATGAGACTTAATACAAAAAGGAAGACCTACGTATTGGTTTACAAGGACGTTAATATTGCTTTGCAACACAAGTCGTTCCTATCTACTATGTGTGTGATCGGCTCCTGCTACTTTAGGTGAAAAAAGTGATTAAAAGTGGGAAATTAATTACGGAAAAAAATTAAATAAATTATATAAATACTTTTTCAAACGAAAAGTATTTAAGTTTGTTTTAAATTTGTGTTAATTTACCCGAAAACAAAGTGTTTTTACAAAAGTTTGACAGTTGGAAACCAGTGTTAAAAACGAATTTTTTATTACGCGTACACGCGGCCTTATAAACATAACCTCAACATTGTAACTTTGATGTTTGATATAAGACATTAATAAGTGCGATAGACAAAAAAAGTGATAATAATAAGGTTAGTGTTAGTGCTAAAACATCAAGTGGTTAAGAAATTTAAGAAATCTGTAGAGCTATATAAGGAAGACCTCATATAAACACTACAAATATACGGAAGACAAAAGGTTGCCGCCCACTATCAAGTAAGTCGATTAACATTAACTATAAATAATATTTAAACATAAGAATTAGTTTATGTAAATGCGTGTTTTAAATAATAAAGAGAGTGTATTAATTGTTATAAGTGATTAAGGGAACAATATATGCGGTTTTCTTTGAAATAGTGATTGATCGTTCATGAACATTTAATGGTAAGTAAATAGGCATAAGTAGAAGTATGTACATGAGATATTTATAATAATTCAGTGTGCCTTTGATAATGTCTGGTGGCCAAGTGACCTTCAAAGAATTAGACCGTCAAAAATCTCTAGGTACGTCTACTGCGCTATGGAGAACTATTTTCATTGTCGAACATTAATTTTACAAACCGATTACCGTTCCATGAAATGGCAACTATTTAAAGGTTGTCCTCAGCGATTCGTAATGTGGCCGGAGCTCTGGAACATGGTATTCGACGAGAACTGTGTTTTTCACTCGAAAGGTTGTGTAAACGTATGTTTTGCCAACGATAATGTAATCTTTATCAATGCAAATAGAACAGAACAACTAGAAAGCCGTCCTCGACCTGCTATAGATAAAATCTGTAGTTTCTTAAAGCTACAAAGCAACGAAACAAATACGATAACAACGAATGATAAACTTGTAACACACCTTGCGCGTGTCACAAGGACAGAATGAAGCTTAAACTCGGCAACTATGCCGACACTATACAAGGGGGCATTTATGCCAATGGTTGTGTATTGTGCTTCGGCATGGTATTACAGGATCAATCTTCCAGATCTTCCATGCAAAGAACTATGTTATTGACGATGACGCGATGTTGCAGAACTGTATCTACAGAAGTGGTGCAGGTGATATTAAGGACAATTCCTTTAGATTTAAAAATCATTTATGCACTTACTTAAGTAAAAAATACGCTAAAACTAAAAAAATCAAATTTTGATGATTTAAAATATTGCGACAAATTTCGAGGATTTAAAGTTAATGCGGCTGTAGGATAAAAGTCTGGAGACGATACCAAATATATTGCTAAAGAGATGAATGCATATATGCATAAGCTCTGGCAAAACAGATGGGACTTAATACAAAAAGAAAGACCTATGTATTGGTTAACAAGGACTTTAATATTGCTTTGCAACACAAGTGGTTCCTATCTACTATGTGTGTGATCGGCTCCTGCTACTTTAGGTGAAAAAAGTGATTAAAAGTGAGAAATTAATTACGGAAAAAAATTAAATAAATTATATCAATACTTTTTCAAACGAAAAGTATTTAAGTTTGTTTTAAATTTGTGTTAATTTACCCTAAACAAAGTGTTTTTACAAAAGTTTGACAGTTGGAAACCAGTGTTAAAAACGAATTTTTCATTGCGCGTACACGCAGTCTTATAAACATAACCTCAAAATAGTAACTTTGATGTTTGATATAAGACATTAATAAGTGCGATAGACAAAAAAGTGATAATAATTAGGTTAGTGTTAGTGCTAAAACATCAAGTGGTTAAGAAATTCAAGAAATCTGTAGAGCTATATAAGGAAGACCTCATATAAACACTACAAATATACGGAAGACAAAAGGTTGCCGCCCACTATCAAGTAAGTCGATTAACATTAACTATAATAGATGATAAAACATAAGAATTAGTTTATATAAATGCGTGTTTTAAATAATAAAGAGAGTGTATTAATTGTTATAAGTGATTAAGTGAACAATATAAGCGGTTTTCTTGGAAATAGTGATTGATCGTTTATGAACATTCAATGGTAGCAAACAAATGGTAAGTAAGTAGGCATAAGTACAAGTATGTACATGAGATATTTATAGAAATTCAGTGTGCCTTTGATAATGTCTGGTGGAGAAGTGACCTTCAAAGAATTAGACCGGCAAAAATCTCTAGGTACGTCTACTGCGCTATGGAGAACTATTTTCATTGTCAAACATTAATTTTACAAACCGATTACCGTTCCATGAAATGGCAACTATCTAAAGGTTGACCTCAGCGATCCGTAATGTGGCCGGAGCTCTGGAACATGGTGTTCGACGAGAACTGTGTTTCTCACTCAAAAGGTTGTGTAAACGTATGTTTTGCCAACGATAATGTGATCCTTATCAATGCAAATAGAACAGAACAACTAGAAAGCCGTCCTCGACCTGCTATAGATAAAATCTGTAGTTTTTAAAGCTACAAAGCAACGAAACAAATACGATAACGAATGATAAACTTGTAACACACCTTGCGCGTGTCACATAGACGGAATGAATCTTAAACTCGGCAATTATGCCGACACTATACAAGGGGGCATTTAAGCCAATGGTTGTGTATTGTGCTTCGGCATTATATTACAGGATCAATCTTTCAGATTTTCCATGCAAAGAACTATGTTATTGACGACGACGCGTTGTTGCGAAACTGTATCTACAGAAGTGGTGCAGGTGATATTGGGGACAATTCCTTTAAGTTTAAAAATCACTCATGCACTTACTTAAGTACAAATTACGTTAAAACTGAAAAAATCAAATTTTAATGATTTAAAATTAATGCGACAAATTTCGAGGATTTAAAGTTAATGCAGCTGTAGGATAAAAGTCTGGAGACGATACCAAATATATTGCCAAAGAGATGAATGCATATATGCATAAGCTCTGGCAAGACAGACGGGACCTAATAAAAAAAGGAAGACCAACGTATTGGTTTACAAGGACGTTAATATTGCTTTGCAACACAAGTGGTTCCTATCTACTATGTGTGTGATCGGCTCCTGCTACTTTAGGTGAAAAAAGTGATTAAAAGTGAAAAATTAATTACGGAAAAAAATTAAATAATTTATATGAATACTTTTTCAAACGAAAAGTATTTAAGTTTGTTTTAAATTTGTGTTAATTTACCCTAAACAAAGTGTTTTTACAAAAGTTTGACAGTTGGAAACCAGTGTTAAAAACGAATTTTTCATTACGCGTACACGCGGTCTTATAAACATAACCTCAAAATTGTAACTTCGACAAATTTCGAGGATTTAAAGTTAATGCGGCTGTAGGATAAAAGTCTGGAGACGATACCAAATATATTGCCAAAGAGATCAATGCATATATGCATAAGCTCTGGCAAGACAGATGAGACTTAATACAAAAAGGAAGACCTACGTATTGGTTTACAAGGACGTTAATATTGCTTTGCAACACAAGTCGTTCCTATCTACTATGTGTGTGATCGGCTCCTGCTACTTTAGGTGAAAAAAGTGATTAAAAGTGGGAAATTAATTACGGAAAAAAATTAAATAAATTATATAAATACTTTTTCAAACGAAAAGTATTTAAGTTTGTTTTAAATTTGTGTTAATTTACCCGAAAACAAAGTGTTTTTACAAAAGTTTGACAGTTGGAAACCAGTGTTAAAAACGATTTTTTTATTACGCGTACACGCGGCCTTATAAACATAACCTCAACATTGTAACTTTGATGTTTGATATAAGACATTAATAAGTGCGATAGACAAAAAAAGTGATAATAATAAGGTTAGTGTTAGTGCTAAAACATCAAGTGGTTAAGAAATTTAAGAAATCTGTAGAGCTATATAAGGAAGACCTCATATAAACACTACAAATATACGGAAGACAAAAGGTTGCCGCCCACTATCAAGTAAGTCGATTAACATTAACTATAAATAATATTTAAACATAAGAATTAGTTTATGTAAATGCGTGTTTTAAATAATAAAGAGAGTGTATTAATTGTTATAAGTGATTAAGGGAACAATATATGCGGTTTTCTTTGAAATAGTGATTGATCGTTCATGAACATTTAATGGTAAGTAAATAGGCATAAGTAGAAGTATGTACATGAGATATTTATAATAATTCAGTGTGCCTTTGATAATGTCTGGTGGCCAAGTGACCTTCAAAGAATTAGACCGTCAAAAATCTCTAGGTACGTCTACTGCGCTATGGAGAACTATTTTCATTGTCGAACATTAATTTTACAAACCGATTACCGTTCCATGAAATGGCAACTATTTAAAGGTTGTCCTCAGCGATTCGTAATGTGGCCGGAGCTCTGGAACATGGTATTCGACGAGAACTGTGTTTTTCACTCGAAAGGTTGTGTAAACGTATGTTTTGCCAACGATAATGTAATCTTTATCAATGCAAATAGAACAGAACAACTAGAAAGCCGTCCTCGACCTGCTATAGATAATATCTGTAGTTTCTTAAAGCTACAAAGCAACGAAACAAATACGATAACAACGAATGATAAACTTGTAACACACCTTGCGCGTGTCACAAGGACAGAATGAAGCTTAAACTCGGCAACTATGCCGACACTATACAAGGGGGCATTTATGCCAATGGTTGTGTATTGTGCTTCGGCATGGTATTACAGGATCAATCTTCCAGATCATCCATGCAAAGAACTATGTTATTGACGATGACGCGATGTTGCAGAACTGTATCTACAGAAGTGGTGCAGGTGATATTAAGGACAATTCCTTTAGATTTAAAAATCATTTATGCACTTACTTAAGTAAAAAATACGCTAAAACTAAAAAAATCAAATTTTGATGATTTAAAATATTGCGACAAATTTCGAGGATTTAAAGTTAATGCGGCTGTAGGATAAAAGTCTGGAGACGATACCAAATATATTGCTAAAGAGATGAATGCATATATGCATAAGCTCTGGCAAAACAGATGGGACTTAATACAAAAAGAAAGACCTATGTATTGGTTAACAAGGACTTTAATATTGCTTTGCAACACAAGTGGTTCCTATCTACTATGTGTGTGATCGGCTCCTGCTACTTTAGGTGAAAAAAGTGATTAAAAGTGAGAAATTAATTACGGAAAAAAATTAAATAAATTATATCAATACTTTTTCAAACGAAAAGTATTTAAGTTTGTTTTAAATTTGTGTTAATTTACCCTAAACAAAGTGTTTTTACAAAAGTTTGACAGTTGGAAACCAGTGTTAAAAACGAATTTTTCATTACGCGTACACGCGGTCTTATAAACATAACCTCAAAATTGTAACTTTGATGTTTGATATAAGACATTATTAAGTGCGATAGACAAAAAAGTGATAATAATTAGGTTAGTGTTAGTGCTAAAACATCAAGTGGTTAAGAAATTCAAGAAATCTGTAGAGCTATATAAGTAAGACCTCATATAAACACTACAAATATACGGAAGACAAAAGGTTGCCGCCCACTTTTAAGTAAGTCGATTAACATTAACTATAAATAATATTAAAACATAAGAATTAGTTTATATAAATGCGTGTTTTAAATAATAAAGAGAGTGTATTAATTGTTATAAGTGATTAAGGGAACAATATATGCGGTTTTCTTTGAAATAGTGATTAATCGTTCATGAACATTTAATGGTAAGTAAGTAGGCATAAGTACAAGTATGTACATGAGATATTTATAGAAATTCAGTGTGCTTTTGATAATGTCTGGTGGCCAAGTGACCTTTAAAGAATTAGACCGGCAAAAACCTCTAGGTACGTCTACTGCGCTATGGAGAACTTTTTTCATTGTCGAACATTAATTTTACAAACCGATTACCGTTCCATGAAAAGGCAACTATCTAAAGGTTGTCCTCAGCGATCCGTAATAGGGCCTGAGCTCTGGAACATGGTATTCGACGAGAACTGTGTTTCTGACTCGAAAGGTTGTGTAAACGTATGTTTTGCCAACGATAATGTGATCTTTATCGATGCAAATAGAACAGAACAACTAGAAAGCCGTTCTCGACCTGCTATAGATAAAATCTGTAGTTTCTTGAAGCTACAAAGCTACGAAACAAATACGGTAACAACGAATGATAAACTTGTAACACACCTTGCGCCTGTCACAAGGACGGAATGAAGCTTAAACTCGGCAACTATGCCGACACTATACAAAGGGGCATTTATGCCAATGGTTGTGTATTGTGCTTCGGCATAGTATTACAGCTACGAAACAAATACGGTAACAACGAATGATAAACTTGTAACACACCTTGCGCGTGTCACAAGGACGGAATGAAGCTTAAACTCGGCAACTATGCCGACACTATACAAGGGGGCATTTATGCCAATGGTTGTGTATTGTGCTTCGGCATTATATTACAGGATCAATTTTCCAGATCTTCCATGCAAAGAACTATGTTATTGACGATGACGCGTTGTTGCAGAACTGTATCTACAGAAGTGTTGCAGGTGATATTGGGGACAATTCCTTTAGATTTAAAAATCACTCATGCACTTACTCAAGTACAAATTACGCTAGAACTGAAAAAATCAAATTTTGATGATTTTAAATTGATGCGACAAATTTCGAGGATTTAAAGTTAATGCAGCTGTAGGATAAAAGTCTGAAGACGATACCAAATATATTGCCAAAGAGATGAATGCATATATGCATAAGCTCTAGCAAGACAGATGGGACTTAATAAGAAAAGGAAGACCTACGTATTGGTTTACAAGGACGTTAATATTGCTTTGAAACACAAGTGGTTCCTATCTACTATGTGTGTGATCGGCTCCTGCTACTTTAGGTGAAAAAAGTGATTTAAAGTGAGAAATTAATTACGGAAAAAAATTAAATAAATTATATGAATACTTTTTCAAACGAAAAGTATTTAAGTTTGTTTTAAATTTGTGTTAATTTACCCTAAACAAAGTGTTTCTACAAAAGTTTGACAGTTGGAAACCAGTGTTAAAAACGAATTTTTCATTACGCGTACACGCGGTCTTATAAACATAACCTCAAAATTGTAACTTTGATGTTTGATATAAGACATTAATAAGTGCGATAGACAAAAAAAAGTGATAATAATTAGGTTAGTGTTAGTGCTAAAACATCAAGTGGTTAAGAAATTCAAGAAATCTGCAGAGCTATATAAGGAAGACCTCAAATAAACATTACAAATATACGGAAGACAAAAGGTTGCCGCCCACTATCAAGTAAGTCGATTAACATTAACTATAAATAATATTAAAACATATGAATTAGTTTATATAAATGCGTGTTTTAAATAATAATGAGAGTGTATTAATTGTTATAAGTGATTAAGTGAACAATATATGCGGTTTTCTTGGAAATAGTGATTGATCGTTCATGAAAATTCAATGGTAACAAACAAATGGTACGTAAGTAGGCATAAGTACAAGTATGTACATGAGATATTTATAGAAATTCAGTGTGCCTTTGATAATGTCTGGTGGCCAAGTGACCTTCAAAGAATTAGGCCGGCAAAATCCTTTAGGTACGTCTACTGCGCTATGAAGAACTATTTTCATTGTCAAACATACATTTTACAAATTGATTACCGTTCTATAAAATAGCAACTATCTAAAGGTTGTCCTCAGCGATTCGTAATAAGGCCTGAGCTCTGGAAAATGGTATTCGACGAGAACTGTGAGTAGTGTTACAAAGCCGGTTCTGAGACAGTTTAGTAGTTGAGTTGGAAATTATTAGGGTGGGGATGCATTTAGGTCAAGATATGCAGAGGGGGCGTGGCTAGACTTGGAAGAATGTAAAAGGGGGTAAGGGTGGGGATGCATTAAGGTCATATGATCAAATGCCATGTATAGGATATATTTCTATTGGTTTAGAAGATAATTACGTCATTACAGCAATTATCTGTTGGTACATTCTCTATAATACCCAAGGTTATGAGTGAGAAAGCAGTTGTGGTAAAAAGTGAGATAGCGATATTAATTATTATGTGTGTGTTGGTATTGGTGTAGAAGATATGACCATAATTATTGCATTCTTTGTCAATTTCCGGAAGCCAATCGTTTATGTTCGTATCCTCGATGTAGCTGTGGATGCAGTCAGTATAAGATCATATTAGCATATTGCTTATTATTGGTTATAAGATGATGACGGGAATATATATTCCCACTTATGCATTTTTATGCATGTATGCATATGTAAGGAGATTCTGTTGTTGGAGGTGGTATTTAATATAGAGTGGTAGAGATGGTAAATTAATGCATAAATGTCATTTAAATAGAGATGATGTTGAGATGTTATTACAGAGTAATGTTTTCTTAGTTTAAGCTAAAGTTTAATAGTTTAAACGGATTTAAGAATATTCCAGGCGTAACATGGTTATTGGATTCGGGGGATATACGCGTCGGCATTGACAGTGAAGATAGATATTATGTGCAAGATATAACTGACGATTTTAATATAGATGACTGTGATCTAGAGGATATGACAGATGAAGAAAAGAAGACATACGAGAAAGTTATAGAGAGTTATGCTGATGAAATAATAATAGGTCACGAAGAAATTGAAATACAGGAAGAAGATTCTGATGTGGAAATCATAGAATTATTAGACGATGATAATGAAGTTATTGAAATATTAGACTCGGACGATGAAACTGTACAAGTGTTAGACTCTGATGACGAAATTGTAAAAGTATAACATAGTGATTAATGCATATTTTTTTTATGTAAAATTATATAAATAAATAAACTTTTAAAAACAATTGTGATTTATATTTTGATTTTGAAACTGAAATATATAAGTTACAAAGGATAGCGGTTGTAAGATTATTAAGCATATGAGAAAAATTATTGAACACTTAAATAGTTCAAATTATTCAAGTATTCAGTGGAAAAAGTGGTCTGATTATAATAAAATTAATATAAGATTATTAAATAAGTTATTAAAAAATAATAATAAAAATACCTATTCAATTGGATATAAACGAAGTGTTGAAAGCAATATAAGTGTATTAAAATATTTTCAAACATTGTTAGAAAATAAAGAAAAAATTGAAATAGGAACTATAAATACTTCAAAACGTAGTGATCGAATTAAATGGCAGGAAATAAATTCATCATTTAAAGGACGTGTTAGAACAAGAGTGTCAATTAATTTAAGTCACATTGATCCATTACAATTTTTAAAAGGTGCATTTTATATGTTTGCATTTAAAATTAAAATTGCTCTTAAAAAACATAGTGCTTTAAAAGTTAATGTAATTTTTTGTGGTGAATTTGTTTTACCATCAGCTAAAGAAGAAGAACATATATTTGAATACAAATATTTTAATACTAAAAATTAAGAAATTTTTCTATCAACAGAATTAAAACAT
The DNA here is from genome assembly GCA_963678705.1 of Panorpa germanica. Taxonomy (NCBI): domain Eukaryota; kingdom Metazoa; phylum Arthropoda; class Insecta; order Mecoptera; family Panorpidae; genus Panorpa; species Panorpa germanica. The sequence goes on from CAVMBN010000181.1 coordinate 278,560, forward strand.
TGGTATAAGGAAAATGTTACTGACATTGTAATAAAATATTTAAAAACTTTTCAAAAAAATCAAAGTGAATACAAAATAGTGAATATGATAGTAAATATAAAACAATTTGTTTCATTTTATGGTTTATCATTTATTGACTTACCAGTTGAAATAAAACGAAAAAAGGCTGTAATAAATGTTCAGAATAAAGATGATAAATGTTTTGTATGGGCAGTATTATCAGCACTTTATCCATCAAAAATGCATGGCGAGAGAGTAACATCTTATAAGAATTATATAAATTGTCTTAATTTAAATGGTATTAAATTTCCAATGACGTTATCACAAGTTTTAAAATTTGAAAAACTAAATAATATATCAATAAATGTGTATATTTTAAAAAAGAGCAAGAAAACATTTGTAACTCTTCCTATATATGTTAGTAAAATATATGAAAGTAAACATATTCATTTATTAATGATTCAAAGTGATTATGAATTTGAAGAAGAAGAAGAAGAAGAGGATGAACAAGATGTTGTTGAAAGTAATAATGAGGAATGCGACAATAAAATAAAATTTAATTTTTGTTGGATAAAGAATTTATCAAGACTTGTTAGTAATCAACTTTCAAAAACAAATCATAAAAAATTTATATGTGATCGATGTTTACATTTCTTTAGAGATGAGTGCAAGTTTAAGGAACATTTACAAGACTGTGTTGGATTAGGACTGAGACCAGTTAAACCGATAATGCCAGTTGAAAATTCTAATATACTTGAGTTTAAAAACTTTAAGAGAAAAATTAGAAATGCATGTGTTATTTATGCAGACTTTGAAAGTATATTGGATAGTAATGTGACAAATATTGAAACCAAGGGGGTATATCAAACACATATTGCACATAGCGTTGGATATTATGTAAAATATTCATATGATGACTCTAAATCTTATAATAATAGTTATCGTGATGAAGATTGCGTTCAGTGGTTTGTAAATGAATTAAAAGAGATTGCTTATAATGTTGAGGATATAATAAAAATTGTATTATCAATGAAAACATTGACGGCTCAACAAAAGATGGAATATTTAATTTCAATAAATTGTCATATATGTAATAAACCGTTGCAACAAGACCGTGTTCGAGATCATTGTCATTTAACAGGAAATTATAGAGGACCAGCTCATAATGAATTTAATTTAAATTATAATGAAAGTTATGTGATTCCAATAATTTTTCACAATTTATCATCTTATGATTCACATTTTATAATAATTGATTTAGCTACTGGAATAAGTGGAAGAACTTCTTTGCTACCAATTAATAAAGAAAAATATATTTCATTTACGAAATATGTGTATGGAACTAATATTTCATTAAGATTTATTGATTCATATCGATTTATGGCTAGTTCTTTAAGTAATTCAGCATCTTATTTACCAAATAATAAACTAAAAAATTTAAAATCAGAATTTAACAATTTAAGCAATGAAGAATTTAATTTGTTAAGTAAAAAAGGTGTATTTCCTTATGATTATATAAATTCCTGGGAAAAGTAAAATGAGACAGCTTTACCACCTCAGAATATTTTTTTAAATTTATTAAATGAGAGTTACTTATCAGATACAGATTACAAACATGCACAAGACATATGGAATACATTTCATATCAAAACACTTGGTGAATATTCAGATTTGTACTTAAAAACCGATGTGTTATTACTTTGTGACTTATTTGAAAATTTTCGAGATAATTGTTTAGACACGTATAAATTAGATCCAGTGCATTATGTTTCTATCCCAGGGTTATCTTGGGATTCTATGTTAAAAATAACAAAAATTAAACTTGAATTGTTTACTGATATAAATATGTGGCTATTTATAGAGAAGGATATCAGAGGTGGTATAAGTCAATGTTCAAACAGATATGCAGAGGCCAATAACAAATACATGAATAAAAAGTATAAACCTGAATTACCTTCTAAATATCTAATGTATTTGGATGTTAATAACTTATACGGTCATGCAATGTCTCAATTCCTACCATATGGAAATTTTAAATGGTTAAACAACTAAGAAATATTGAAAATAAGTAATACTATATGCAATTTGTCAGAAACTAGCAATACTGGTTACATTTTAGAAGTAGATCTAACTTAACCTCAAAGTTTACATAATCTCCATAAAGATTTACCGCTTTGTCCTGAGCATTGTATTCCACCGGGAAGTAAACATAAAAAACTTTTAACTACTTTATATGATAAGGAGAAATATATAATTCATTATAGTAATTTAAAGCAATGTATACATTTAGAAATGCAAGTATCAAAAATACATCGAGTTTTAAAATTTAGTCAATCACCGTGGCTAAAAAACTATATCGATTTAAATACAGAAAAAAGAAAAATGGCTACCAATGATTTTGAAAAAAACTTGTATAAATTAATGAATAATAGTGTATTTGGTAAGACAATGGAAAATGTTAGAAAACATCGTGATATAAAATTAAAAACAAAATTGGGTGGTCGATATGGAGTAAAAAGTTTAATAGCACGACCTAATTTTTATAGCCGAACAATTTTTAATAAAAATGTTGTAGCTATTGAACTTTTAAAACCTAATATTACATTTAATAAACCTATATATGTTGGCTTTTCAATATTAGATTTATCTAAAACAGTAATGTATGATTTTCATTATAATTATATGCAAAAAGAATTTTTTAATAATAATTTAAAGTTATTATATATTGATACTGACTCGTTAATTTATGAAATTATTATATCAGATATTTATAAAACTATAAAACGCGATATAAGTAAGTTTGATTCAAGTGATTATAAAGAAAATAATCAATATAATATTCCCCGTGTAAATAAAAAGGTATTTGGTTTAATGAAGGATGAAAATACCGGTAAAATTATGACTCACTTTATAGGACTAAGATCGAAAATGTATACAATAAAGGTTAATAATAATGACATTATAAAAAAAATAAAAGGAATAAAGACAAGTGTAGTAAAAAACCATATTTCTTTTGAAGATTATGAAAATTGCTTAAGAACTTTAAATGAAAAAAATTGTACTCAGGGAGGAATAGTTTCAAAATTGCATAATGTGTACTCCATTAAACAAACAAAAATTGCTTTAAGTCCTTTTGATGATAAACGGTGTTTTATAAAAAACAGTGCAGATACTTTGCCTTGGGGTTTTAATAGTTTTAGTGATAGCGATTTATTGTTATAAATATATTTTTAATGTAAAATAAATACATATTTATAATATCCAGTAGTTTTATTTATTTAAAATGTTATACAATATTTTTAGCATCTATCCAACTGTTATGAGATTTATCTAAACCTAACCACTTTACAAAAACTTTTTTTCCTTTTTTCTGTAAAACTTTCTCAACTAGATATATATCTGGATATTTTGTTTTTTGTAGTTCTTGTTCGTAAAACGCGCCTGCAATTGATTGGCCATGAGAATCATTAAGTAAATATGTGACTGGATTAGTTAGTTGTACTTTTGATACAGTAAATATTTCGGTACCCCAGTTAGGAGTATACCCTTTTGCAAATAATGATTTGGTTTTGCTTAAACAAACATAATCTCCAACTTTATATCGACTTAAACCGACCCTTTTTATCTTACTGTACACATTTCCTAATAATTTTTTTTCATTTTTTATTGATACTTGAGATGGCTTCATATTATTTGTTGAATGATGAGTATTATTATATTTGCTAACAAGTGCGTCAATGTTATTAATCCAATTATAGTTTCCTTTTATACTTAAATCTTTTCACATAGCATTTTTTAGAGTTCTATTAAATCTTTCAATAATGGATGCTTTCATATTACTAAATGTACTATAATGGTTTATGCCATAATAATTTGTTACTTTTTTAAATTCAGAGTTATAAAATTCCTTTCCGTTATCGGTTTGTAAGTTTTTCGGAACCTTATTTTTATTTTTTATTTAAATATTTTCAAATGCAACAGTAACGTCTATTGCAGATTTTGATTTTACTGGAACTGCCCATGCATATTTAGAAAATATATCAATTACTGTGAGTAAATACTTGTAACTTTTGTTTTCTTTTGCATACGGAATCATTTCTACTAAATCAGCTTGCCAACTTTCATTTAGACCTTTTATAATTACATGTCTACGCTTATAGTTTTTACGTGCAGGTTTATGTAACTCAAAAATTTAACCTATTTTTGTTTTGCTCATACTTATTATTATTACACAAAATTTATCAAGAACTAATTTCTAAACTATGTTGCTTTGTTTTTAATTCTGTAATTAATGTTGCAATTTTTTTATTTACTTCAATAAAGTTTTGAAAGTTATTATTATAAGCATCCTGAATATCTTTCTCTACAGCTTTTAAACGTCTATCTATAATAATTAAATCATTTTTTGATACTGTTTCGTGCCGAGTAATTTTTTTCTTATGTATGTGTACTTCAAATTTGTTAATAGTCATGTTACTTACATGAGTAGTTATAAATTTATGAAAAAGAAGGAAATGTGTTTAAGTATTTATATAATAATAATAGCTTCTTTTAATTCTTCAACTATTGAAATAATTTTATTGTCATGTGATGTATTGCCAGCCGTTTTTGGAATAATTAGTAATCTTAGTCTATCAACTAATTCGTTTGTATTATCCCAATAAATGTAATCTATTGGATTTTTATTGAAAGTCATATAATTTAGAATAAGGTTATTGAAACCTTTACCAAAACGTTTATTATTTGGTAAACCAACTGAGGATGTACGCTGCAAAAGTCTTGATCGAACGTTTTGCAATTTTTCTGAAGAATATGGTGTTGAAGACGCCGGGGCACTTAATTTTGTTTGAGGAGGAAATAATAACGATATAAATTTTTTGTATTTTATACCTTTGCTAGATTTAATTTTATCATTAGGCAAATATAATGTTCTATGTGCATTATTATCATTTAAAATTGTTTTGTAGTCCTCCAAATCCTCTTCACTATAAATATTTGCGCTTGGATCTATTTTAAAAAGCAATTCATATAATCCAGGAGATGATTTATATTTTTTATCTCCTATTATTATACCCTCTTTATCAAACGTAACCAGTGTTTTCCCCAGTATTAAATTACCGTCTTCTAAATTTATACCAAATATGTGATCAAATATACTAGGATCACCTTCACGCCTATTAAAATCAATTAAATATTGAAAGGCGTATTTATCAACTTGCTTTTTAAGATTTTCTTCAATATCAGACAGTTCTTTAGATGCCTTAAATAAGTTTGGATCATGTACTCTACTATATTCCAAGGGTTCATTTGATTCAAAAACCTCATCATCTAACTGACTAAGTTCCATTGTTGGTTCATTAGCTAATGTTAAATCATTTTGCTGTTCTGGTACAAATGTAGTGTCTAGTGATTCTTTTAACATGTTATTTAATTTAAATTTAATTGTTTCAACCTTGAAATCATACGGTTTTGTATCAATATCTTGTTTGATTGGTTGCACTAATTTAATATTGGAAGTACTTTTATTAGCTAGTATGTTTAGTGGTGTAGTAATTGGTTCAAGCTTTTTGTCAAGGTACCTTTGTGCCTCAGATTCCCCTAGTTTTAATGCAAGATACTTTTGTCTTATAGAATCGCTTGATTTAATAATATCGCGTGTTAATTTTTTATCTTCATCATTAGTCGTATTGCTTATTATTTTACGTTTACTATTCCTTTTTTTAAATTTAGTAGGAGGAGTCTTTATTTTAACTACAGTATTTTTTGCACGCTTCTTTGATTTAAACATGGTTACATGCAAACTTAATGCAACTTAAACGTAAACCGAACGTAATTTAACGTAATTTAACGTAATTTGATCGTAATTTAACGTAAATTAAACGTAACTTGAACGTAACCTGAACGTTTATTAAGATTACGTTGACAGAAATATGTGGGTGCGTATGTTATTATTAAGATGGTTACCTCAACACTGATTATTATTGTAAAGGTTACTTGGTTATATCTAAAAACATATCAAATCCTTTTCTGTATCGCCCTTTATTTAAGTCACTATTTTTATCTATTACCATAAAGGAATATTTATTTGAATCCCAACATAAATTAACAACTTGTTTAAACTCTAGAAAACTCGGAAAGTCAAAGTAACCATGATCATCATATATGTGCTTTAAATTTAAGTCATCTTGCTTGAATAATATAATAAAATTAGTATTATCCCGTATTAATTGCTTTGGAATTTTGCTGTAAGTCTGACATAAATAGAAAGAGTCTATCAAATTAAGACGGCCCATGCTAAAAAAATTTCGAATATTATTTTGTTTATGGCAAGCAACATCATCAAATATGAATGAAGAATTTGGACTAGCATCTTCGGGCCTAATAATCTCTTCATTGTCAGTGTATGTATAGTATCCCATACCATTATTATTCTTTATAATTTGTTGTAATATTTTATATTTTGGTTGATATAAAGATTTTGAATAAATGTATATATTCTTAAGTCGCAACCCATTTGGATGTTCAATCAGATTACACATAACATTAGTTTTTCCACAGTTTGAAGGTCCACAAATAATGCATCTAATGTCATTTGGTAATAGTGATCCATGTTTTGAATTATTAGTGTAATTATTACTTTGATTATCCATATTTTTTACAGAAAGAGTTTGTTTTTGCTTTATAAACTTCATTGTTTAACCAGGCATGTGTTATAAACTAATAAAATACGTTTTAAATATTTAATCTTTATATATGAAAATATTATAAAGTATAAAATTGGATGATCGCACATACTTTGCTCAGTATGATAAAAGTAAAGAAAGGTGATGGTCTTATTGATAAATTAATCAATAAATTACCTTTTAAATGGCACTGGTCTGGGTACAACTATTGCGGTCCTGGAACACATTTAATAGAACGTTTAAATCGAGGAGATCAAGGAATTAATGCATTGGATTCAGCTTGTAAAGAACATGACATTGCATATCACCGCTATAAAGATTTAAGTAAAAGACACGCAGCTGATAAAATACTGATTGAGAAAGCTTGAAAACAATATTTTTCTAAAGATTCAAAGTTAAGTGAACGTTTAGCATCATTACTTGTTGCTAATATCATGAATATAAAAACCAAACTTGGTATGGGGTTAAAACGAATTAAAAAAAATAAAAAGAGGAAAGTAAAGGGTAGAGGTGACGCAAAGCATAGTATGGCAGCATTTCAAAAAGCTGTCCTAAATGCTCGTAGTGCACTAAAAAATAATTTAATTACCCTTGATAATTCTAAAAGTGTATTAAAAGCTATCAAGATTGCTTCAAAGGCAGCAAAGTCTTTAATTAATAAAAAATCTAAATTTAAAGTTAACAAACTACGAGTAATTCCTATACCAAAAGTAGGTGGCTTTCTACCTTTTCTAATTCCATTATTTGCGGGATTATCAGCCATTGGTGGATTAGCCGGTAGTGTTGCAGGTGTTGCAAAAGCAATAAATGAGGCAAAAGATGCAAAGAAAATGTTAGAAGAAACTCAAAAACATAACCAAATTATGGAGGCAATTGCTATTGGAAAATCTGGCAAAGGAATTTATTTAAAACCTTATAAAAAAGGGTTAGGATTATATATTAATCCATATCCAAAAAACTTTCGTTGAAGCTACCTAAACGAGCCCTTACTGATGTTGATTAAAGAAAATATGCCAAGAAATTTAATATCCCTCACTTTAGAGGGGTTTTCATGAGAAATGATTTGCCGAAAAAAATGTATATAAATGAAAGTGGTATAATAAATTTAGATGATAAAACATCAGCAGGAACACATTGGGTAGCCTACATAAAAAGAAATAAAAATATTTTATATTTTGATAGTTTTGGTAACCTTCAACCACCAATAGAAGCAATTCAATACTTTAACAATAATACTATTCAATATAACTATAATAGATTTCAAAAATTTAATACTGTAAATTGTGGGCATTTATGCTTAAATTTTTTGATTTCAAATTCTTATATTTATAATAAATAACATATTGCTATAAATACATGAGTTTTATTTTTAATTTGTTATTACTATTATTAAGCTCATCGTGAAAGGATTTTTAAATAAATAATAATGTCTATGACATTTACAATTATTTTTTCACCAATAGATTTATATAATGAATCTTATGAATTGGGAATAGTAGACTTTCAAACATTTAATTCAATACCAAACATTGATGATACCAACAATAAATTTTATTATGGAGATGATAAAGTTGTTACAATACCAGTGGGTTCATATGAATTGGAGGATATTCAAGAATATTTAAGGTTAAACATGGGTGATTCTAGAGCGATAAAACACAACAGCGAATTTAAAGAAATATCTGATAAACAAATGAAAGAAGTATTTTTAAATTTAACCGCAAATACAAATACTCTTCAAAGTGAAATAATATGTACTGAAAAAATAGATTTTTCAAAAGAAAATTGTATTGGTTCATTACTAGGATTTAATAAGCAAGTATTAAAACCTAATAAATTACATGTATCTAACTTACCGGTAAACATTATTAAAGTAAATAATATACGTATTGAATGCAATATAACGGCGGGTGCATATTTAAATGGAAACTTGGTACACATTATACACTAATTCTTTCCAACGGTCCCCCCAGGATATAAGGTAATAAAAATTCCAAAACAAATCATTTACCTTTTAATCGTTGTACAGAAAATAGATAATATTTCTTTAAAAATTGTTAATGAAGAAGGTGAACTTATTAATTTTAGAAAAGAAAAAATTTCCTGCAGATTACACATAAGAAAGGTTCAATAATGGGTATATGTCATAATTTAAAAACAATATATAATTTGTCGCTTAATGAAACTCAGCGTAGTACAACAAAGCCTTTTAAGAGGTTAACATTAAAAAATAAACAGTTTCTTAAGTCATTAGGGTTTAAATTAAATACTCTACAATGACCGCTCTTATGCTTAATGTTGAAGATAAATTTTTTTTTGACGAATCAGTAAGCCAATATGAAATACATTCATATAACCCATATTCTACTACTACTTTTGAGAATAACGATGAAATACGAATCCCAATAAATCAACATAATGTTTTTACATTACGGTCACAATCATATTTATACATTGAAGGAAAAATACAGGACACTTCAGAAGCAACCCCAGTATTCATATTAAATGGTGTTTTACACCTATTTGAAAGTATAAGATATGAAATAAATTCAGTTGAAATTGATTCAAATAGAAACCCTGGTGTAACATCTACTATGAAAGGCTATGTTTCACATAATAATAATGATATTCACATTCAAAATTTTGGGTGGTGCGATAAGGATACTAATATAATAGATAAAAATGGAAACTTCAGTGTATGTATTCCTCTTAAAACAATATTTGGTTTTTGTGAAGATTTCGAAAAAATTATTTTACCAGTAAAGCATAAATTAATATTAATTCGATCAAAAAACGATAATAACGCACTTTGGATAGCAGCAGCTAAAGATGTATTACTAAAAGTAGTCATTGACAAAATACAAAGGCGAATGCCTCATATTAATGTATCAGACAAAGAAAAATTGAAATTATTGCAAACAATAGAACGTGATAGATCATTATATATTGGTTTTCAAACTTGGGAATTATACGAATATCCTGCTTTATCAAGTTCAACTAATCAAGTTTGGTCAATAAAAACAACAACTTCACTTGAAAAACCACGTTATGTTATATTAGGACTACAAAGGGAATCAAAAAATGATATGACGAAGGACATAAGTAAATTTTATACATGTAATTTGAGAAACGTAAAATTATACTTAAACTCTGAAATGTATCCATGTAATAATCTAAACTTAGATTATAATAATAAAAAATATTCGGTAGCCTATGAAATGTATGCAAATTTTCAAAAATCATACTATGATAAGAATCCAAACCCTGTTTTGAATTTAAAAGATTTTAAAGAAAAAGCGCCCTTAATAGTAATAGATTGTTCCAAACAAAACGAATTTTTAAAATCTGCCCCAGTGGATATTAGGCTTGAATTAGAAACATCAGAAATGATTGTTGGTTTGGTTCGCGCCTTTGCTCTAATTATTCATGATAAAATTATTGAGTATAAACCATTAAGTGGAATTGTTAATAAAGTTACATAACCGTCATAAATACTGATTAGTATCATTTAAATCATTAAAGAGTAACCATCTCATAATCAAATAATGAATTATAAATTTTTAAATGATCATGAACAAGTTTCGAAAACGATTTCAAAAGTTGGAGCTATTTTAAAAAAATATAAAGAAAATGAGTGTTTACTAGAAAATCTTACTGATGAGGAATTACATTATTTATTGACAGAGTTTTTCATGCATTATATAATGTTCTCTACCGATATTGAACAAAACTGGAACCGGCTCCCAATGTATTTAAAAGAAAATCAAAATATACAAGGACGTCGATTATGTTACAAACATTATAACAAAGGAAACATACAAAGAGGTTGTCTTCCATGTCAAATAAGAAACTGTTATGATTGTAATTATATGTTATACTATGATTCTAATGGATGTAGTTATACCCTAATAAATAAATAAATAAAAGAGTTATATACATTTTAAATTTATATATATATATATATTTATTATAAATTAAGTAATTACAATAGTTTTGATATTTTTTCTAATATATACGACATGTTTGAAATTATTATCATTTTTAATAATATATCATTAGAATTTAACTCTTCACATTAGTAAAATAAAAATTGAGTTAAAATCTCTTTCGAAACACCAATAATTTTATTTTTTAAATACATTACAATATTATCTAAAAATTTATTATATGAATTAAACAAATCAATTTGCATTGTAGAAAAATGTTTACCAATAGCATTATTTTAATCATTTAAGGATAAGAAATGTATTAAATCAAAAATATTTAAAAATACTGAAATATGAGTTTTACAATTTGAAATAATTGCAATACTATTTGGATTAAATATATTTATTTTATAGTTTGTTCCTATTAATATATTCGATGGTATTAAGAATTGACCATTAAACATATTAAACAATTGCTTAATATGCTCTATAAGCTTAAAATAATCACATAAATTTAACTTTAGTCCGAAATTATATTTATTATAATTGTATATTTCTGGTTCAAACTGATTAATACAATTTAAACCTATTTTGATTAAATACATATCTTTTTTTAATAATATAGGTGTTTCATTAAATAAAAATGGAACTGCAGTCAACTTAGAAGGAGTCAAATTTGTATTGATACCCTCCTCATTGTTTAAGAAAGATGTAATTTCAGACATATTCTGTATATTTGAATTTAATGATTCAGGTAATAAAAAATCTTCATCAAAAAGCAAAGGATCAATATCTAAATTTAATAGCTCTGTATCATCTTCCAAATTAAAAATCGTTTCCATTTTTTGGTAAGTTATATATATATTCTTGAGCCTTATTGTATAATTTAATTTTAAAAAAGTCTATGCACAAAGTTTTTATTTCTTGTTCCAACAGTTCCAAATTTATTTTTGATGATTTATGACTTAAATTATTAATTAAATCAATATTGTTATTTATATTATTTTTAATAAAACACTCATAAAAATTAATATTGTGATTTTTATAATTTATACTTTGAGTATCCTTTAAATCATTAAACAAATTAGTTTGAACTTGATATAAAGATTTATCCACTAACTTTAAACACAAGTTATAATTTTTTAATATCACTGTTATACAATTAGATATATTAAGCAACTTGTCCCACGACTCTTTCTGCAAATAAACAGAAGATGATTTAAGTTTTTGTTCATTCAAATCTTGTTGTTGACATTGTATATTTTCATCAAAAACCATAGTTGGCTTTTCATAAAAGGTTTGAAAATATATTGTGTAATTTGATAAGGTTATGTGAGGCTGTTCTAAATATTCACTTCCTTTAAAATAATTGGAAATAATATTTTTGTTATTTAACAGAATATACCAATCTTGCTCGTATATAATAACACCATTTCCATTAACCTTTTCTATTTTTAAAATTGCTTCACATAAATTATTTACTTTAATTCCAATTATCACTAGTTTTGATTTACTGTTATTTAAATAATATAATGATTTTAATAAATATACAGAATCATTATATATTGGTTTAGAATCTGATTCATTACAAGCAACACTTAAATTTTTATCGTGATTCAATTTTGGATATGGTTTGTAACGATTAGCCATTATAATAAAATGTTTAGTTAAACTTGTTAAAATATTTATTTATAACTGAAGAAAATATAAAATATCTACAGCTTATATACTCTAATCCCCCCTCCCACTCCAAAATTATTAAAATTTTCAGCCTTATTCATTATCGCTAACTTCTAACTCTTCATTTGTCATTATCCATTCTAAAGAATCCATAGTTTCATAACCCTGATCTGATGACCCTAATAGAAACGCTAAACCGTTTCTAAAATCTCTGTAAAAAGTATTCTTGTGTGTAACATATCTATTATAAAATTGAAACTCATCAAACATATTAAAATCTAATATTAAATAACACTCTAACCCACAATTTAATTTCAAATCTATACATAAATTAAATTCATTTGCTATATGTAATACATGTAAATAAACTACATAAATATTATCAATTAATACTGTTAGTACTAATTTCGAACATCCAATAAAAGGTCGACAATTTATATTAATATTTACTAACTTAGGTAAAATAAAAATATTATCTCCTTCATTCAACTCAAATAATAAGCGACTGCTAAAACTTTTCATATACATTATAATATATTGATTCAAACTTTAAAGCTAAAAATTATATGTAATATCAGATACACGTAACATATAACGCTAATTTAAAAATCAATCCCAATTTTCTTCTTCTTCTTCCTTTAATGAATTCAATGAAACAGAAAAACTTATTTCATTTTCATTTTTAAAATAATCAAATTTATTAAGTTTGACTTTTACTTTTAAATCATACTTTTCAATTTTTCTTAATTTTTCTTATTTTGAATAAAAAGTATGATTAAACTGATCAAGCCAATATACGTTTTTAACCAAATTTAAATCTATAACTTTATCAATAAAATGTAATTGCAAATAGCGTAATTTATGTAATGTATTTGCACTATATGTATCTTCAAAATATCCTGTTTCTAATGCTCTTAATATATTTTTAAAATGTTCATGTTGTGCGTCTGATATTATAATATATTTTAGCTCATATTTTTCTTTTAAATTTAACTCTAATTTTGCTACTTTACTGATTGATTCACCTAATATTTTTAATCTATAGAAATTATTAACAAGATGATATTCACTACATTCACTTGCCCGCTGCTTTCTATAATAAAGGCATAACTATAAATAAAATTATATAAATAACTAAATTTTTTAATTGGTAAAACATATAATAAAAAAAACTAACCTGTAATCCAGATTCTGCTATTTTCGGACTTATAAGTGTCATCTGAATACAGGTATACACAACACAAAAAGTTGTAGTTATCTAAAGACATTTTAAAACTTATATTATTATTATTAATATAAACAGTTACTACTAAATTAAGTTGTTTTAATACATTTAATAAAAAATTAACTTACAAAGTTATATCAATCTATAGGGTAGTAATTAATGACAATGGGACATGGAACAAAACAGCAATGGGTATCTGTAGACATTTTAAAACTGCTACTTAACTAAATTACATTTAGCTAAAATATATAAATTAATATAAAAAAAAGTACTCACCAAAATGTATTCACTTAAAAATTACTTTCAAACTGTATAATACAATTAAGAGACACTTAAAATATGTCAATATACGTAAACTGTTAACATAATTAAACTGAATGATCTAAGCATGCGTAACGATTTTTATACTATAACTTATAAAAATTAAACTAGTGCCGCAATCCATTAAAATATATTTGCCCTATTTTAAATGTTTTTCTCACCTGCAACCCACATTTATATAATATACATATATATATTTTTTAAATATTTTGAAATTTAAAAAAAAATTATTTTAAAAAAATATATATTTTTTTTTTTTTTCTTGCTTGAATTTATTTCACACAATTGTTGCCTCTTGGTTAAGCTTTTAGTCAAAAATTGATTATCTCTTACGGTTCAAGAGATATAGCGACTTTTTACTAAAATCAACCATTTAAAAAAAAAAAAAAAATTATTCTGAACCGCCTCCACTATTAAAATACAACTCACAAACTCATTTCAAAAAATTTGTTATATTTCAATATTCCGGATATAACAATATATAATTATTAAATAAACGCTTAAACAAAATAATATTTGTAACATTTTGCTAATTATTTTTTTAATTTATTATGCATTTTAATTATTATGCATTGCATTGTTATTACATTTTTCCTTGACTTTTAATAAAATTCCTTATACGGATATGCAACTATTAGGCATTGATTAGATAGATTAAATCACAATAACAATTTTTAATAAGGAGATGAAATTATTCAGTCAGATACATTGTATCGTACTATTATATATAATTAAACACTGTTATTGTAATTGTTATTCAGATCAGATAATTATAGATCAGAATAACAATTCCTAATAAGAAGATGAAATTATTTATGGTAATTGATTATTTATGGTAAATAAAAAGTAAAGATTACTTTAATGACATTGAATGTTATGCATTTAAATGAGCTCAATTAGATACATTGTACATACATTGTATCTTATAAATACACTGTTATAAATAATTAAACACTGTTATTGTAATTGTTATTGTTATAATCTATATTTAACAATTCTTAAAAATATATAACGCAAATTATACTATACCCTTTCATGTGTAACCCCACCATGTGTAATATAACGTCATTATAACATATAACTAACATTTTCGCACCTATTACGTCATCAATTTATAACCAATAATAAGAAATATGCTAATATGATCTTATACTGACTGCATCCACAGCTACATCGAGGATACGAACATAAACTATTGGCTTCCGGAAATTGACGAAGAATGCAATAATTATGGTCATATCTTCTACACCAATACCAACACACACATAATAATTAATATCGCTATCTCACTCTTTACCACTACTGCTTTCTCACTCTTAACCTTGGATATTGTAGAGAATGTACCAACAGATAATTGCTGTAATGACGTCATCATCTTCTAAACCAATAGAAATATATCCTATACATGGCATTTGATCATATGACCTTAATGCATCCCCACCCTTACCCCCTTTTACATTCTACCAAGTCTAGCCACGCCCCCTCTGCATATCGTTACCTAAATGCATCCCCACCCCAATAATTTCCAACTCAACTTCTAAACTGTCTCAGAACCGGCTTTGTAACACTACTACTGTGTTTTTCACTCAAAAGGTTGTGTAAACGTATGTTTTTCACTGAAAAGGTTGTGTTAGACGATAATGTGATCCTTATAGGTGCAAATAGTAGAGAACAACTAGAAAGCCCTTCTCGACCTGCTAAAGATAAAATCTGTAGTTTCTTAAAGCTACAAAGCTACGAATCAAATACGGTAACAATGAATGATAAACTTGTAACACACCTTGCGCGTGTCACAAGGACGGAATGGAGCCCAAACTCGGCAACTATTCCGACACTTTACAAGTGGGCATTTATGCTAATGGTTGTGTATAGTGCTTCGGCATGGTACCACAGGATCAATCCTCCGGATCCTCCATGCAAAGAACAATGTTATTGACGATGACGCGTTGTTGCAGAACTGTATCTACAGAAGTAGTGCAGGTGATATCGGGGACAATTTCTTTAGATTTAAAAATAACTCATGCACTCACTCAAGTACAAACTGCGTTAGAACTAAAAAAATCAAATTTTGATGATTTAAAGTTAATGCGACAAATTTCGAGGATTTAAAGTTATTGCGGCTGTAGGATAAAAGTCTGGAGACGATACCAAATGTATTGCCAAAGAGATTAATGCATATATGCATAAGCTCTGGCAAGACAGATAGGACTTAATAGAAAAAGGAAGACCTACGTATTGGTTTACAAGGACGTTAATATTGCTTTGCAACACATGTGATCTTTATCTACTATGTGTGTGATCGGCTCCTGCTACTCTAGGTGAAAAAAGTGATCAAAATTAAAAAATTAATTACGGAAAAAAATTAAATAAATTATATGAATACTTTTTCTAACGAAAAGTATTTAGGTTTGTTTTAAATTTGTGTTAATTTACCCTAAACAAAGTGTTTTTACAAAAGTTTGACAGTTGGACACCATTGGTAAAAACGAATTTTTCATTACGCGTACACGCGGTCTTATAAACACAACCTCAAAATTGTAACTTGTTGTTTGATATAAGACATTTATAAGTGCGATAGGCAAAAAAAGTAATAATAATTAGGTTAGTGTTAGTGCTAAAACATCAAGTGGTTAAGAAATTCAAGAAATCTGTAGAGCTATATAAGGAAGACCTCATATAAACACTACAAATATACGGAAGACAAAAGGTTGCCGCCCACTATCAAGTAAGATTAACATTAACATTAACTATAAATAAGATGAAAGCATAAGATATAGTTTATATAAATGCGTGTTTCAAATAATAAAGAGTGTGTATTAATTGTTACAAGTGATTAAGTGAACATTATATGCGGTTTTCTTGGAAATAGTGATTGATCGTTCATAAACAATCAATGGTAACAAACAAATGGTAAGTAAGTAGGCTTAAGTACAAGTATGTACATAAGATATTTATAGAAATTAAGTGTGCCTTTGATAATGTCTGGTGGCCAAGTGACCGTCAAAGAATTAGGCCGGCAAAAACCTTTAGGTACGTCTACTGCGCTATGGAGAACTATTTTCATTGTCAAACAATAATTTTACAAACCGATTACTGTTCCATAAAAAGGCAACTATCTAAAGGTTGTCCTCAGCAATCCGTAATGGGGCCTGAGCTCTGGAACATGGTGTTCGACGAGAAATGTGTTTCTCACTAGAAAGGTTGTGCAATCGTATGTTTTGCCGACGATAATGTGATCCTTATCGGTGCAAATAGTAGAGAACAACTAGAAAGCCGTTCTCGACCTGCTATAGATAAAATCTGTAGTTTCTTGAAGCTACAAAGCTACGAAACAAATACGGTAACAACGAATGATAAACTTGTAACACACCTTGCGCGTGTCACAAGGATGAAATGGAGCTTAAACTCGGCAACTATGCCGACACTATACAAGGGGGCATTCATGCTAATGGTTGTGTATAGTGCTTCGGCATAGTACAACAGGATCAATCTTCCGGATCCTTCATGCAAAGAACTATGTTAATGACGATGACGCGTTGTTGCAGAACTGTATCTACAGAAGTGGTGCAGGTGATATCAGGGACAATTTCTTTAGATTTAAAAATCACTCATGCACTTACTCAAGTACAAATTACGCTAGAACAAAAAAAATCGAATTTTGATAATTTAAAGTTAATGCGACAAATTTCGAGGAATTAAAGTTAATGCGGCTGTAGGATAAAAGTCTGGAGACGATACCAAATGTATTGCCATAGAGATTAATGCATATATGCATAAGCTCTAGCAAGACAGATGGGACTTAATAGAATAAGGAAGAACTACGTATTGGTTTACAAGGACGTTAATATTGCTTTGCAACACATGTGGTCCCTATCTACTATGTGTGTGATCGGCTCCTGCTACTTTAGGTGAAAAAAGTGATTAAAAGTGAGAAATTAATTACGGAAAAAAATTAAATAAATTATATGAATACTCTTTATAACGTAAAGTATTTAAGTTGGTTTTAAATTTATGTTAATTTACCCTAAACAAAGCGTTTTTACAAAAGATTGACAGTTGGAAACCAGTGTTAAAAACGAATTTTTCATTACGCGTACACGCAATCTTATAAACATAACCTTAAAATTGTAACATTGTTGTTTGATATAAGACATTAATAAGTGCGATAGACAAAAAAAGTGATAATAATTAGGTTAGTGTTAGTGCTAAAACATCAAGTGGTTAAGAAATTCAAGAAATCTGTAGAGCTATATAAGGAAGACCTTATATAAACACTACAAATATACGGAAGACAAAAGGTTGCCGCCCACTATCAAGTAAGTCGATTAACAATAACTATAAATAATATTAAAACATAAGAAGTAGTTTATATAAATGCGTGTTTCAAATAATAAAAAAAATGTGTATTAATTGTTATAAGTGATTAAGTAAACAATATATGCGGTTTTCTTGGAAATAGTCAATGATCGTTCATGAACAATCAATGGTAACAAACAAATGGTAAGTAAGTAGGCTTAAGTACAAGTAAGTGCATGAGATATTTATAGAAATTCAGTGTGCATTTAATAATGTCTGGTGGTCAAGTGACCTTTAAAGAATTAGGTCGGCAAAAACCTCTAGGTACGTCAACTGCGCTATGGAGAACTATTTTCATTTTCAAACATTAATATTACAAACCGATTACCATTTTATGAAAAGGCAACTATCTAAAGGTTGTCCTCAGCGATCCGTAATGGGGCCTGAGCTCTGGAACATGGTATTCGACGAGAACTGTGTTTCTTACTCGAAAGGTTGTGTAAATGTATGTTTTGCCGACGATAAAGTGATCCTTATCGGTGCAAATAGTAGAGAACAACTAGAAAGCCGTTCTCGACCTGCCATAGATAAAATCTGTAGTTTCTTAAAGCTACGAAACAATTACGGTAACAACAAATGATAAACTTGTAACACACCTTGCGCGTGTCACAAGGACAGAATGGAGCTTAACCTCGGTAACTATGCCGACACTAAACAAGAGGGCATTTATGCCAATGGCTGTGTATTGTGCAACGGCATGGTACCACAGGATAAATCTTCTCGATCCTCCATGCAAAGAACTATGTTATTGACAACGACGCGTTGTTGCAGAACTGTATCTACAGAAGTGGTGCAGGTAATATCGAGGACAATTCCTTTAGATTCAAAAATCACTCATGCACTCACTCAAGTACAAATTACGCTAGAACTGAAAAAATCAAATTTTGATGATTCAAAGTTATTGCGAAGAGTTAATGCGGCTGTATGATAAAAGTCTGGAGACGATATTAATTGTATTGCCACAGAGATGAATGCATATATGCATAAGCTCTGGCAAGACAAATGGGACTTAATAGAAAAAGGAAGACCTACGTATTGGTTTACACGGACGTTATTATTGCTTTGCAACACAAGTGGTCCCTATCTACTATGTGTGTAATCGGCTCCTGCTACTTTAGATGAAAAAAGTGATTAAAAGTGAGAAATTAATTACGGAAAAAAATTAAATAAATTATATGAATACTTTTTCAAACGAAAAGTATTTAAGTTTGTTTTAAATTTGTGTTAATTTACCCTAAACAATGAGTTTTCACAAAAGTTTGACATTTGGAAACCAGTGTTAAAAACGAATTTATCGTTGTTTAATAAAAGACATTAATAAGTGCGATAGACAAAAAAAGTGATAATAATAAGGTTAGTGTTAGTGCTAAAACATCAAGTGGTTAAGAAATTCAATAAAGCTGTTGAGCTATATAGGGAAGACCTCATATAAACACTACAAATATACGGAAGACAAAAGGTTGCCGCCCACTATCAAGTAAGTCGATTAACATTAACTGTAAATAATATTAAAACATATGAATTAGTTTATATAAATGCGTGTTTCAAATGATAAAGAGAGTGTAATAATTGTTATAAGTGATTAGGTGAACAATATATGCGGTTTTCTTGGAAATAGTGATTGATCGTTTATGAACAATCAATTGTAACAAACAAATGGTAAATAAGTATGCTTAAGTAAAAGTATATACAAAAGATATTTATAGAAATTCAGTGTGCCTTTGATACTGTCTAGTGGCCAAGTGACCTTCAAAGTATTAGGCCGGCAAAAACCTCTAGGTACGTCTACTGCGCTATGGAGAACTATTTTCATTGTTGAACATTAATTTTACAAACCGATTGCCGTTCCATGACAAGGCAACTATCTAAACGTTGTCCGCAGCGATCCGTATTAAGACCTGAGCTCTGGAACATGGTATTCGACGAGAACTGTGTTTCTGACTCGAAAGGTTGTGTAAACGTATGTTTTGCCAACGATAATGTGATCTTTATCGATGCAAATAGAACAGAACAACTAGAAAGCCGTTCTCGACCTGCTATAGATAAAATCTGTAGTTTCTTGAAGCTACAAAGCTACGAAACAAATACGGTAACAACGAATGATAAACTTGTAACACACCTTGCGCGTGTCACAAGGACGGAATGAAGTTTAAACTCGGCAACTAT
Source organism: Panorpa germanica (assembly GCA_963678705.1). Lineage (NCBI taxonomy): Eukaryota > Metazoa > Arthropoda > Insecta > Mecoptera > Panorpidae > Panorpa > Panorpa germanica. The sequence goes on from CAVMBN010000181.1 coordinate 298,917, forward strand.
GCCGACACTATACAAGGGGGCATTTATGTCAATGTTTGTGTATTGTGCTTCAGCATGGTATTACAGGATCAATTGTCCAGATCTTCCATGCAAAGAACTATGATATTGATGATGACGCGTTGTTGCAGAACTGTATCTACAGAAGTGGTGCAGGTGATATTAGGGACAATTCCATTAGATTAAAAAATCACTCATTCACTTACTCAAGTACAAATTACGCTAGAACTGAAAAAATCAAATTTTGATGATTTAAAATTAATGCGACAAATTTCAAGGATTTAAAGTTAATGCGGCTGTAGGATAAAAGTCTGGAGACGATACCAAATATATTGCCAAAAAAATGAATGCATGTATGCATAAGCTCTGGCAAGACAGATGGGACTTAATACAAAAAGGAAGACCTACGTATTGGTTTACAAGGACGTTAATATTGCTTTGCAACACAAGTGGTTCCTACCTACTATGTGTGTGATCGGCTCCTGCTACTTTAGGTAAAAAAAGTAATTAAAAGTGAGAAATTAATTACGGAAAAAAATTAAATAAATTATATGAATACTTTTTCAAACGAAAAGTATTTAAGTTTGTTTTAAATTTGTGTTTAATTACTCTAAACAAAGTGTTTTTACAAAAGTTTGACAGTTGAAAACCAGTGTTAAAAACAAATTTTTTATTACGCGTACACGCGGTCTTATAAACATAACCTCAAAATTGTAACTTTGATGTTTGATATAAGACAATAATAAGTGCGATAGACAAAAAAGTGATAATAATTAGGTTAGTGTTAGTGCTAAAACATCAAGTGGTTAAGAATTTCAAGAAATCTGTAGAGCTATATAAGGAATACTTTACTACAAATATACGGAAGACAAAAGGTTGCCCCCCACTATCAAGTAAGTCGATTAACATTAACTATAAATAATATTTAAACATAAGATTTAGTTTATATAAATGCTTGTTTTATATAATAAAAAAAGTGTATTTATTGTTATAAGTGATTAAGTAAACAATATATGCGGTTTTCTTGGAAATAGTGATTGATCGTTCATGAACATTCAATAATAACAAACAAATGGTAAGTAAGTAGGCATAAGTACAAGTATGTACATGAGATATTTATAGAAATTCAGTGTGCCTTTGATAATGTCTGGTGGCCAAGTGACCTTTAAAGAATTAGACCGGCAGAAAACTCTAGGTACGTCTACTGCGCTATGGAGAACTATTTTCATTGTCGAACATTAATTTTACAAACCGATTACCGTTCTATGAAAAGGCAACTATCTAAAGGTTGTCCTCAGCGATCCGTAATGGGGCCTGAGCTCTGGAACATAGTATTCGACGAGAACTGTGTTTCTCACTCGAAAGGTTGTGTAAACGTATGTTTTGCCAACGATAATGTGATTGTTATCGGTGCAAATAGTATAGAACAACTAGAAAGCCGTTCTCGACCTGCTATAGATAAAATCTGTAGTTTCTTGAAGCTACAAAGCTACGAAACAAATACGGTAACAACGAATGGTAAACTTGTAACACACCTTGCGCGTGTCATTAAGACTGAATGAAGCTTAAACTCGGCAACTATGCCGACACTATACAACTGGGCATTTAGACCAATGGTTGTGTATTGTGCTTCGGCATGGTATTACAGGATCAATCTTCCAGATCTTCCATGCAAAGAACTATGTTATTGACGATGACGCGTTGTTGCAGAACTGTATCTACAGAAGTGGTGCAGGTGATATTGGGGACAATTCCTTTAGATTTAAAAATCACTCATGCACCTACTCAAGTACAAATTACGCTAGAACTGAAAAAATCAAATTTTGAAGATTTAAAATTAATGCGACAAATTTCGAGGATTTAAAGTTAATGCGGCTGTAGGATAAAAGTGGAGAAAAAACCAAATATATTGCCAAAGAGATGAATGCATATATGCATAAGCTCTGGCAAGACAGATGAGACTTAATACAAAAAGGAAGACCTACGTATTAGTTTACAAGGACGTTAATATTGCTTTGCAACACAAGTCGTTCCTATCTACTATGTGTGTGATCGGCTCTTGCTATTTTAGGTGAAAAAAGTGATTAAAAGTGAGAAATTAATTACGGAAAAAAATTAAATAAATTATATGAATATTTTTTCAAACGAAAAGTATTCAAGTTTGTTTTAAATTTGTGTTAATTTACCCTAAACAAAGTGTTTTTACAAAAGATTGACAATTGGAAATCAGTGTTCAAAACGAATTTTTTATTACGCGTACACGCGGTCTTATAAACATAACCTCAAAATTGTAACTTTGATGTTTGATATAAGACATTAATAAGTGCGATAGACAAAAAAGTGATAATAATTAGGTTAGTGTTAGTGCTAAAACATCAAGTGGTTAAGAAATTTAAAAAAAATCTGTAGAGCTATATAAGGAAGACCTCATATAAACACTACAAATATACGGAAGACAAAAGGTTGCCGCCCACTATCAAGTAAGTCGATTAACATTAACTATAAATAATATTAAAACATAAGAATTAGTTTATATAAATGCGTGTTTTAAATAATAAAGAGAGTGTATTAATTGTTATAAGTGATTAAGTAAACAATATATGCGGTTTTCTTGGAAATAGTGATTGATCGTTCATGAACATTTAATGGTAACAAACAAATGATAAGTAAGTAGGCATAAGTACAAGTATGTACATAAGATATTTATAGAAATTCAGTGTGCCTTTGATAATGTCTGGTGGCCAAGTTACCTTCAAAGAATTAGACCGGCAAAAACCTCTAGGTACGTCTACTGCGCTATGGAGAACTATTTTCATTGTCGAACATTAATTTTACAAACCGATTACTGTTCCATAAAAAAGCAACTATCTTGAGGTTGTCCTTAGCGATCCGTAATGGGGCCTCAGCTCTGGAACTTGGTATTCGACGAGAACTGTGTTTCTCACTCGAAACTTTGTGTAAACGTATGTTTTGCCAACGATAATGTAATCCTTATCAGTTTAAATAGTACAGAACAACTAGAAAGCCATTCTCGACCTGCTATAGATAAAATCTGTAGTTTCTTAAAGCTACAAAGCTACGAAACAAATACGATAACAACGAATGATAAACTTGTAACACACCTTGCGCGTGTCACAAGGACGGAATGAAGCTTAAATTTGGCAACTATGCCGACACTATACAAGGGGGCATTTATGCCAATGGTTGTGTATTGTGCTTCGGCATGGTATTACAGGATCAATCTTTAAGATCTTCCATGCAAAGAACTATGTTTTTGACGATGACGCGTTGTTGCAGAACTGTATCTACAGAAGTGGTGCACGTGATATTGGGGAAAATTCCTTTAAATTTAAAAATCACTCATGCACCTACTCAAGCACAAATTACGCTAGAACTGAAAAAATTAAATTTAGATGATTTAAAATTAATGCGACAAATTTCAAAGATTTAAAGTTAATGCGGCTGTAGGATAAAAGTCTGGAGACGATACCAAATATATTGCCAAAGAGATGAATGCATATATGCATAAGCTCTGGCAAGACAGATGGGACTTAATACAAAAAGGAAGACCTACGTATTGGTTTACAAGGACGTTAATATTGCTTTGCAACACAAGTGGTTCTTATCTACTATGTGTGTGATCGGCTCCTGCTACTTTAGGTGAAAAAAGTGAATAAAAGTGAAAAAGTAATTACGGAAAAAATTAAATAAATTATATAAATTCTTTTTCAAACGAAAAGTATTTAAGTTTGTTTTAAATTTGTGTTAATTTACCCTAAACAAAGTGTTTTTACAAAAGTTTGACAGTTGGAAACCAGTGTTAAAAACGAATTTTTCATTACGCGTACACGCGGTTTTATAAACATAACCTCAAAATTGTAACTTTGATGTTTGATATAAGACATTAATAAGTGCGATAGACAAAAAAGTGATAATAATTAGGTTAGTCTTAGTGCTAAAAAATCAAGTGGTTAAGAAATTCAAGAAATCTGTAGAGCTATATAAGGAAGACCTCATGTAAACACTACAAATATACGGAAGACAAAAGGTTGCCGCCTACTATCAAGTAAGTCGATTAACATTAACTATAAATGATATTAAAACATAAGAATTAGTTTATATAAATGCGTGTTTTAAATAATAAAAAGAGTGTATTAATTGTTATAAGTGATTAAGTGAATAATATATGCGGTTTGCTTAAAAATAGTGATTGATCGTTCATAAACATTCAATGGTAACAAACAAATGGTAAGTAAGTAGGCATAAGTACAAGTATGTACATGAGATATTTATAGAAATTTAGTGTGCCTTTAATAATGTCTGGTGGCTAAGTAACCTTCAAAGAATAAGACCGGCAAAAACCTCTAGGTACGTCTACTGACCTACGGAGAACTATTTTCATTGTCGAACATTAATTTTACAAAACCGAGTACCGTTCCATGAAAAGGCAACTATCTAAAGGTTGTCCTCAGCGATCCGTAATGGGGCCTGAGCTCTAAAACATGGTATTCGACGAGAACTGTGTTTCTCACTCGAAAGGTTGTGTAAACGTATGTTTTGCCAACGATAATGTGATCCTTATCGGTGCAAATAGTACAGAACAACTAGAAAGCCGTTCCCGACCTGCTATTGATAAAATCTGTAGTTTCTTGAAGCTACAAAGCTCCGAAACAAATACGGAAACAACGAATGATAAACTTGTAGCACACCTTGCGCGTGTCACAAGGACGGTATGAAGCTTAAACTCGTCAACTATGCCGACACTATACAAGGGGGCATTTATGCCAATGGTTGTGTATTGTGTTTCGGCATGGTATTACAGGATCAATCTTCCAAATCTTCCATGCAAAGAACTATGTTATTGACGATGACGCGTTGTGGCAGAACTGTATCTACAGAAGTGGTGCAGGTGATATTGGGGACAATTCCTTTAGATTTAAAAATCACTCATTCACTTACTCAAGTACAAATTACGCTAGAACTGAAAAAATCAAATTTTGATGATTTAAAATAATGCGACAAATTTCGAGGATATAAAGTTATTGCGGCTGTAGGATAAAAGTCTGGAGACGATACCAAATATATTGCCAAAGAGATGAATGCATATATGCATAAGCTCTGGCAAAACAGATGGGACTTAATACAAAAAGGAAGACCTATGTATTGGTTTACAAGGACTTTAATATTGCTTTGCAACACAAGTATTTCCTATCTACTATGTGTGTGATCGGCTCCTGCTACTTTAGGTGAAAAAAGTGATTAAAAGTGAGAAATTAATTACGGAAAAAAATTAAATAAATTATATCAATACTTTTTCAAACGAAAAGTTTTTAAGTTTGTTTTAAATTTGTGTTAATTTACCCTAAACAAAGTGTTTTTACAAAAGTTTGACAGTTGGAAACCAGTGTTAAAAACGAATTTTTCATTGCGCGTACACGCAGTCTTATAAACATAACCTCAAAATAGTAACTTTGATGTTTGATATAAGACATTAATAAGTGCGATAGACAAAAAAGTGATAATAATTAGGTTAGTGTTAGTGCTAAAACATCAAGTGGTTAAGAAATTCAAGAAATCTGTAGAGCTATATAAGGAAGACCTCATATAAACACTACAAATATACGGAAGACAAAAGGTTGCCGCCCACTATCAAGTAAGTCGATTAACATTAACTATAATAGATGATAAAACATAAGAATTAGTTTATATAAATGCGTGTTTTAAATAATAAAGAGAGTGTATTAATTGTTATAAGTGATTAAGTGAACAATATAAGCGGTTTTCTTGGAAATAGTGATTGATCGTTTATGAACATTCAATGGTAGCAAACAAATGGTAAGTAAGTAGGCATAAGTACAAGTATGTACATGAGATATTTATAGAAATTCAGTGTGCCTTTGATAATGTCTGGTGGAGAAGTGACCTTCAAAGAATTAGACCGGCAAAAATCTCTAGGTACGTCTACTGCGCTATGGAGAACTATTTTCATTGTCAAACATTAATTTTACAAACCGATTACCGTTCCATGAAATGGCAACTATCTAAAGGTTGACCTCAGCGATCCGTAATGTGGCCGGAGCTCTGGAACATGGTGTTCGACGAGAACTGTGTTTCTCACTCAAAAGGTTGTGTAAACGTATGTTTTGCCAACGATAATGTGATCCTTATCAATGCAAATAGAACAGAACAACTAGAAAGCCGTCCTCGACCTGCTATAGATAAAATCTGTAGTTTTTAAAGCTACAAAGCAACGAAACAAATACGATAACGAATGATAAACTTGTAACACACCTTGCGCGTGTCACATAGACGGAATGAATCTTAAACTCAGCAATTATGCCGACACTATACAAGGGGGCATTTAAGCCAATGGTTGTGTATTGTGCTTCGGCATTATATTACAGGATCAATCTTTCAGATTTTCCATGCAAAGAACTATGTTATTGACGACGACGCGTTGTTGCGAAACTGTATCTACAGAAGTGGTGCAGGTGATATTGGGGACAATTCCTTTAAGTTTAAAAATCACTCATGCACTTACTTAAGTACAAATTACGTTAAAACTGAAAAAATCAAATTTTAATGATTTAAAATTAATGCGACAAATTTCGAGGATTTAAAGTTAATGCAGCTGTAGGATAAAAGTCTGGAGACGATACCAAATATATTGCCAAAGAGATGAATGCATATATGCATAAGCTCTGGCAAGACAGACGGGACCTAATAAAAAAAGGAAGACCAACGTATTGGTTTACAAGGACGTTAATATTGCTTTGCAACACAAGTGGTTCCTATCTACTATGTGTGTGATCGGCTCCTGCTACTTTAGGTGAAAAAAGTGATTAAAAGTGGGAAATTAATTACGGAAAAAAATTAAATAAATTATATGAATACTTTTTCAAACGAAAAGTATTTAAGTTTGTTTTAAATTTGTGTTAATTTACCCTAAACAAAGTGTTTTTACAAAAGTTTGACAGTTGGAAAGCAGTGTTAAAAACGAATTTTTCATTACGCGTACACGCGGTCTTATAAACATAACCTCAAAATTGTAACTTCGACAAATTTCGAGGATTTAAAGTTAATGCGGCTGTAGGATAAAAGTCTGGAGACGATACCAAATATATTGCCAAAGAGATCAATGCATATATGCATAAGCTCTGGCAAGACAGATGAGACTTAATACAAAAAGGAAGACCTACGTATTGGTTTACAAGGACGTTAATATTGCTTTGCAACACAAGTCGTTCCTATCTACTATGTGTGTGATCGGCTCCTGCTACTTTAGGTGAAAAAAGTGATTAAAAGTGGGAAATTAATTACGGAAAAAAATTAAATAAATTATATAAATACTTTTTCAAACGAAAAGTATTTAAGTTTGTTTTAAATTTATGTTAATTTACCCGAAAACAAAGTCTTTTTACAAAAGTTTGACAGTTGGAAACCAGTGTTAAAAACGAATTTTTTATTACGCGTACACGCGGCCTTATAAACATAACCTCAACATTGTAACTTTGATGTTTGATATAAGACATTAATAAGTGCGATAGACAAAAAAAGTGATAATAATAAGGTTAGTGTTAGTGCTAAAACATCAAGTGGTTAAGAAATTCAAGAAATCTGTAGAGCTATATAAGGAAGACCTCATATAAACACTACAAATATACGGAAGACAAAAGGTTGCCGCCCACTATCAAGTAAGTCGATTAACATTAACTATAAATAATATTTAAACATAAGAATTAGTTTATGTAAATGCGTGTTTTAAATAATAAAGAGAGTGTATTAATTGTTATAAGTGATTAAGGGAACAATATATGCGGTTTTCTTTGAAATAGTGATTGATCGTTCATGAACATTTAATGGTAAGTAAATAGGCATAAGTAGAAGTATGTACATGAGATATTTATAATAATTCAGTGTGCCTTTGATAATGTCTGGTGGCCAAGTGACCTTCAAAGAATTAGACCGTCAAAAATATCTAGGTACGTCTACTGCGCTATGGAGAACTATTTTCATTGTCGAACATTAATTTTACAAACCGATTACCGTTCCATGAAATGGCAACTATTTAAAGGTTGTCCTCAGCGATTCGTAATGTGGCCGGAGCTCTGGAACATGGTATTCGACGAGAACTGTGTTTTTCACTCGAAAGGTTGTGTAAACGTATGTTTTGCCAACGATAATGTAATCTTTATCAATGCAAATAGAACAGAACAACTAGAAAGCCGTCCTCGACCTGCTATAGATAAAATCTGTAGTTTCTTAAAGCTACAAAGCAACGAAACAAATACGATAACAACGAATGATAAACTTGTAACACACCTTGCGCGTGTCACAAGGACAGAATGAAGCTTAAACTCGGCAACTATGCCGACACTATACAAGGGGGCATTTATGCCAATGGTTGTGTATTGTGCTTCGGCATGGTATTACAGGATCAATCTTCCAGATCTTCCATGCAAAGAACTATGTTATTGACGATGACGCGATGTTGCAGAACTGTATCTACAGAAGTGGTGCAGGTGATATTAAGGACAATTCCTTTAGATTTAAAAATCATTTATGCACTTACTTAAGTAAAAAATACGCTAAAACTAAAAAAATCAAATTTTGATGATTTAAAATATTGCGACAAATTTCGAGGATTTAAAGTTAATGCGGCTGTAGGATAAAAGTCTGGAGACGATACCAAATATATTGCTAAAGAGATGAATGCATATATGCATAAGCTCTGGCAAAACAGATGGGACTTAATACAAAAAGAAAGACCTATGTATTGGTTAACAAGGACTTTAATATTGCTTTGCAACACAAGTGGTTCCTATCTACTATGTGTGTGATCGGCTCCTGCTACTTTAGGTGAAAAAAGTGATTAAAAGTGAGAAATTAATTACGGAAAAAAATTAAATAAATTATATCAATACTTTTTCAAACGAAAAGTATTTAAGTTTGTTTTAAATTTGTGTTAATTGACCCTAAACAAAGTGTTTTTACAAAAGTTTGACAGTTGGAAACCAGTGTTAAAAACGAATTTTTCATTACGCGTACACGCGGTCTTATAAACATAACCTCAAAATTGTAACTTTGATGTTTGATATAAGACATTATTAAGTGCGATAGACAAAAAAGTGATAATAATTAGGTTAGTGTTAGTGCTAAAACATCAAGTGGTTAAGAAATTCAAGAAATCTGTAGAGCTATATAAGTAAGACCTCATATAAACACTACAAATATACGGAAGACAAAAGGTTGCCGCCCACTTTTAAGTAAGTCGATTAACATTAACTATAAATAATATTAAAACATAAGAATTAGTTTATATAAATGCGTGTTTTAAATAATAAAGAGAGTGTATTAATTGTTATAAGTGATTAAGGGAACAATATATGCGGTTTTCTTTGAAATAGTGATTAATCGTTCATGAACATTTAATGGTAAGTAAGTAGGCATAAGTACAAGTATGTACATGAGATATTTATAGAAATTCAGTGTGCTTTTGATAATGTCTGGTGGCCAAGTGACCTTTAAAGAATTAGACCGGCAAAAACCTCTAGGTACGTCTACTGCGCTATGGAGAACTTTTTTCATTGTCGAACATTAATTTTACAAACCGATTACCGTTCCATGAAAAGGCAACTATCTAAAGGTTGTCCTCAGCGATCCGTAATAGGGCCTGAGCTCTGGAACATGGTATTCGACGAGAACTGTGTTTCTGACTCGAAAGGTTGTGTAAACGTATGTTTTGCCAACGATAATGTGATCTTTATCGATGCAAATAGAACAGAACAACTAGAAAGCCGTTCTCGACCTGCTATAGATAAAATCTGTAGTTTCTTGAAGCTACAAAGCTACGAAACAAATACGGTAACAACGAATGATAAACTTGTAACACACCTTGCGCCTTTTACAAGGACGGAATGAAGCTTAAACTCGGCAACTATGCCGACACTATACAAAGGGGCATTTATGCCAATGGTTGTGTATTGTGCTTCGGCATAGTATTACAGCTACGAAACAAATACGGTAACAACGAATGATAAACTTGTAACACACCTTGCGCGTGTCACAAGGACGGAATGAAGCTTAAACTCGGCAACTATGCCGACACTATACAAGGGGGCATTTATGCCAATGGTTGTGTATTGTGCTTCGGCATTATATTACAGGATCAATTTTCCAGATCTTCCATGCAAAGAACTATGTTATTGACGATGACGCGTTGTTGCAGAACTGTATCTACAGAAGTGTTGCAGGTGATATTGGGGACAATTCCTTTAGATTTAAAAATCACTCATGCACTTACTCAAGTACAAATTACGCTAGAACTGAAAAAATCAAATTTTGATGATTTTAAATTGATGCGACAAATTTCGAGGATTTAAAGTTAATGCAGCTGTAGGATTAAAGTCTGAAGACGATACCAAATATATTGCCAAAGAGATGAATGCATATATGCATAAGCTCTAGCAAGACAGATGGGACTTAATAAGAAAAGGAAGACCTACGTATTGGTTTACAAGGACGTTAATATTGCTTTGAAACACAAGTGGTTCCTATCTACTATGTGTGTGATCGGCTCCTGCTACTTTAGGTGAAAAAAGTGATTTAAAGTGAGAAATTAATTACGGAAAAAAATTAAATAAATTATATGAATACTTTTTCAAACGAAAAGTATTTAAGTTTGTTTTAAATTTGTGTTAATTTACCCTAAACAAAGTGTTTCTACAAAAGTTTGACAGTTGGAAACCAGTGTTAAAAACGAATTTTTCATTACGCGTACACGCGGTCTTATAAACATAACCTCAAAATTGTAACTTTGATGTTTGATATAAGACATTAATAAGTGCGATAGACAAAAAAAAGTGATAATAATTAGGTAAGTGTTAGTGCTAAAACATCAAGTGGTTAAGAAATTCAAGAAATCTGCAGAGCTATATAAGGAAGACCTCAAATAAACATTACAAATATACGGAAGACAAAAGGTTGCCGCCCACTATCAAGTAAGTCGATTAACATTAACTATAAATAATATTAAAACATATGAATTAGTTTATATAAATGCGTGTTTTAAATAATAATGAGAGTGTATTAATTGTTATAAGTGATTAAGTGAACAATATATGCGGTTTTCTTGGAAATAGTGATTGATCGTTCATGAAAATTCAATGGTAACAAACAAATGGTACGTAAGTAGGCATAAGTACAAGTATGTACATGAGATATTTATAGAAATTCAGTGTGCCTTTGATAATGTCTGGTGGCCAAGTGACCTTCAAAGAATTAGGCCGGCAAAATCCTTTAGGTACGTCTACTGCGCTATGAAGAACTATTTTCATTGTCAAACATACATTTTACAAATTGATTACCGTTCTATAAAATGGCAACTATCTAAAGGTTGTCCTCAGCGATTCGTAATAAGGCCTGAGCTCTGGAAAATGGTATTCGACGAGAACTGTGAGTAGTGTTACAAAGCCGGTTCTGAGACAGTTTAGTAGTTGAGTTGGAAATTATTAGGGTGGGGATGCATTTAGGTCAAGATATGCAGAGGGGGCGTGGCTAGACTTGGAAGAATGTAAAAGGGGGTAAGGGTGGGGATGCATTAAGGTCATATGATCAAATGCCATGTATAGGATATATTTCTATTGGTTTAGAAGATAATTACGTCATTACAGCAATTATCTGTTGGTACATTCTCTATAATACCCAAGGTTATGAGTGAGAAAGCAGTTGTGGTAAAAAGTGAGATAGCGATATTAATTATTATGTGTGTGTTGGTATTGGTGTAGAAGATATGACCATAATTATTGCATTCTTTGTCAATTTCCGGAAGCCAATCGTTTATGTTCGTATCCTCGATGTAGCTGTGGATGCAGTCAGTATAAGATCATATTAGCATATTGCTTATTATTGGTTATAAGATGATGACGGGAATATATATTCCCACTTATGCATTTTTATGCATGTATGCATATGTAAGGAGATTCTGTTGTTGGAGGTGGTATTTAATATGGAGTGGTAGAGATGGTAAATTAATGCATAAATGTCATTTAAATAGAGATGATGTTGAGATGTTATTACAGAGTAATGTTTTCTTAGTTTAAGCTAAAGTTTAATAGTATAAACGGATTTAAGAATATTCCAGGCGTAACATGGTTATTGGATTCGGGGGATATACGCGTCGGCATTGACAGTGAAGATAGATATTATGTGCAAGATATAACTGACGATTTTAATATAGATGACTGTGATCTAGAGGATATGACAGATGAAGAAAAGAAGACATACGAGAAAGTTATAGAGAGTTATGCTGATGAAATAATAATAGGTCACGAAGAAATTGAAATACAGGAAGAAGATTCTGATGTGGAAATCATAGAATTATTAGACGATGATAATGAAGTTATTGAAATATTATACTCGGACGATGAAACTGTACAAGTGTTAGACTCTGATGACGAAATTGTAAAAGTATAACATAGTGATTAATGCATATTTTTTTTATGTAAAATTATATAAATAAATAAACTTTTAAAAACAATTGTGATTTATATTTTGATTTTGAAACTGAAATATATAAGTTACAAAGGATAGCGGTTGTAAGATTATTAAGCATATGAGAAAAATTATTGAACACTTAAATAGTTCAAATTATTCAAGTATTCAGTGGAAAAAGTGGTCTGATTATAATAAAATTAATATAAGATTATTAAATAAGTTATTAAAAAATAATAATAAAAATACCTATTCAATTGGATATAAACGAAGTGTTGAAAGCAATATAAGTGTATTAAAATATTTTCAAACATTGTTAGAAAATAAAGAAAAAATTGAAATAGGAACTATAAATACTTCAAAACGTAGTGATCGAATTAAATGGCAGGAAATAAATTCATCATTTAAAGGACGTGTTAGAACAAGAGTGTCAATTAATTTAAGTCACATTGATCCATTACAATTTTTAAAAGGTGCATTTTATATGTTTGCATTTAAAATTAAAATTGCTCTTAAAAAACATAGTGCTTTAAAAGTTAATGTAATTTTTTGTGGTAAATTTGTTTTACCATCAGCTAAAGAAGAAGAACATATATTTGAATACAAATATTTTAATACTAAAAATTAAGAAATTTTTCTATCAACAGAATTAAAACATTGGTATAAGGAAAATGTTACTGACATTGTAATAAAATATTTAAAAACTTTTCAAAAAAATCAAAGTGAATACAAAATAGTGAATATGATAGTAAATATAAAACAATTTGTTTCATTTTATGGTTTATCATTTATTGACTTACCAGTTGAAATAAAACGAAAAAAGGCTGTAATAAATGTTCAGAATAAAGATGATAAATGTTTTGTATGGGCAGTATTATCAGCACTTTATCCATCAAAAATGCATGGCGAGAGAGTAACATCTTATAAGAATTATATAAATTGTCTTAATTTAAATGGTATTAAATTTCCAATGACGTTATCACAAGTTTTAAAATTTGAAAAACTAAATAATATATCAATAAATGTGTATATTTTAAAAAAGAGCAAGAAAACATTTGTAACTCTTCCTATATATGTTAGTAAAATATATGAAAGTAAACATATTCATTTATTAATGATTCAAAGTGATTATGAATTTGAAGAAGAAGAAGAAGAAGAGGATGAACAAGATGTTGTTGAAAGTAATAATGAGGAATGCGACAATAAAATAAAATTTAATTTTTGTTGGATAAAGAATTTATCAAGACTTGTTAGTAATCAACTTTCAAAAACAAATCATAAAAAATTTATATGTGATCGATGTTTACATTTCTTTAGAGATGAGTGCAAGTTTAAGGAACATTTACAAGACTGTGTTGGATTAGGACTGAGACCAGTTAAACCGATAATGCCAGTTGAAAATTCTAATATACTTGAGTTTAAAAACTTTAAGAGAAAAATTAGAAATGCATGTGTTATTTATGCAGACTTTGAAAGTATATTGGATAGTAATGTGACAAATATTGAAACCAAGGGGGTATATCAAACACATATTGCACATAGCGTTGGATATTATGTAAAATATTCATATGATGACTCTAAATCTTATAATAATAGTTATCGTGATGAAGATTGCGTTCAGTGGTTTGTAAATGAATTAAAAGAGATTGCTTATAATGTTGAGGATATAATAAAAATTGTATTATCAATGAAAACATTGACGGCTCAACAAAAGATGGAATATTTAATTTCAATAAATTGTCATATATGTAATAAACCGTTGCAACAAGACCGTGTTCGAGATCATTGTCATTTAACAGGAAATTATAGAGGACCAGCTCATAATGAATTTAATTTAAATTATAATGAAAGTTATGTGATTCCAATAATTTTTCACAATTTATCATCTTATGATTCACATTTTATAATAATTGATTTAGCTACTGGAATAAGTGGAAGAACTTCTTTGCTACCAATTAATAAAGAAAAATATATTTCATTTACGAAATATGTGTATGGAACTAATATTTCATTAAGATTTATTGATTCATATCGATTTATGGCTAGTTCTTTAAGTAATTCAGCATCTTATTTACCAAATAATAAACTAAAAAATTTAAAATCAGAATTTAACAATTTAAGCAATGAAGAATTTAATTTGTTAAGTAAAAAAGGTGTATTTCCTTATGATTATATAAATTCCTGGGAAAAGTAAAATGAGACAGCTTTACCACCTCAGAATATTTTTTTAAATTTATTAAATGAGAGTTACTTATCAGATACAGATTACAAACATGCACAAGACATATGGAATACATTTCATATCAAAACACTTGGTGAATATTCAGATTTGTACTTAAAAACCGATGTGTTATTACTTTGTGACTTATTTGAAAATTTTCGAGATAATTGTTTAGACACGTATAAATTAGATCCAGTGCATTATGTTTCTATCCCAGGGTTATCTTGGGATTCTATGTTAAAAATAACAAAAATTAAACTTGAATTGTTTACTGATATAAATATGTGGCTATTTATAGAGAAGGATATCAGAGGTGGTATAAGTCAATGTTCAAACAGATATGCAGAGGCCAATAACAAATACATGAATAAAAAGTATAAACCTGAATTACCTTCTAAATATCTAATGTATTTGGATGTTAATAACTTATACGGTCATGCAATGTCTCAATTCCTACCATATGGAAATTTTAAATGGTTAAACAACTAAGAAATATTGAAAATAAGTAATACTATATGCAATTTGTCAGAAACTAGCAATACTGGTTACATTTTAGAAGTAGATCTAACTTAACCTCAAAGTTTACATAATCTCCATAAAGATTTACCGCTTTGTCCTGAGCATTGTATTCCACCGGGAAGTAAACATAAAAAACTTTTAACTACTTTATATGATAAGGAGAAATATATAATTCATTATAGTAATTTAAAGCAATGTATACATTTAGAAATGCAAGTATCAAAAATACATCGAGTTTTAAAATTTAGTCAATCACCGTGGCTAAAAAACTATATCGATTTAAATACAGAAAAAAGAAAAATGGCTACCAATGATTTTGAAAAAAACTTGTATAAATTAATGAATAATAGTGTATTTGGTAAGACAATGGAAAATGTTAGAAAACATCGTGATATAAAATTAAAAACAAAATTGGGTGGTCGATATGGAGTAAAAAGTTTAATAGCACGACCTAATTTTTATAGCCGAACAATTTTTAATAAAAATGTTGTAGCTATTGAACTTTTAAAACCTAATATTACATTTAATAAACCTATATATGTTGGCTTTTCAATATTAGATTTATCTAAAACAGTAATGTATGATTTTCATTATAATTATATGCAAAAAGAATTTTTTAATAATAATTTAAAGTTATTATATATTGATACTGACTCGTTAATTTATGAAATTATTATATCAGATATTTATAAAACTATAAAACGCGATATAAGTAAGTTTGATTCAAGTGATTATAAAGAAAATAATCAATATAATATTCCCCGTGTAAATAAAAAGGTATTTGGTTTAATGAAGGATGAAAATACCGGTAAAATTATGACTCACTTTATAGGACTAAGATCGAAAATGTATACAATAAAGGTTAATAATAATGACATTATAAAAAAAATAAAAGGAATAAAGACAAGTGTAGTAAAAAACCATATTTCTTTTGAAGATTATGAAAATTGCTTAAGAACTTTAAATGAAAAAAATTGTACTCAGGGAGGAATAGTTTCAAAATTGCATAATGTGTACTCCATTAAACAAACAAAAATTGCTTTAAGTCCTTTTGATGATAAACGGTGTTTTATAAAAAACAGTGCAGATACTTTGCCTTGGGGTTTTAATAGTTTTAGTGATAGCGATTTATTGTTATAAATATATTTTTAATGTAAAATAAATACATATTTATAATATCCAGTAGTTTTATTTATTTAAAATGTTATACAATATTTTTAGCATCTATCCAACTGTTATGAGATTTATCTAAACCTAACCACTTTACAAAAACTTTTTTTCCTTTTTTCTGTAAAACTTTCTCAACTAGATATATATCTGGATATTTTGTTTTTTGTAGTTCTTGTTCGTAAAACGCGCCTGCAATTGATTGGCCATGAGAATCATTAAGTAAATATGTGACTGGATTAGTTAGTTGTACTTTTGATACAGTAAATATTTCGGTACCCCAGTTAGGAGTATACCCTTTTGCAAATAATGATTTGGTTTTGCTTAAACAAACATAATCTCCAACTTTATATCGACTTAAACCGACCCTTTTTATCTTACTGTACACATTTCCTAATAATTTTTTTTCATTTTTTATTGATACTTGAGATGGCTTCATATTATTTGTTGAATGATGAGTATTATTATATTTGCTAACAAGTGCGTCAATGTTATTAATCCAATTATAGTTTCCTTTTATACTTAAATCTTTTCACATAGCATTTTTTAGAGTTCTATTAAATCTTTCAATAATGGATGCTTTCATATTACTAAATGTACTATAATGGTTTATGCCATAATAATTTGTTACTTTTTTAAATTCAGAGTTATAAAATTCCTTTCCGTTATCGGTTTGTAAGTTTTTCGGAACCTTATTTTTATTTTTTATTTAAATATTTTCAAATGCAACAGTAACGTCTATTGCAGATTTTGATTTTACTGGAACTGCCCATGCATATTTAGAAAATATATCAATTACTGTGAGTAAATACTTGTAACTTTTGTTTTCTTTTGCATACGGAATCATTTCTACTAAATCAGCTTGCCAACTTTCATTTAGACCTTTTACAATTACATGTCTACGCTTATAGTTTTTACGTGCAGGTTTATGTAACTCAAAAATTATACCTATTTTTGTTTTGCTCATACTTATTATTATTACACAAAATTTATCAAGAACTAATTTCTAAACTATGTTGCTTTGTTTTTAATTCTGTAATTAATGTTGCAATTTTTTTATTTACTTCAATAAAGTTTTGAAAGTTATTATTATAAGCATCCTGAATATCTTTCTCTACAGCTTTTAAACGTCTATCTATAATAATTAAATCATTTTTTGATACTGTTTCGTGCCGAGTAATTTCTTTCTTATGTATGTGTACTTCAAATTTGTTAATAGTCATGTTACTTACATGAGTAGTTATAAATTTATGAAAAAGAAGGAAATGTGTTTAAGTATTTATATAATAATAATAGCTTCTTTTAATTCTTCAACTATTGAAATAATTTCATTGTCATGTGATGTATTGCCAGCCGTTTTTGGAATAATTAGTAATCTTAGTCTATCAACTAATTCGTTTGTATTATCCCAATAAATGTAATCTATTGGATTTTTATTGAAAGTCATATAATTTGGAATAAGGTTATTGAAACCTTTACCAAAACGTTTATTATTTGGTAAACCAACTGAGGATGTACGCTGCAAAAGTCTTGATCGAACGTTTTGCAATTTTTCTGAAGAATATGGTGTTGAAGACGCCGGGGCACTTAATTTTGTTTGAGGAGGAAATAATAACGATATAAATTTTTTGTATTTTATACCTTTGCTAGATTTAATTTTATCATTAGGCAAATATAATGTTCTATGTGCATTATTATCATTTAAAATTGTTTTGTAGTCCTCCAAATCCTCTTCACTATAAATATTTGCGCTTGGATCTATTTTAAAAAGCAATTCATATAATCCAGGAGATGATTTATGTTTTTTATCTCCTATTATTATACCCTCTTTATCAAACGTAACCAGTGTTTTCCCCAGTATTAAATTACCGTCTTCTAAATTTATACCAAATATGTGATCAAATATACTAGGATCACCTTCACGCCTATTAAAATCAATTAAATATTGAAAGGCGTATTTATCAACTTGCTTTTTAAGATTTTCTTCAATATCAGACAGTTCTTTAGATGCCTTAAATAAGTTTGGATCATGTACTCTACTATATTCCAAGGGTTCATTTGATTCAAAAACCTCATCATCTAACTGACTAAGTTCCATTGTTGGTTCATTAGCTAATGTTAAATCATTTTGCTGTTCTGGTACAAATGTAGTGTCTAGTGATTCTTTTAACATGTTATTTAATTTAAATTTAATTGTTTCAACCTTGAAATCATACGGTTTTGTATCAATATCTTGTTTGATTGGTTGCACTAATTTAATATTGGAAGTACTTTTATTAGCTAGTATGTTTAGTGGTGTAGTAATTGGTTCAAGCTTTTTGTCAAGGTACCTATGTGCCTCAGATTCCCCTAGTTTTAATGCAAGATACTTTTGTCTTATAGAATCGCTTGATTTAATAATATCGCGTGTTAATTTTTTATCTTCATCATTAGTCGTATTGCTTATTATTTTACGTTTACTATTCCTTTTTTTAAATTTAGTAGGAGGAGTCTTTATTTTAACTACAGTATTTTTTGCACGCTTCTTTGATTTAAACATGGTTACATGCAAACTTAATGCAACTTAAACGTAAACCGAACGTAATTTAACGTAATTTAACGTAATTTGATCGTAATTTAACGTAAATTAAACGTAACTTGAACGTAACCTGAACGTTTATTAAGATTACGTTGACAGAAATATGTGGGTGCGTATGTTATTATTAAGATGGTTACCTCAACACTGATTATTATTGTAAAGGTTACTTGGTTATATCTAAAAACATATCAAATCCTTTTCTGTATCGCCCTTTATTTAAGTCACTATTTTTATCTATTACCATAAAGGAATATTTATTTGAATCCCAACATAAATTAACAACTTGTTTAAACTCTAGAAAACTCGGAAAGTCAAAGTAACCATGATCATCATATATGTGCTTTAAATTTAAGTCATCTTGCTTGAATAATATAATAAAATTAGTATTATCCCGTATTAATTGCTTTGGAATTTTGCTGTAAGTCTGACATAAATAGAAAGAGTCTATCAAATTAAGACGGCCCATGCTAAAAAAATTTCGAATATTATTTTGTTTATGGCAAGCAACATCATCAAATATGAATGAAGAATTTGGACTAGCATCTTCGGGCCTAATAATCTCTTCATTGTCAGTGTATGTATAGTATCCCATACCATTATTATTCTTTATAATTTGTTGTAATATTTTATATTTTGGTTGATATAAAGATTTTGAATAAATGTATATATTCTTAAGTCGCAACCCATTTGGATGTTCAATCAGATTACACATAACATTAGTTTTTCCACAGTTTGAAGGTCCACAAATAATGCATCTAATGTCATTTGGTAATAGTGATCCATGTTTTGAATTATTAGTGTAATTATTACTTTGATTATCCATATTTTTTACAGAAAGAGTTTGTTTTTGCTTTATAAACTTCATTGTTTAACCAGGCATGTGTTATAAACTAATAAAATACGTTTTAAATATTTAATCTTTATATATGAAAATATTATAAAGTATAAAATTGGATGATCGCACATACTTTGCTCAGTATGATAAAAGTAAAGAAAGGTGATGGTCTTATTGATAAATTAATCAATAAATTACCTTTTAAATGGCACTGGTCTGGGTACAACTATTGCGGTCCTGGAACACATTTAATAGAACGTTTAAATCGAGGAGATCAAGGAATTAATGCATTGGATTCAGCTTGTAAAGAACATGACATTGCATATCACCGCTATAAAGATTTAAGTAAAAGACACGCAGCTGATAAAATACTGATTGAGAAAGCTTGAAAACAATATTTTTCTAAAGATTCAAAGTTAAGTGAACGTTTAGCATCATTACTTGTTGCTAATATCATGAATATAAAAACCAAACTTGGTATGGGGTTAAAACGAATTAAAAAAAATAAAAAGAGGAAAGTAAAGGGTAGAGGTGACGCAAAGCATAGTATGGCAGCATTTCAAAAAGCTGTCCTAAATGCTCGTAGTGCACTAAAAAATAATTTAATTACCCTTGATAATTCTAAAAGTGTATTAAAAGCTATCAAGATTGCTTCAAAGGCAGCAAAGTCTTTAATTAATAAAAAATCTAAATTTAAAGTTAACAAACTACGAGTAATTCCTATACCAAAAGTAGGTGGTTTTCTACCTTTTCTAATTCCATTATTTGCGGGATTATCAGCCATTGGTGGATTAGCCGGTAGTGTTGCAGGTGTTGCAAAAGCAATAAATGAGGCAAAAGATGCAAAGAAAATGTTAGAAGAAACTCAAAAACATAACCAAATTATGGAGGCAATTGCTATTGGAAAATCTGGCAAAGGAATTTATTTAAAACCTTATAAAAAAGGGTTAGGATTATATATTAATCCATATCCAAAAAACTTTCGTTGAAGCTACCTAAACGAGCCCTTACTGATGTTGATTAAAGAAAATATGCCAAGAAATTTAATATCCCTCACTTTAGAGGGGTTTTCATGAGAAATGATTTGCCGAAAAAAATGTATATAAATGAAAGTGGTATAATAAATTTAGATGATAAAACATCAGCAGGAACACATTGGGTAGCTTACATAAAAAGAAATAAAAATATTTTATATTTTGATAGTTTTGGTAACCTTCAACCACCAATAGAAGCAATTCAATACTTTAACAATAATACTATTCAATATAACTATAATAGATTTCAAAAATTTAATACTGTAAATTGTGGGCATTTATGCTTAAATTTTTTGATTTCAAATTCTTATATTTATAATAAATAACATATTGCTATAAATACATGAGTTTTATTTTTAATTTGTTATTACTATTATTAAGCTCATCGTGAAAGGATTTTTAAATAAATAATAATGTCTATGACATTTACAATTATTTTTTCACCAATAGATTTATATAATGAATCTTATGAATTGGGAATAGTAGACTTTCAAACATTTAATTCAATACCAAACATTGATGATACCAACAATAAATTTTATTATGGAGATGATAAAGTTGTTACAATACCAGTGGGTTCATATGAATTGGAGGATATTCAAGAATATTTAAGGTTAAACATGGGTGATTCTAGAGCGATAAAACACAACAGCGAATTTAAAGAAATATCTGATAAACAAATGAAAGAAGTATTTTTAAATTTAACCGCAAATACAAATACTCTTCAAAGTGAAATAATATGTACTGAAAAAATAGATTTTTCAAAAGAAAATTGTATTGGTTCATTACTAGGATTTAATAAGCAAGTATTAGAACCTAATAAATTACATGTATCTAACTTACCGGTAAACATTATTAAAGTAAATAATATACGTATTGAATGCAATATAACGGCGGGTGCATATTTAAATGGAAACTTGGTACACATTATACACTAATTCTTTCCAACGGTCCCCCCAGGATATAAGATAATAAAAATTCCAAAACAAATCATTTACCTTTTAATCGTTGTACAGAAAATAGATAATATTTCTTTAAAAATTGTTAATGAAGAAGGTGAACTTATTAATTTTAGAAAAGAAAAAATTTCCTGCAGATTACACATAAGAAAGGTTCAATAATGGGTATATGTCATAATTTAAAAACAATATATAATTTGTCGCTTAATGAAACTCAGCGTAGTACAACAAAGCCTTTTAAGAGGTTAACATTAAAAAATAAACAGTTTCTTAAGTCATTAGGGTTTAAATTAAATACTCTACAATGACCGCTCTTATGCTTAATGTTGAAGATAAATTTTTTTTTGACGAATCAGTAAGCCAATATGAAATACATTCATATAACCCATATTCTACTACTACTTTTGAGAATAACGATGAAATACGAATCCCAATAAATCAACATAATGTTTTTACATTACGGTCACAATCATATTTATACATTGAAGGAAAAATACAGGACACTTCAGAAGCAACCCCAGTATTCATATTAAATGGTGTTTTACACCTATTTGAAAGTATAAGATATGAAATAAATTCAGTTGAAATTGATTCAAATAGAAACCCTGGTGTAACATCTACTATGAAAGGCTATGTTTCACATAATAATAATGATATTCACATTAAAAATTTTGGGTGGTGCGATAAGGATACTAATATAATAGATAAAAATGGAAACTTCAGTGTATGTATTCCTCTTAAAACGATATTTGGTTTTTGTGAAGATTTCGAAAAAATTATTTTACCAGTAAAGCATAAATTAATATTAATTCGATCAAAAAACGATAATAACGCACTTTGGATAGCAGCAGCTAAAGATGTATTACTAAAAGTAGTCATTGACAAAATACAAAGGCGAATGCCTCATATTAATGTATCAGACAAAGAAAAATTGAAATTATTGCAAACAATAGAACGTGATAGATCATTATATATTGGTTTTCAAACTTGGGAATTATACGAATATCCTGCTTTATCAAGTTCAACTAATCAAGTTTAATCAATAAAAACAACAACTTCACTTGAAAAACCACGTTATGTTATATTAGGACTACAAAGGGAATCAAAAAATGATATGACGAAGGACATAAGTAAATTTTATACATGTAATTTGAGAAACGTAAAATTATACTTAAACTCTGAAATGTATCCATGTAATAATCTAAACTTAGATTATAATAATAAAAAATATTCGGTAGCCTATGAAATGTATGCAAATTTTCAAAAATCATACTATGATAAGAATCCAAACCCTGTTTTGAATTTAAAAGATTTTAAAGAAAAAGCGCCCTTAATAGTAATAGATTGTTCCAAACAAAACGAATTTTTAAAATCTGCCCCAGTGGATATTAGGCTTGAATTAGAAACATCAGAAATGATTGTTGGTTTGGTTCGCGCCTTTGCTCTAATTATTCATGATAAAATTATTGAGTATAAACCATTAAGTGGAATTGTTAATAAAGTTACATAACCGTCATAAATACTGATTAGTATCATTTAAATCATTAAAGAGTAACCATCTCATAATCAAATAATGAATTATAAATTTTTAAATGATCATGAACAAGTTTCGAAAACGATTTCAAAAGTTGGAGCTATTTTAAAAAAATATAAAGAAAATGAGTGTTTACTAGAAAATCTTACTGATGAGGAATTACATTATTTATTGACAGAGTTTTTCATGCATTATATAATGTTCTCTACCGATATTGAACAAAACTGGAACCGGCTCCTAATGTATTTAAAAGAAAATCAAAATATACAAGGACGTCGATTATGTTACAAACATTATAACAAAGGAAACATACAAAGAGGTTGTCTTCCATGTCAAATAAGAAACTGTTATGATTGTAATTATATGTTATACTATGATTCTAATGGATGTAGTTATACCCTAATAAATAAATAAATAAAAGAGTTATATACATTTTAAATTTATATATATATATATATTTATTATAAATTAAGTAATTACAATAGTTTTGATATTTTTTCTAATATATACGACATGTTTGAAATTATTATCATTTTTAATAATATATCATTAGAATTTAACTCTTCACATTAGTAAAATAAAAATTGAGTTAAAATCTCTTTCGAAACACCAATAATTTTATTTTTTAAATACATTACAATATTATCTAAAAATTTATTATATGAATTAAACAACTCAATTTGCATTGTAGAAAAATGTTTACCAATAGCATTATTTTAATCATTTAAGGATAAGAAATGTATTAAATCAAAAATATTTAAAAATACTGAAATATGAGTTTTACAATTTGAAATAATTGCAATACTATTTGGATTAAATATATTTATTTTATAGTTTGTTCCTATTAATATATTCGATGGTATTAAGAATTGACCATTAAACATATTAAACAATTGCTTAATATGCTCTATAAGCTTAAAATAATCACATAAATTTAACTTTAGTCCGAAATTATATTTATTATAATTGTATATTTCTGGTTCAAACTGATTAATACAATTTAAACCTATTTTGATTAAATACATATCTTTTTTTAATAATATAGGTGTTTCATTAAATAAAAATGGAACTGCAGTCAACTTAGAAGGAGTCAAATTTGTATTGATACCCTCCTCATTGTTTAAGAAAGATGTAATTTCAGACATATTCTGTATATTTGAATTTAATGATTCAGGTAATAAAAAATCTTCATCAAAAAGCAAAGGATCAATATCTAAATTTAATAGCTCTGTATCATCTTCCAAATTAAAAATCGTTTCCATTTTTTGGTAAGTTATATATATATTCTTGAGCCTTATTGTATAATTTAATTTTAAAAAAGTCTATGCACAAAGTTTTTATTTCTTGTTCCAACAGTTCCAAATTTATTTTTGATGATTTATGACTTAAATTATTAATTAAATCAATATTGTTATTTATATTATTTTTAATAAAACACTCATAAAAATTAATATTGTGATTTTTATAATTTATACTTTGAGTATCCTTTAAATCATTAAACAAATTAGTTTGAACTTGATATAAAGATTTATCCACTAACTTTAAACACAAGTTATAATTTTTTAATATCACTGTTATACAATTAGATATATTAAGCAACTTGTCCCACGACTCTTTCTGCAAATAAACAGAAGATGATTTAAGTTTTTGTTCATTCAAATCTTGTTGTTGACATTGTATATTTTCATCAAAAACCATAGTTGGCTTTTCATAAAAGGTTTGAAAATATATTGTGTAATTTGATAAGGTTATGTGAGGCTGTTCTAAATATTCACTTCCTTTAAAATAATTGGAAATAATATTTTTGTTATTTAACAGAATATACCAATCTTGCTCGTATATAATAACACCATTTCCATTAACCTTTTCTATTTTTAAAATTGCTTCACATAAATTATTTACTTTAATTCCAATTATCACTAGTTTTGATTTACTGTTATTTAAATAATATAATGATTTTAATAAATATACAGAATCATTATATATTGGTTTAGAATCTGATTCATTACAAGCAACACTTAAATTTTTATCGTGATTCAATTTTGGATATGGTTTGTAACGATTAGCCATTATAATAAAATGTTTAGTTAAACTTGTTAAAATATTTATTTATAACTGAAGAAAATATAAAATATCTACAGCTTATATACTCTAATCCCCCCTCCCACTCCAAAATTATTAAAATTTTCAGCCTTATTCATTATCGCTAACTTCTAACTCTTCATTTGTCATTATCCATTCTAAAGAATCCATAGTTTCATAACCCTGATCTGATGACCCTAATAGAAACGCTAAACCGTTTCTAAAATCTCTGTAAAAAGTATTCTTGTGTGTAACATATCTATTATAAAATTGAAACTCATCAAACATATTAAAATCTAATATTAAATAACACTCTAACCCACAATTTAATTTCAAATCTATACATAAATTAAATTCATTTGCTATATGTAATACATGTAAATAAACTACATAAATATTATCAATTAAACCTGTTAGTACTAATTTCGAACATCCAATAAAAGGTCGACAATTTATATTAATATTTACTAACTTAGGTAAAATAAAAATATTATCTCCTTCATTCAACTCAAATAATAAGCGACTGCTAAAACTTTTCATATACATTATAATATATTGATTCAAACTTTAAAGCTAAAAATTATATGTAATATCAGATACACGTAACATATAACGCTAATTTAAAAATCAATCCCAATTTTCTTCTTCTTCTTCCTTTAATGAATTCAATGAAACAGAAAAACTTATTTCATTTTCATTTTTAAAATAATCAAATTTATTAAGTTTGACTTTTACTTTTAAATCATACTTTTCAATTTTTCTTAATTTTTCTTATTTTGAATAAAAAGTATGATTAAACTGATCAAGCCAATATACGTTTTTAACCAAATTTAAATCTATAACTTTATCAATAAAATGTAATTGCAAATAGCGTAATTTATGTAATGTATTTGCACTATATGTATCTTCAAAATATCCTGTTTCTAATGCTCTTAATATATTTTTAAAATGTTCATGTTGTGCGTCTGATATTATAATATATTTTAGCTCATATTTTTCTTTTAAATTTAACTCTAATTTTGCTACTTTACTGATTGATTCACCTAATATTTTTAATCTATAGAAATTATTAACAAGATGATATTCACTACATTCACTTGCCCGCTGCTTTCTATAATAAAGGCATAACTATAAATAAAATTATATAAATAACTAAATTTTTTAATTGGTAAAACATATAATAAAAAAAACTAACCTGTAATCCAGATTCTGCTATTTTCGGACTTATAAGTGTCATCTGAATACAGGTATACACAACACAAAAAGTTGTAGTTATCTAAAGACATTTTAAAACTTATATTATTATTATTAATATAAACAGTTACTACTAAATTAAGTTGTTTTAATACATTTAATAAAAAATTAACTTACAAAGTTATATCAATCTATAGGGTAGTAATTAATGACAATGGGACATGGAACAAAACAGCAATGGGTATCTGTAGACATTTTAAAACTGCTACTTAACTAAATTACATTTAGCTAAAATATATAAATTAATATAAAAAAAAGTACTCACCAAAATGTATTCACTTAAAAATTACTTTCAAACTGTATAATACAATTAAGAGACACTTAAAATATGTCAATATACGTAAACTGTTAACATAATTAAACTGAATGATCTAAGCATGCGTAACGATTTTTATACTATAACTTATAAAAATTAAACTAGTGCCGCAATCCATTAAAATATATTTGCCCTATTTTAAATGTTTTTCTCACCTGCAACCCACATTTATATAATATTATTATATATAAAAAAATTATTTTAAAAAAATATATATTTTTTTTTTTTTTCTTGCTTGAATTTATTTCACACAATTGTTGCCTCTTGGTTAAGCTTTTAGTCAAAAATTGATTATCTCTTACGGTTCAAGAGATATAGCGACTTTTTACTAAAATCAACCATTTAAAAAAAAAAAAAAAATTATTCTGAACCGCCTCCACTATTAAAATACAACTCACAAACTCATTTCAAAAAATTTGTTATATTTCAATATTCCGGATATAACAATATATAATTATTAAATAAACGCTTAAACAAAATAATATTTGTAACATTTTGCTAATTATTTTTTTAATTTATTATGCATTTTAATTATTATGCATTGCATTGTTATTACATTTTTCCTTGACTTTTAATAAAATTCCTTATACGGATATGCAACTATTAGGCATTGATTAGATAGATTAAATCACAATAACAATTTTTAATAAGGAGATGAAATTATTCAGTCAGATACATTGTATCGTACTATTATATATAATTAAACACTGTTATTGTAATTGTTATTCAGATCAGATAATTATAGATCAGAATAACAATTCCTAATAAGAAGATGAAATTATTTATGGTAATTGATTATTTATGGTAAATAAAAAGTAAAGATTACTTTAATGACATTGAATGTTATGCATTTAAATGAGCTCAATTAGATACATTGTACATACATTGTATCTTATAAATACACTGTTATAAATAATTAAACACTGTTATTGTAATTGTTATTGTTATAATCTATATTTAACAATTCTTAAAAATATATAACGCAAATTATACTATACCCTTTCATGTGTAACCCCACCATGTGTAATATAACGTCATTATAACATATAACTAACATTTTCGCACCTATTACGTCATCAATTTATAACCAATAATAAGAAATATGCTAATATGATCTTATACTGACTGCATCCACAGCTACATCGAGGATACGAACATAAACTATTGGCTTCCGGAAATTGACGAAGAATGCAATAATTATGGTCATATCTTCTACACCAATACCAACACACACATAATAATTAATATCGCTATCTCACTCTTTACCACTACTGCTTTCTCACTCTTAACCTTGGATATTGTAGAGAATGTACCAACAGATAATTGCTGTAATGACGTCATCATCTTCTAAACCAATAGAAATATATCCTATACATGGCATTTGATCATATGACCTTAATGCATCCCCACCCTTACCCCCTTTTACATTCTACCAAGTCTAGCCACGCCCCCTCTGCATATCGTTACCTAAATGCATCCCCACCCCAATAATTTCTAACTCAACTTCTAAACTGTCTCAGAACCGGCTTTGTAACACTACTACTGTGTTTTTCACTCAAAAGGTTGTGTAAACGTATGTTTTTCACTGAAAAGGTTGTGTTAGACGATAATGTGATCCTTATAGGTGCAAATAGTAGAGAACAACTAGAAAGCCCTTCTCGACCTGCTAAAGATAAAATCTGTAGTTTCTTAAAGCTACAAAGCTACGAATCAAATACGGTAACAATGAATGATAAACTTGTAACACACCTTGCGCGTGTCACAAGGACGGAATGGAGCCCAAACTCGGCAACTATTCCGACACTTTACAAGGGGGCATTTATGCTAATGGTTGTGTATAGTGCTTCGGCATGGTACCACAGGATCAATCCTCCGGATCCTCCATGCAAAGAACAATGTTATTGACGATGACGCGTTGTTGCAGAACTGTATCTACAGAAGTAGTGCAGGTGATATCGGGGACAATTTCTTTAGATTTAAAAATAACTCATGCACTCACTCAAGTACAAACTGCGTTAGAACTAAAAAAATCAAATTTTGATGATTTAAAGTTAATGCGACAAATTTCGAGGATTTAAAGTTATTGCGGCTGTAGGATAAAAGTCTGGAGACGATACCAAATGTATTGCCAAAGAGATTAATGCATATATGCATAAGCTCTGGCAAGACAGATAGGACTTAATAGAAAAAGGAAGACCTACGTATTGGTTTACAAGGACGTTAATATTGCTTTGCAACACATGTGATCTTTATCTACTATGTGTGTGATCGGCTCCTGCTACTCTAGGTGAAAAAAGTGATCAAAATTAAAAAATTAATTACGGAAAAAAATTAAATAAATTATATGAATACTTTTTCAAACGAAAAGTATTTAGGTTTGTTTTAAATTTGTGTTAATTTACCCTAAACAAAGTGTTTTTACAAAAGTTTGACAGTTGGACACCATTGGTAAAAACGAATTTTTCATTACGCGTACACGCGGTCTTATAAACACAACCTCAAAATTGTAACTTGTTGTTTGATATAAGACATTTATAAGTGCGATAGGCAAAAAAAGTAATAATAATTAGGTTAGTGTTAGTGCTAAAACATCAAGTGGTTAAGAAATTCAAGAAATCTGTAGAGCTATATAAGGAAGACCTCATATAAACACTACAAATATACGGAAGACAAAAGGTTGCCGCCCACTATCAAGTAAGATTAACATTAACATTAACTATAAATAAGATGAAAGCATAAGATATAGTTTATATAAATGCGTGTTTCAAATAATAAAGAGTGTGTATTAATTGTTACAAGTGATTAAGTGAACATTATATGCGGTTTTCTTGGAAATAGTGATTGATCGTTCATAAACAATCAATGGTAACAAACAAATGGTAAGTAAGTAGGCTTAAGTACAAGTATGTACATAAGATATTTATAGAAATTAAGTGTGCCTTTGATAATGTCTGGTGGCCAAGTGACCGTCAAAGAATTAGGCCGGCAAAAACCTCTAGGTACGTCTACTGCGCTATGGAGAACTATTTTCATTGTCAAACAATAATTTTACAAACCGATTACTGTTCCATAAAAAGGCAACTATCTAAAAGTTGTCCT
Source organism: Panorpa germanica (assembly GCA_963678705.1). Classification (NCBI taxonomy): domain Eukaryota; kingdom Metazoa; phylum Arthropoda; class Insecta; order Mecoptera; family Panorpidae; genus Panorpa; species Panorpa germanica. The sequence continues at coordinate 329,004 of CAVMBN010000181.1, forward strand.
CAGCAATCCGTAATGGGGCCTGAGCTCTGGAACATGGTGTTCGACGAGAAATGTGTTTCTCACTAGAAAGGTTGTGCAATCGTATGTTTTGCCAACGATAATGTGATCCTTATCGGTGCAAATAGTAGAGAACAACTAGAAAGCCGTTCTCGACCTGCTATAGATAAAATCTGTAGTTTCTTGAAGCTACAAAGCTACGAAACAAATACGGTAACAACGAATGATAAACTTGTAACACACCTTGCGCGTGTCACAAGGATGAAATGGAGCTTAAACTCGGCAACTATGCCGACACTATACAAGAGGGCATTCATGCTAATGGTTGTGTATAGTGCTTCGGCATAGTACAACAGGATCAATCTTCCGGATCCTTCATGCAAAGAACTATGTTAATGACGATGACGCGTTGTTGCAGAACTGTATCTACAGAAGTGGTGCAGGTGATATCAGGGACAATTTCTTTAGATTTAAAAATCACTCATGCACTTACTCAAGTACAAATTACGCTAGAACAAAAAAAATCGAATTTTGATGATTTAAAGTTAATGCGACAAATTTCGAGGAATTAAAGTTAATGCGGCTGTAGGATAAAAGTCTGGAGACGATACCAAATGTATTGCCATAGAGATTAATGCATATATGCATAAGCTCTAGCAAGACAGATGGGACTTAATAGAATAAGGAAGAACTACGTATTGGTTTACAAGGACGTTAATATTGCTTTGCAACACATGTGGTCCCTATCTACTATGTGTGTGATCGGCTCCTGCTACTTTAGGTGAAAAAAGTGATTAAAAGTGAGAAATTAATTACGGAAAAAAATTAAATAAATTATATGAATACTCTTTATAACGTAAAGTATTTAAGTTGGTTTTAAATTTATGTTAATTTACCCTAAACAAAGCGTTTTTACAAAAGATTGACAGTTGGAAACCAGTGTTAAAAACGAATTTTTCATTACGCGTACACGCAATCTTATAAACATAACCTTAAAATTGTAACATTGTTGTTTGATATAAGACATTAATAAGTGCGATAGACAAAAAAAGTGATAATAATTAGGTTAGTGTTAGTGCTAAAACATCAAGTGGTTAAGAAATTCAAGAAATCTGTAGAGCTATATAAGGAAGACCTTATATAAACACTACAAATATACGGAAGACAAAAGGTTGCCGCCCACTATCAAGTAAGTCGATTAACAATAACTATAAATAATATTAAAACATAAGAAGTAGTTTATATAAATGCGTGTTTCAAATAATAAAAAAAATGTGTATTAATTGTTATAAGTGATTAAGTAAACAATATATGCGGTTTTCTTGGAAATAGTCAATGATCGTTTATGAACAATCAATGGTAACAAACAAATGGTAAGTAAGTAGGCTTAAGTACAAGTAAGTGCATGAGATATTTATAGAAATTCAGTGTGCATTTATTAATGTCTGGTGGTCAAGTGACCTTTAAAGAATTAGGTCGGCAAAAACCTCTAGGTACGTCAACTGCGCTATGGAGAACTATTTTCATTTTCAAACATTAATATTACAAACCGATTACCATTTTATGAAAAGGCAACTATCTAAAGGTTGTCCTCAGCGATCCGTAATGGGGCCTGAGCTCTGGAACATGGTATTCGACGAGAACTGTGTTTCTTACTCGAAAGGTTGTGTAAATGTATGTTTTGCCGACGATAAAGTGATCCTTATCGGTGCAAATAGTAGAGAACAACTAGAAAGCCGTTCTCGACCTGCCATAGATAAAATCTGTAGTTTCTTAAAGCTACGAAACAATTACGGTAACAACAAATGATAAACTTGTAACACACCTTGCGCGTGTCACAAGGACAGAATGGAGCTTAACCTCGGTAACTATGCCAACACTTAACAAGAGGGCATTTATGCCAATGGCTGTGTATTGTGCAACGGCATGGTACCACAGGATAAATCTTCTCGATCCTCCATGCAAAGAACTATGTTATTGACAACGACGCGTTGTTGCAGAACTGTATCTACAGAAGTGGTGCAGGTAATATCGAGGACAATTCCTTTAGATTCAAAAGTCACTCATGCACTCACTCAAGTACAAATTACGCTAGAACTGAAAAAATCAAATTTTGATGATTCAAAGTTATTGCGAAGAGTTAATGCGGCTGTATGATAAAAGTCTGGAGACGATATTAATTGTATTGCCACAGAGATGAATGCATATATGCATAAGCTCTGGCAAGACAAATGGGACTTAATAGAAAAAGGAAGACCTACGTATTGGTTTACACGGACGTTATTATTGCTTTGCAACACAAGTGGTCCCTATCTACTATGTGTGTAATCGGCTCCTGCTACTTTAGGTGAAAAAAGTGATTAAAAGTGAGAAATTAATTACGGAAAAAAATTAAATAAATTATATGAATACTTTTTCAAACGAAAAGTATTTAAGTTTGTTTTAAATTTGTGTTAATTTACCCTAAACAATGAGTTTTCACAAAAGTTTGACATTTGGAAACCAGTGTTAAAAACGAATTTATCGTTGTTTAATAAAAGACATTAATAAGTGCGATAGACAAAAAAAGTGATAATAATAAGGTTAGTGTTAGTGCTAAAACATCAAGTGGTTAAGAAATTCAATAAAGCTGTTGAGCTATATAGGGAAGACCTCATATAAACACTACAAATATACGGAAGACAAAAGGTTGCCGCCCACTATCAAGTAAGTCGATTAACATTAACTGTAAATAATATTAAAACATATGAATTAGTTTATATAAATGCGTGTTTCAAATGATAAAGAGAGTGTAATAATTGTTATAAGTGATTAGGTGAACAATATATGCGGTTTTCTTGGAAATAGTGATTGATCGTTTATGAACAATCAATTGTAACAAACAAATGGTAAGTAAGTAGGCATAAGTACAAGTATGTACATGAGATATTTATATAAATTCAGTGTGCCTTTGATAATGTCTGGTGGAGAAGTGACCTTCAAAGAATTAGACCGGCAAAAATCTCTAGGTACGTCTACTGCGCTATGGAGAACTATTTTCATTGTCAAACATTAATTTTACAAACCGATTACCGTTCCATGAAATGGCAACTATCTAAAGGTTGTCCTCATCGATTCGTAATGTGGCCGGAGCTCTGGAACATGGTATTCGACGAGAACTGTGTTTTTCACTCGAAAGGTTGTGTACACGTATGTTTTGCCGACGATAATGTGATCCTTATCGGTGCAAATAGTAGAATACAACTATAAAGACGTTCTCGACCTGCTATAGAAAAAATCTGTAGTTTCTTGAAGCTACAAAGCTACGAAACAAAAACGGTAACAACGAATAAAAAACTTGTAACACACCTTGCGCGTGTCACAAGGACGGAATGGAGCTTAAACTCGGGAACTATGCCGACACTATACAAGGGGGCATTTATGCCAATGGTTGTGTATAGTGCTGCGGCATTGTACCACAGGATCAATCTTCCGGTTCCTCTATGCAAAGAACTATGTTATTGACGATGACGCGTTGTTACAGAACTGTATCTACAGAAGTGGTGCAGGTGATATCGGGGACAGTTTCTTTAGATTTAAAAATCACACATGCTAGAACTAAAAAAATCGAATTTTTAAGATTTAAAGTTAATGCGACAAATTTTGAGGATTTAAAGTTAATGCGGCTGTAGGATAAAAGTCTGGAGACGATACCAAATGTATTGCCAAAGAGATAAATGCATATAAGCATAAGCTCTGGCAATACAGATGGGACTCAATAAAAAAAGTAAGACCTACGTATTGGTTTACAAGGACGTTAATATTGCTTTGCAACACATGTGGTCCTATCTACTATGTGTGTGATCGGCTCCTGTTACTTTAGGTGAAAAATGTGATCAAAATTAAGAAATTAATTACGGAAAAAAATAAATAAATTATATGAATACTTTTTCTAACAAAAAGTATTTAAGTTTGTTTTAAATTTGTGTTAATTTACTCTAAACAAAGTGTTATTACAAAAGTTTGACAGTTGGAAACCAGTGTTAAAATGAATTTTTCATTACGCGTACACGCGGTTTTATAAACATAACCCCAAAATTGTAACTTTGTTGTTTGATATAAGACATTAATAAGTGCGATAGACAAAAACAGTGATAACAATTAGGTTATTAGGGTTAGTGCTAAAACATCAAGTGGTTAAGAAATTCCAGAAATCTGTAGAGCTATATAAGGAAGACCTTATATAAACACTACAAATATACGGAATACAAAAGGTTGCCGCCCACTATTAAGTAACTCGATTAACATTAACTATAAATAATATTAAAACATAAGAATTAGTTTATATAAATGCGTGTTTTAAATAAAAAAGAGAGTGTATTAATTGTTATAACTGATTAGGTAAACAATATATGCGGTTTTCTTGAAAATAGTGATTGATCGTTCATGAACAATCAATGGTAACAAACAAATGGTAAGTAAGTAAGCTTAAGAACAAGTATGTACATGAGATATTTATAGAAGTTTTATTCAGTGTGCCTTTGATACTGTCTGGTGGCCAAGTGACCTTCAAAGAATTAGGCCGGCAAAAACCTCTAGGTACGTCTACTGCGCTATGGAGAACTATTTTTATTGTCGAACAATAAATTTACAAATCGATTACCGTTCCAAGACAAGTCAACTATCTAAAGGTTGTCCTCAGCGATCCGTAATAAAACCTGAGCTCTGGAACTTGGTATTCGACGAGAACTTTGTTTCTCACTCGAAAGGTTGTGTAATCGTATGTTTTGCCAACGATAATGTGATCCTTATCGGTGCAAATAGTAGAGAACATCTAGAAAGCCGTTCTCGACCTGCTATAGATTAAATCTGTAGTTTCTTGAATCTACAAAGCTACGAAACAAATACGGTAACAACGAATAATAAACTTGTAACACACCTTGCGCGTATCACAAGGACGGAATGGAGCTTAAACTTGGCAACTATGCCGACACTATACAAGGGCCATTTATGCCAATTGTTGTGTATAGACAAAAAAAGTGATAATAATTAGGTTAGTGTTAGTGCTAAAACATCAAGTGGTTAAGGAATTTAAGAAATCTGTAGAGCTATATAGGGAAGACCTCATATAAACACTAAAAATATACGGAAGACAAAAGGTTGCCGCCTACTATCAAGTAAGTCGATTACCATTAACTATAAATAATAATAAAACATAAGAATTAGTTTTTATAAATGCGTGTTTCAAATAATAAAGAGAGTGTATTAATTGTTATAAGTGAATAAGTTAACAATATATGCGGTATTCTTGAAAATAGTGATTGATCGTTCATGAACAATCAATGGTAACAAACAAATAATAAATAAGTAGGCTTAAGAACAAGTATGTACATGAGATATTTATAGAAATTCAGTGTGCCTTTGATACTGTCTGGTGGCCAAGTGACCTTCAAAGAATTAGACCGGCAAACACCTCTAGGTACGTCTACTGCGCTATGGAGAACTATTTTCATTGTCAATCATTAATTTTACAAACCGATTACCCTTCCATAAAAAGGCAACTATCTAAAGGTTGTCCTTAGCGATCCGTAATGGGGCCTGAGCTCTGGAATATGGTATTCGACGAGAACTTTGTTTCTCACTCGAAAGGTTGTGTAAACGTATGTTTTGCCAACGATAATATGATCCTTATCGGTGCAACAAGTAGAGAACAACTAGAAAGCCGTTCTCGACCTGCTATAGATAAAATCTGTAGTTTCTTGAAGCTACAATGCTACGAAACAAATATGGTAACAACGAATGATAAACTTGTAACACACCTTGCGCGTGTCACAAGGACGGAATGGAGCTTAAACTCGGCAACTATGCCGACACTATACAAGGGGGCATTTATGCCAATTGTTGTGTGTAGACAAAAAAAGTGATAATAATTAGGTTAGTGTTAGTGCTAAAACATCAAGTGGTTAAGGAATTCAAGAAATCTGTAGAGCTATATAAGGAAGACCTCATATAAACACTACAAATATACGGAAGACAAAAGGTTGCCGCCCACTATCAAGTAAGTCGATTATCATTAACTATAAATGTAGTATATTTTCTACATTTGTAGTTTAGAATTGCAACCATCCCGGTTGACGCCTACAATGTGTAGTATAGAATCTAAACCAATACTGTTAAAACAATCATTTGCAGTGTAAGATAACAATATAGTTTATTTTAAACGAGTAAACACATAATTTGAATATTAATAGTTCATTTAATTATTCCACGTAGTTATACAATTACATCTGAATAAAGCGAATTAATCAAAATAAAGTTCACAAAGATAATTTCACTTGATTAAAATACAATACTTAAATTTAGTGTCCTTTTACAATGTTTTTGCGTGCAACACGTAATACGCAGTTTCGATAGTTCATAGTTAACAAACACAATGGTTTAACAATGATAAATACACCCTAGTAATTAACATTACATTTGTATGCACAACTCTACTATTAACGCTGACAACAATAACAACTATTACACACAGTAATAAAGTTAACTGGATTTCAATTCACAAATAATAATAACACTCGTTAATATATCTATTTTGTTGAATTAACTTAAAACATCATACACTCTGTGTATCTCTGTTGATCGCCATTTTACAATCTAGTCTATACTTTACGATAATCAAATGTTATAACTAATAACAATGATTACTATTTTCCAATCTAGTCCATATTACACGATAATCAAATATTATAACTAATAACATTGATCACTGTTTAAATGATATTAACACCCGTTAATATTACTTAAACTCACAAAATAACAGCACTATACAAACTTATGTATTCTACTTGTCGCCATTTTCTCTAACTGTTGCTTGTACCACAAGTGCCACACTCTACGTGTCGTCATCTCTTTAGCCAGCGAACGTGGTTCTGATGCGTTCTCCTTTGGCGTTCACTTTGGCGTTCACTAAGCATGTTCTAGCGAACGGCTTAGAGGGTCTGCAAGCAGTTCTTTTAAAGCATTCAAATATCTCTCGATCTTAGCAAAGATCTTAACCTATTCTACAGTTTTCTTATTATTACTATTTCTTAAAACTAATAATATTTAAACTTAAACTAATCTTAAAAAATATCCCACATAAATAATATTAAAACATAAGAATTAGTTTATGTAAATGCGTGTTTTAAATAATAAGGAGTGTGTATTATATGTTATAAGTGATTAAGTGAACAATATATGCGGTTTTCTTGGAAATAGTGATTGATCGTTTATGAACAATCAATAATTACAAACAAATAGTAAGTAAGTAGGCTTAAGTACAAGGATGTACATGAGATATTTATATAAATTCAGTGTGCCTTTGATAATGTCTGGTGGCCAAGTGACCTTTAAAGAATTAGACCGGCAAAAACCTCTAGGTACGTCTACTGCGCTATGAAGAACTATTTTCATTGTCGAACATTAATTTTACAAACCGATTACCGTTCCATGAAAAGGCAACTATCTAAAGGTTGTCCTCAGCGATCCGTAATGGGGCCTAAACTCTGAAACATGGTATTCGACGAGAACTATGTTTCTTACTCGAAAGGTTGTGTAAACGTATGTTTTGCCAACGATAATGTGATTCTTATCAGTGCAAATAGTAGAGAACAACTAGAAAGCCGTTCTTGACCTGATATAGATAAAATCTGTAGTTTCATGAAGCTACAAAGCTACGAAACAAATATGGTAACAACGAATGATAAACTTGTAACACACCTTGCGCGTGTCACAAGGACGGAATGGAGCTTAAACTCGGCAACTAAGCCGACACTTTACAAGGGGGCATTCATGCCAATGGTTGTGTAGAGTGCATCGGCATAGCACCACAGGATCAATCTTCCGGATCCTCCATGCAAAGAACTATGTTATTGACGATGACGCGTTATTGCAAAACTTTATCTACAGAAGTGGTGCAGGTGATATCGGGAACAATTTCTTTAGATTTAAAAATCACTTATGCACTCACTCAAGTACAAATTACGCTAGAACTAAAAAAATCAAATTTTGATGATTTAAGGTTAATGCGACAAATTTCGAGGATTTTAAGTTAATGCGGCTGTAGGATAAAATTCTGGAGACGATACCAAATGTATTGCCAAAGAGATGAATGCATATATGCATAAGCTCTGGCAAGACAGATGGGACTTACTAAAAAAAGAAAGACCTACGTATTGGTTTACAAGGACGTTAATATTGCTTTGCAACACAAGTGGTCCCTATCTACTATGTGTGTGATCGGCTCCTGCTACTTTAGGTGAAAAAAGTGATTAAAAGTGAGGAATTAATTACGGAAAAAAATTAAATAAATTATATGAATACTTTTTCTAACGAAAAGTATTCAAGTTTATTTTAAATTTGTGTTAATTTACCCTAAACAAAGTGTATTTACAAAAGTTTGACAAATGGAAATCAGTGTTAAAAACGAATTTTTCATTACGCGTACACCCGGTCTTATAAACATAACCTCAAAATTGTAACTTTGTTGTTTGATATAAGACATTAATAAGTGTGATAGACAAAAACAGTGATAATAATTAGGATAGTGTTAGTGCTAAAACATTAAGTGTTGAAGAAGTTTAAGAAATCTGTGGAGCTATATAAGGAAGACCTCATATAAACACTACAAATTTACGGAAGACAAAAGGTTGCCGCCCACTATCAAGTAAGTCAATTAACAATAACTATAAATAATATTAAAATATAAGAACTAGTTTATATAAATGCGTGTTTCAAATAATAAAGAGAGTGTATTAATTGTTATAAGGGATAAGGTAAACAATATATGCGGTTTTCTTGAAAATAGTGATTGGTCGTTCATGAACAATCAATGGTAACAAACAAATGGTAAGTAAGTAGGCTTAAGAACAAGTATGTACATGAGATATTTATAGAAATTCAGTGTGCCTTTAATAAAGTCTGGTGGCCAAGTGACCTTCAAAGAATTAGGCCTGCAAGAACCTCTAGGTACGTCTACTGCGCTATGGAGAACTATTTTCATTGTCGAACATTAATTTTACAAACCGATTACAGTTCCATAAAAAGGCAAATATCTAAAGGGTGTCCTCAGCGATTCGTAATGGGGCCTGAGCTCTGAAACATGGTATTCGACGAGAACTGTGTTTCTCACTCGAAAGGTTGTGTAAACGTATGTTTTGCCGACGATAATGTGATTCTTATCGGTTCAAATAGTAGAGAACAACTAGAAAGCTGTTCTTGACCTGCTGTAGGTAAAATCTGTAGTTTCTTAAAGCTACAAAGCTATGAAACAAATACGGTAACAACGAATGATAAACTTGTAACACACCTTGCGCGTGTTACAAGGACGGAATAGAGCTAAACTCGGCAACTATGCCGACACTATACAAGGGGGCATTTTTGCCAATGGTTGTGTATAGTGCTTCGGCATGGTACCACAGAATCAATCTTCCGGATCCTCCATGCAAGGAACTATGTTATTGACGTTAACGCGTTGTTGCAGAACTGTATCTACAGAAGCAGTGCAGGTGATATCGGCGACAATTTCTTTAGATTTAAAAATCACTTATGCACTCACTCAAGTACAAACTACGCTAGAACTAAAGAAATCAAATTTTGATGATTTAAAGGTAATGCGACAAATTTCGAGGATTTAAAGTTAATGCGGCTGTAGGATAAAAGTCTGGAGACGATACCAAATGTATTGCCAAAGAGATGAATGCATATATGCATATGCTCTGGCAAGACAGATTGGACTTAATAGAAAAAGGAAGACCTACGTATTGGTTTACAAGGACGTTAATATTGCTTTGCAGCACAAGTGGTCCCTATCTACTATGTGTGTGATCGGCTCCTGCTACTTTAAGTGAAAAGAGTGATTAAAAGTAAGAAATTAATTACGAAAAAAAATTAAATAAATTATATGAATACTTTTTCTAACGAAAAGTATTTAAGTTTGTTTTAAATTTGTGTTAATTTACCCTAAACAAAGTGTTTTTACAAAAGTTTGACAGTTGGAAACCAGTGTTAAAAACGAATTTTATATTACGCGTACACGCGGTCTTATAAACATGACCTTAAAATTGTAACTTTGTTGTTTGATATAAGACATTAATAAGTGCGATAGACAAAAACAGTGATAATAATTAGGTTAGTGTTAAAGCTAAAACATTAAGTGGTAAAGGAATTCAAGAAATCTGTAGGGCTATATAAGGAAGACCTCATATAAACACTACAAATATACGGAAGACAATAGGTTGCCGCCCACTATTAAGTAAGTAGATTAACAGTAATTATAAATAATATTAAAACATAAGAATTAGTTTATATAAATACGTATTTCAAATAATAAAGAGAGTGTATTGTTTGTTATCAGTGATTTAATGAACAATATATGCGGTTTTCTTGAAAATAGTGATTGATCGTTTATGAACAAAAAATGGTAACAAACAAATGGTAAGTAAGTAGGCTTAAGAACAAGTATGTACATGAGATATTTATAGAAATTCAGTGTGCCTTTGATAATGTCTGGTGGCCAAGTGACCTTCAAAGAGCTAGGCCGGCAAAACCTCTAGGTACGTCTACTGCGCTATAAAGAACTATTTTCTCTGTCGAACATGAATTTTACAAATCGATTACCGTTTCATGAAAAGGAAACAATCTAAAGGTTGTCCTCAGCGATCCGTAATTGGGCCTGAGCTCTGGAACATGGTATTCGACTAAAACTGTGTTTCTCACTCAAAAGGTTGTGTAAACGTATGTTTTGCCGACGATAATGTGATCCTTATCAGTGCAAATATTAGAGAACAACTAGAAAGCCGTTCTCGACCTGCTATGGACAAAATCTGTACTTTCTTGAAGCTACAAAGCTACGAAACAAATACGGTAACAACGAATGATAAACTTGTAACACACCTTGCGTGTGGATAAAATCTGTACTTTCTTGAAGCTACAAAGCTACTAAACAAATACGGTAACAACGAATGATAAACTTGTAACACACCTTGCGCGTGTCACAAGAACGGAATGAAGCTTAAACTCGGCAACTATGCCGACACTATACAAGGGGGCATTTATGCCAATGGTTGTGTGTTGTGCTTCGGCATGGTACTACAGGATTATTCTTCCGGATCTTTTATGCAAAGAACTATGTTATTGACGATGACGCGTTGTTGCAGAACTGTATCTACAGAAGTGGTGCAGGTGATCTCGGGGACAGTTCTTTTAGATTTAAAAATCACTTATGCATTTACTTAAGTACAAACTACGCTAGAACTGAAAAAATCAAATTTTGATGAATTAAAGTTAATGCGACAAATATCGATTATTTAAAGTTAATGCGGCAGTAGGATAAAAGTATGGAGACGATACCAAATGTATTGGCAAAGAGATGAATGCATATATGCATAAGCTCTGGCAAGACAAATGAAACTTAATAGAAAAAGGAAGACCTACGTATTGGTTTACATGGACGTTAATATTGCTTTGCAACACAAGTGGTCCCTATCTACTATGTGTGTGATCAACTCCTGCTACTTTAGGTGAAAAAGTAATTAAAAGTGAGAAAATAATTATGGAAAAAAATTAAATAAATTATATGAATACTTTTTCTAACAAAAAGTATTGAAGTTTGTTTTAAATTTGTGGTAATTTACCCTAAACAAAGTGTTTTTACAAAAGTTTGACAGTTGGAAAGCAGTGTTAAAAACATATTTTTCTTTACGCGTACACGCGGTCTTATAAACATAACCTCAAAATTGTAACTTTGTAGTTTAATATAAGCCATTAATAAGTGCGATAGACAAAAAAAGTGATAATAATTAGGTTAGTGTTAGTGCTAAAACATCAAGTGGTTAAGAAATTAAAGAAATCTGTAGAGCTATATAAGGAAGACCTCATATAAACACTACAAATATACGGAAGACAAAAGGTTGCTGCCAACTATCAAGTAAGTCGATTAACATTAACTATAAATAATATTAAAACATAAGAATTAGTTTATATAAATGCGTGTTTGAAATAATAAAGAGAGTGTATTAATTGTTATAAGTGATTAAGTGAACAACATATGCGGTTTTCTTGAAAATAGTGATTGATCGTTCTTGAACAATCAATTGTAACAAACAAATGGTAAGTAAGTAGGCTTAAGTACAAGTATGTACATGAGATATTTATAGAAATTCAGTGTGCTTTTGATAATGTCTGGTGGCCAAGTGACCTTCAAAGAATTAGGCCGGCAAAAACCTCTAGGTACGTCTACTGCGCTATGGAGAACTATTTTCATTGTCGAACAATAATTTTACAAACCGATTACCGTTCCATAAAAAGGCATCTATCTAAAAATTGTCCTCAGCGATCCGTAATTGGGCCTGAGCTCACCTTGCGCGTGTCACAAGGATGGAATGGAGCTCAATCTCGGCAACTATGCCGACACTATACAAGGGGGCATTTATGCTAATGGTTGTGTATTGTGCTTCAGCATGGTACCACAAAATCAATCTTTCGGATCCTCCATGCAAAAAACTATGTTATTGACGATGACGCGTTGTTGCAGAACTGTATCTACAGAAGTGGTGCTGGTGATATCGGGTACAATTCTTTTAGATTTAAATATCACTTATGCACTTACTCAAGTACAAATTACGCTAGAACTAAAAAAAACAAATTTTGATGATTTAAAGTTAATGCGACAAATTTCGAGGATTTAAAGTTAATGCGGCTGTAGGATAAAATTCTGGAGACGATACCAAATGTATTGCCAATGAGATGAATGCATATATGCATAAGCTCTGGCAAGACAGATATGATTTAATAGAAAAAGGAATACCTACGTATTGGTTTACAAGGACGTTAATATTGCTTTGCAACACAAGTGGTCCCTATTTACTATGTGTGTGATCGGCTCCTGCTACTTTAGGTGAAAAATGTGATTAAAAGTGAGAAATTAATTACGGAAAGAAATTAAATAAATTATTTGAATACTTTTTCTAACGAAAAGTATTTAAGTTTGTTTGAAATTTGTGTTAATTTACCTTAAACAAAGTGTTTTTACAAAAGTTTGACAGTTGGAAACCAGTGTTAAAAACGAATTTTTCATTACGCGTAAACGCGGTCTTATAAACATAACCTCAAAATTGTAACTTTGTTGTTTGACATTAGACATTATTAAGTGCGATAGACAAAAAAGTGATAATAATTAGGTTAGTGTTAGTGCTAAAACATCAAGTGGTTAAGAAATTGATAAAATCTGTAGAGCTCATTAGGAAGATCTCATATAAACACTACAAATATACAGAAGACAAAAGGTTGCCGCCCACTATCAAGTGAGTCAATTAACAATAACCATAAATAATAATAAAACATAAGAATTAGTTTATATAAATGCGTGTTTCAAAAAAAAAAGAGAGTGTATTAATTGTTATAAGTGATTAAGTGAACAATATATGCGGTTTTCTTGGAAATAGTGATTGATCGTTCATGAACAATCAATGGTAACAAACAAATTGTAAGTAAGTAGGCTTAAGTACAAGTATGTACATGAGATATTTGTAGAAATTAGGTGTGCCTATATTAATGTCCGGTGCCAAGTGACCTTTAAAGAATTAGGCCGGCAAAAACCTCTAGGTACGTCTAGAACTATTTTCATTGTCGAACAATAATTTTACAAACCGATTACCGTTTCATAAAAAAGCAACTGTCTAAAGGTTGTCCTCAGCGATCTGTAATGGGGCCTGAGCTCTGGAACATGGTATTTGACGAGAACTGTGTTTCTTACTCGAAAGGTTGTGTAAACGTATGTTTTGCTGATGATAATGTGACCCTTATTGGTGCAAATAGTAGAGAACAACTAGATAGCTGTTCTCGAGCTGCTATAGATAAAATCTGTAGTTTCTTAAAGCTACAATGCTGCGAAACAAATACGGTAACAACGAATGATAAACTTGTAACACACCTTGCGTGATTGCTTAAACTCGGCTACTATGCCGACACTATACAAGGGGGCATTTATGCTAATGGTTGTGTATTGTGCTTCGGCATGGTACCACAGAATCAATCTTCCGGATCCTCTATGCAAAGAACTATGTTATTGACGATGACGTGTTGTTGCAGAACTGTATCTACAGAAGTGGTGCAGGTGATATCGGGGACAATTCCTTTAGATTTAAAAATCACTCATGCACTTACTCAAGTACAAATTACGCTAGAACTGAAAAAATTAAATTTTGATGATTTAAAGTTAATGCGACAAATTTCGAGAATCCGGCTGTAGGATAAAAGTCTGTAGACGATACCAAATGTATTGTTAAAGAGATGAATACATATATGCATAAGCTCTGCCAAGATAGATGGGACCTAATAAAAAAAGGAAGACCCACGTATTGGTTTGCAAGGACATTAATATTGCTTTGCAACAAAAGTGGTCCCAATCTACTATGTGAAAAAAGTGATTAAAAGTAAAAAATTAATTACGGAAAATAATTAAATAAATTATATGAATACTTTTTCTAACAAAAAGTATTTAAGTTTGTTTTAAATTTGTGTTAATTTACCCTAAACAAAGTGTTTTTACAAAAGTTTTACAGTTGGAAACCAGTGTTAAAAATGAATTTTTCATTACGCGTACACGCGGTCTTATAAACATAACCTCAAAATTGTAACTTTGTTGTTTGATATAAGACATTATTAAGTGCGATAGACAAAAAAAAGTGATAATAATTAGGTTAGTGTTAGTGCTAAAACATCAAGTGTTTATGAAATTCAAGAAATCTGTAGAGCTATATAAGAAAGACCTTATATAAATACTACAAATATACGGAAGACAAAAGGTTGTCGCCCACTATCATGTAAGTCGATTAACCTTAACCATAAATAATATTAAAACATAAGAATTAGTTTATATAAATGCGTGTTTTAAATAAAAAAGAGAGTGTATTAATTGTTATAAGTGATTAAGTGAACAATATATGCGGTTTTCTTGAAAATTGTGATTGATCGTTCATGAACATTCAATGGTAACAAACAAATGGTAAGTAAGTAGGCTTAAGTACAAGTATGGACATGAGATATTTATAGAAATTCAGTGTGCCTTTGATAATGTCTGGTGGCCAAGTTACCTTCAAAGAAATAGGCCGGCAGAAACCTCTAGGTACGTCTACTGTGCTATGGAGAACTATTTTCATTGTCGAACATTATTTTACAAACCGATTACCGTTCCATGAAAAGGCAACTATCTAAAGGTTGTCCTTAGCAATCCGTAATGGGGCCTGAGCTCACCTTGCGCATGTCACAAGAATGGAATGGAGCTTAAACTTGGCAACTATGCCGACACTATACAAGGGAGCATTTATGCTAATGGTTGTGTATTGTGCTTCTTCATGGTACCACAAAATCAATCTTCCGGATCCTTAATGCAAAGAACTATGTTATTGACGATGACGCGTTGTTGCAGAACTGTATCTACAGAAGTGGTGCAGGTGATATCGGAGACAATTTCTTTAGATTTAAAAATCACTCATGCACTTACTCAAGTACAAATTACGCTAGAACTAAAAAAATCAAATTTTGATGATTTAAAGTTAATGCGACAAATTTAGAGGTTTTAAAGTTAATGCGGCTGTAGGAT
Source organism: Panorpa germanica (assembly GCA_963678705.1). Taxonomy (NCBI): domain Eukaryota; kingdom Metazoa; phylum Arthropoda; class Insecta; order Mecoptera; family Panorpidae; genus Panorpa; species Panorpa germanica. The sequence goes on from CAVMBN010000181.1 coordinate 344,620, forward strand.
AAAGGTCTAGAGACGATACCAAATGTATTGCCAAAGAGATGAATGCATATATGCATAAGCTCTGGCAAGACAGATGGGACTTAATACAAAAAGGAAGACTTACGTATTGGTTTACAAGGACGTTAATATTGCTTTGCAGCACAAGTGGTCCCTATTTAGGTGAAAAAAGTAATTAAAAGTGAGAAATTAATTACGGAAAAAAATTAAATAAATTATATAAATACTTTTTCTAACGAAAAGTATTTAAGTTTGTTGTAACATTGTCAAGAGTCGATTCGCTGATGATCTTGGTGCAACGTTCTTTTCAATTGGGTGTAAGCCAATTTGGACCGATTATTTAAATGAAACAGCACACTTCGTTTAATTTAATATCTTTATATATTTCTACAAATTATAATTACAACTACCAAGTTTCATGTCTTACAGCTCTGGTTATATTTTTGATACAGAATTAAATTTAGTATTTTATTTTACTTGTTAAATCTAAAACAATGTATTTTTGTTTATAACAGAAATGGAACGGGTTTTGTAAAGAATAAAGGAATGAAAATATTTAAAGGTCGTTTGACTAGATAAAGAAATGCGTATTTGATTTGGATTAAAATAAAAGGTTTTGGTTTGTGCGATGTCTTAAGGTGAGGGAATAGAGGGGAAATAACTGACAAGTACAACTATTTACATCAAACAATTTACAATGATTTTTAACATATAAGATACTACTGTTGGATTTCGTCCATGGTCCCGGCGTTGGATTCGCTCGAATTCCAATTTTGCTGCTCGGGCAGGGGTGCTAGTTTTCTTACAGCCCTTTTAATTTGTCCTTCTTGGGTGGCTATGACCGCGACACGACCTTGATCGTCAGAGCCAACAATTAAATGAACAACACGACCTAGTGCCCATTGCAGAGGTGGAACGTTGTCTTCTTTGATGAGAACCAGCATTCCAGGTGTGATGTTGGGTCCAGTGGCTCTTTTCCATTTTTGTCGTTGTTGTAGATGGTTAACGTAGTCGGCTGACCAGCGTTTCTAATAGTGCTGCAGAAGCTGCTGATTAAAATGGAAGCGCGGTAAGTTGTTCATTTTAGTGTTTGTGTAATCAACATCTGGGAGGGCTGTCAACAGTCTATTAACTAGGTAGTGTCCAGGTGTGATGGGGCGAAGGTCTGAAGGATCGGTGGAGATAGGGTATAATGGACGTTAATTTAAGATACCTTCAATTTGTACCAATACACTATAAGTATCTTCATACGTTAAATTTGAATTTTTCAAAATTTTCTTCATGTGCGTTTTCATAGCCTTTATATTGCTTTCCCATAGTCCCCCAAAGTGCGGAGATCTAGGTGGTATGAATTTCCATTTTATATTTTCATCGGACATTGAATATATTACAGTATTTTGATTTTGCTTGTGTTTTAGAAATTTGGCCAAATTGTTACTTGCGCCAACAAAATTAGTGCCATTTTCAGAATATATTTTAGTGGGCTTTCCGCGACGGGAAATAAACCGTTTGAGCACTGATATAAAATTCTGTGTAGTGAGATCTGTCACTAGTTCAAGGTGGATAGCTTTAGTAGCAAAGCAAATAAACAAGCATATATAAGACTTTATTAAAATGGACCCTCTACCAGCTTTGTTTTTTATCAATATGGGACCAGCATGGTCAATACCAGTTATTTTGAATGGAAAATCTAACGTAAGTCTATCGGAAGGTAAATTACCCATCATTGGGTTCACGGTTTTTGGATTACATTTAAAGCAGATAAGACATGCATGAACAATTCTTTTTGCCAGAGAGAGACCTGCGATTGGCCAATATCTTTCTCGAATTGCGAATAGCAGAGCTTGAGGCCCTACGTGAAATAATTTGTTATGCTCGTGTGTTATTATAAGTTTGGTTAAATTATGATTAGGAGACAAAACTATAGGATGATTTTTATTGTAATCAAAATCTGAGTGTTGCAGACGCCCCCCAACTCGTATTATTCTTGATTCATCCAAAAATGGATTTAATTGCAATAGCTTGCTGCTTATGTTGAGATCTTCACCAAAGACTCAGATTGTGATATACAGATAAGTTTATTCAATGCTTCTTCGAGCTCAAGTACAGTCAGCGGACCTATAACTTTGCCTTTAGGGGTTTTACAATTTGACTTAAATCTTAAACAATATGCAACAACCCGTTTCAGTGTTCTTAATGATGAATACAGAGAGAATATATCGGTTTTTAATTTAGTATGAGTGCTGATAATAGTACATTTACGCATGTCTGGTATATGACTGATTGTGAATTCGCTGGTAGGCCAAGCTTCTTCTACATTGTGTAGCCAAGAAGGCCCTGACCACCAAATCGAATTCTCTATTAAGTTTTGAGGTTCTACACCTCGTGATACTAAATCTGCCGGATTTGATTTAGAATTCACATGACGCCAATGATGATTGGAAGTCATGTTGTATAGAATTTCTGATGTACGGTTTGAGACAAAGGTCTTTAAAGTGTTCGGAGTTAGTTTTAACTATGATAGTACTATGGTGGAGTCAGACCACAGATATATGTCAGATAGATTGATGGATAGTGTGTTTATAATTTTTGTTGACAGTTTAGTCAAGATGACGGCAGCGCACAGCTCAAGTCTTGGAATGGTTATTGTTTTTAAAGGAGCGACCTTTGACTTTGCACAAAATAGTGAAAATTTAACGTTGCCGAGAACATCAGCGCTTCTTAAATATATGCAAGCTCCGCATGCTTTTTCGGAGGCATCACAAAATCCATGTAATTGCACGTTTGCGTGGTTTATAAATAATGAGTGACGAGGTATGTTTAAGTTGTTTATTAGGATTAGGCTATCCATTGTTAATTTCCAATCGTTATTGATTTCAGTTGCAACAGGGTCATCCCAATCCAGATTTTGAGTCCACAACGTTTGCAATAAAATTTTGAAAACAATTATACATGGCGACAATAACCCGAGTGGATCAAATATTTTACTTGTAAATAAAAGAATACTACGCTTTGTATTAATGTTAGGAATACTGGTATTGTTTATTGTGTACTATATATAATCAAGATTGGGATTCCACTCAACACCTAGTGTTCTAAGGTAATCAGGATCTCCCAATTCAACGTTAGAGCATGGCTCGTTGTTTTTATTTAATTCTTTGAGTAATTGTGGTGCATTTGAAACCCATTTTCGTAAAGTGAAACCTCCACTCTTTAAAATAAAATCGATTTGAGCGCACGTATTTGACAAGTTGTTAATAGTATCGGATCCCGTCAAGAGATCGTCCACATAAAAATCCTCTAAAATGGCTTTGGAAGCGCTAGGATTTGATATTTTATTATCGTACCCAAGTTGACACATACTTCTAATAGCCAGAAAGGAAGCTGAAGCAGTGCCGTAGGTGACAGTGTTTAACCTATACGATAATAAAGGGTCTTTGGGGCTGAATCTCTAAAGTATTTGTTGAAGGTCTCTTTGGGATTCGTCAACTAGCACTTGCCGGTACATCATTGCGATATCGGCGCCTACAACGTATGTTAATTGTCTAAATCTTAATAAGATAGATACCAAATCATTTTGTATCGTAGGTCCGACTGCTTGCAATTTATTGAGGGAATATCCGGAAGTGGTTTTCATAGAACCATCAAATACTACCCGCAATTTGGTGGTAGTGCTAGTAGGTTTTAACACCCCGTGATGGGGTAAAAAATAGGATTGTGAAGCGGTGTTCTGGTTATTGTTTAAGGACATATGTTTATTGTATAAATACTCCTTCATAAAAGTGGAATATAACTCATTTAATTGTGGGTTAGTCTGAAGTTTTTTCTCCAGTGAATAAAATCGTTTGATAGCCATTTTCTTTGATTCACAAAGTAAATGAATGGGTTCTTTAAATGGTATTTTCCAAACAAAACGGCCATCTTTATTTCGAAAGGTAGTCTTTTTAAAGTGAGTTTCACATGCAATCTCCTCCTCTGATTGTGATGTTACGTTATTAACTGGTTCTAACTCCCAAAATAATTTTAATTGATTTTGAATTTCTTGCTGTTGAGAAAAGTAACAGTGTCGTTGCCTGCTGCTTTTGTTACAGTAAGAACCTGTGACAATCCAGCCAAGGGTGGTCTTTTGAATCGTGGGTTTGTGCTTTCCTAAGCTCATGCGCCCGACACGCAGCACATCCCAAAATATATCTGCGCCTAGTAATAAATCAATTTTTTCAGATTTGTGGAATAATGGATCAGCTAAACTAACGTTTTTCGGTATATAGATGTCGGTAATGTCTTTATTTGTTGAAGGAATGTTTCCGTTGATTTTTTTTAAAATGAGGCAGTGTAATTTTGTTGCAAAATTAGTGTGCACGGATTTTATATTTATTGTTATTGATTTATTAATTTGAGTTTTTGCACTGCTTATACCCAGAACTGATATGTTACTTTTGTTAGGTGGTATTTTTAATTTCCTTGCGAGCGATTCCGATATAAAACTACTCTGACTACCACTATCAAGTAAAGCTCTAGCAGTACACAGCTTATTATTGGCGTCAACTACTTGCACAACAGCTGTTCATAACAAAATAGGGTTATGGTTACTTAGCCGGCCGGTGCTTGATAATGTAATGTTGAGGTCAGTTGTTGTATCTAAATCAGCATCCTGTTGCTGATGCAAAATAGTGTGGTGTTTTTTATCACAAAACCGACAGCGAAAAATAGAGGAGCATTCATTCTTTGTGTGCCCAGTCCTTAAGCAATTGAAACATAATTGCCTTTCACTTATTTCTGCGTATCGATTTGAGATAGATAACTTTTATAGATCAGGGCATTTAAAAGTTTCGTGGTCGTTTTTACAGATAGAACATTTTTGCGCTTGACTGGCTACAAAAGTTTGCCTTGTATTTACATTTGACAGTCCTTTGATATTGCCTGACATGGTTTCAAGCAATGTAGCTCTATCAGATAAAAAGTTTAGCAGTGAGGTGAAGGTCGGATTGTCTATTGCGGCTTCGGGTGACTTGTGCCATTCAATCTGAGTAATTTTGTCTAATTTGTTTAGTGCAATATAATTTATAAGGGTATCAAAAAGCATTTCTTGGGGAATTAGAGTTTGTAAAGCTCTAATGTGCTTTGTGAGACTGTCCGTTAGGTTTCTTAGCTTTGAGCTTGATTGATAACTGATAGCTGGCGATACCTTAAAGGACTTGAGGTGGTGTATCCTTATTAATTTCTTATTTTCAAATCGCCTGACCAACATTTGCCAAGCAATTTCGTAATTTGACGGAATAAGTTGCAAGGAATAGAGCACCGTTGCTGCATCGCCCTTTAAAGAATTCTTCAAGTGGTGGAATTTTTTCATTATATCAAAACTGGGTTCGTTATGCACCAGACTCGTGAAGGTTTCTTTAAAGGACTCCCATTGCCCTATATCCCCGTGGAAGGAAGGTATTTCTATATTTGGCAAGGAGACAATTGATAGGCTGTTAACCTTAATAAGTGAAGATGATTCTTCAAGAGCAGTTATTTTGTCATATTTGGCCATTATTTTAAAATATTTGTCTTGAAATTCTAACATTTCACTTTGCTTTTCGTCGCTTTTATCCTCATTAGTACTGTTCAATTTTATATCTATTGAAATATCCTTAATTTGCTCTAAAAGCGGTGCAAAAGAAGTCTTTCTTATCTTAATCTCACAGTAATCGTAGGTATTGCTATGTATGTCAATGGTTTCGCAATACCTATCATGTGATAATAAGTCTTCCTTTATTGCAGCGCTCTTAATTTTTAATCTTTTTAGTACTGACATGTTGTAATCGGTTATTAGAAAATGCGATAAGTGGAGTTTAAAATGGAAGTTTTTAGAATTTTATTTAAAGGTAAGGTGAGTTTTATTTTGAGAAAAACGTAATGAAAAATCCAAAATGTATGATAGTATATCGATATTAAATTAAATGGATGGATGTTGAATAAGATAAGCTGGACACGTACCTGATTGTCTAGATTGCAGACTTATATGGCAGCTAGCTAATCTTCAGTGCAATGTTTCTTCTTCTTCGATAGTTGAGCGGTATCGTAATATATAATTTTGATGGACTTGGTTTCACAATTATCCGGCTCTAAAGGTCCATGTAACGTTGTCAAGAGTCGATTCGCTGATGATCTTGGTGCAACGTTCTTTTCAATTGGGTGTAAGCCAAATTGGACCGATTATTTAAATGAAACAGCACACTTCGTTTAATTTAATATCTTTATATATTTCTACAAATTATAATTACTACTACCAAGTTTTATGTCTTACAGCTCTGGTTATATTTTTGATACAGAATTAAATTTAGTATTTTATTTTACTTGTTAAATCTAAAACAATGTATTTTTGTTTATAACAGAAATGGAACGGATTTTGTAAAGAATAAAGGAATGAAAATATTTGAAGGTCGTTCGACTAGACAAAGAAATGCGTATTTGAATTGCATTGAAATAAAAGGTTTTGGTTTGTGCGATGTCTTAAGGTGAGGGAATAGAGTGGAAATAACTGACAAGTACAACTATTTACATCAAACAATTTACAATGATTTTTAACATATAAAATACTACTGTTGGATTTCGTCCATTTGTTTTAAAATTGTGTTAATTTACCCTAAACAAAGTGTTATTACAAAAGTTTGACTGTTGGAAACCAGTGCTAAAAACAAATTTTTCATTACGCGTACATGCGGTCTTATAAACATAACCTCAAAATTGTAACTTTGTTATTTTATATAAGACATTAATAAGTGCGATAGACTAAAAAAGTGATAATAATTAGGTTTGTGTTAGTGCAAAATCATCAAGAGGTTAAGAAATTCAAGAAATCTGTAGAGGTATATAAAGAAGACCTCATATAAACAGTACAAATATGCGGAAGACAAAAGATTGCCGCCCACTATCAAGTAAGTCGATAAACATTAACTATAAATAATATTAAAACATAAGAATTAGTTTATATAAATGCGTGTTTCAAATAATAAAGAGAGTGTATTAATTGTTATAAGTGATTCAGTGAACAATATATGCGGTTTTCTTGGAAATAGTGATTGATCGTTCATGAACAATCAATGGTAACAATCAAATGGTAAGTAAGTAGGCTTAAGTACAAGTATGTACATGAGATATTTATAGAAATTCAGTGTGCCTTTGATAATGTCTGGTGGTTAAGTAACCTTCAAAGAATTAGGCCGGCAAAAACCTTTAGGTACGTCTACTGCGGTATGAAGAACTTTTTTCATTGTCCAACATTAATTTTACAAACCGATTACCGTTCCATGAAAAGGCAACTATCTAAAGGTTGTCCTCAGCGATCCGTAATAGGGCCTGAGCTCACCCTGCGCGTGTCACGAGGACGGAATGGAGCTTAAACTCGGCAACTATGCCGACACTATACAAGGGGGCATTTATGCCAATGGTTGTGTATTGTGCTTCGGCATGGTACCACAGGATCAATCTTCCAGATCCTCCATGCAAAGAACTATGTTATTAACGATGACGCGTTGTTGCAGAACTGTATTTTACAGAAGTGGTGCAGGTGATATTCACATTTCACTCTTGCACTCACTCAAGTACAAATTACGCTAGAACTGAAAAAATCAAATTTTGATAATTTATAGTTAATGCGACAAATTTCGAGGTTTTAAAGTTAATGCGGCTGTAGGATAAAAGTCTAGAGACGATACCAAATGTATTGCCAAAGAGATGAATGCATATATGCATAAGCTCTGGCAAGACAGATGGGACTTAATAGAAAAAGGAAGACCTACGTATTAGTTTACAAGGACGTTAATATTGCTTTGCAACACAAGTGGTCCCTATCTACTATGTGTGTGATCGGCTCCTGCTACTTTAGGTGAAAAAAGTGATTGAAAGTGAAAAATTTAATACGCAAAAAAATTAAATAAATTATATGAATACTTTTTCTAACGAGAAGTATTAAAGTTTGTATTAAATTTGTGTTTATTTACCCTAAAATAAAAGTGTTTTTACAAAATTTTGACAGTTGGAAACCAGTGTTAAAAACGAATTTTTCATTACGCGTAAACGCGGTCTTATAAACATAACCTCAAAATTGTAACTTTGTTGTTTGATATAAGACATTATTAAGTGCGATAGACAAAAAAGTGATAATAATTAGGTTAGTGTTAGTGCTAAAACATCAAGTGGTTAAGAAATTCAAAAAATCTGTAGAGCTATATAAGAAAGATCTTATATAAATACTACAAATATACGGAAAACAAAAGGTTGCCGCCCACTATCATGTAAGTCGATTAACCTTAACCATAAATAATATTAAAACATAAGAATTAGTTTATATAAATGCGTGTTTGAAATAATAAAGAGAGTGTATTAATTGTTATAATTGTGTTTGGGCGATTGTAATGCCCGGGTATTTCACCAAAAGTAGTCAGGAAGTCTTTGAAGTTCGTGAACTCAATATGAATTTAAAAGTATATTTATTTCATACAAAATTACACATTGGGGTCGTAAATCCTAACAGAATTACACATATAAACACTTATCCTAATAATTAATAATAATGAATTTATATAAATGTATGTGAATGTCTTAATGTATATATTTTAATATTAAATTGTAATGTTACTTAAAATACTTGTTATCTCGTTGAGAGCTGGTTCAAAAAGGGTAGATTTGAGTACAATACATTTCACACTTAAAATAGAAAAGGGTAGGGATGAACCCATAATACAATTTGCGGACATATTGAACGAAAATAGGTAGTAAAATTATTGGTAACAAGACAAGTAAGTCTGGGTTTACACATTACACATTAAAATGTTCAGGCGGCACCAACTAAAGTTCATTTACACGTTTGCCTTAAAAACATGTAAAATGAAGTTATATTATAATTGTATTTTGATGCATGTTTTTGTCCATACTCCCCCCCTTGATAAATTAGGTTTATCAAAATGAAATCACTGGTAAAAAGGGCTGAACGTCTGACAGCACGTTTGATCTCTCCTGGTTGAGTTTTCAAGGTGGCGACTCTCGGAGTGTTGTCGTTGCCTGCAGTGTGTTATGCGTCCCATTATCCATTGAGTAGGAGGCATGTCGTCTTCTTGTACTATTACAAGAGATCCGATTTCTAGATTCAGGGTGCTTGAAGTTTCCATGTTTCGCGCTGTTGACAGAAGTGGATGTAGTCTGTAGACCATCGTCGTACCTGCTGGAATCTTCTCATGTTGTTGAGTTTCACTGGTGCTCCTGGAGTAGGCCTAACACTGCTGATTTGTCGACCTTTCTATGATTAAGTGTCTGGGAGTAAAGGGAATAAGGTCATCTGTATTGGGTGACATGGGGTACATTGCTTGGGAGTTCAATATTGCTTTATTCTGAGTTAATTTATAGAAAATATTATTAGTTCCGCTGAAATGTATTGATTGAACATTGAAATCTGTAACTAAGTTTCTTTTGTAGCAAAGACAATTAAAAAGGTATATATAATATTTAATGATAGAAACGCCATATTTACTTTTTATTAGTATGGGCCCTGCGTAGTCAACTCCAGTGGTTGTAAATGGATAGTTGAGTTTGACTTTTAATATGCGGTAAATTGCATTGCATTTATTGGTTATAATAATTTTTTCCTTAGGCATGTCTGGTAAATTGAAATTATGTATAGGCCAGTGATTAGATGGTTGCTTTAGCCAGGATGGATCTGACCACCATAATTGGTTGTTTAAAAGAAAGTCTAATGTGATACTTTGTGATATAAAATCTGCCTAGTGTGAGTCTGTAGGAATACAACGCCATTGATAATTGCCTGTCATGTCTGAATGAATGTCTGTAATACGGTTAGCAATAAAAAGTTTTAAGTTATGAAGAGACGGTTTAATCCATGATTGCATAATTGTGGAATCTGCCCATAAAATAAATATTTTTAATTTAACTGGAAACAAGTTTATTGCTTTTTTGACCATTCTTACAATGATTAAGGCGGCACATAGCTCTAAACATGGTGTGGTCAAAGTTTTTAATGGCGCGATCTTCGATTTACAATGTACAAAGCATATTTTTGCGTTTATCAAATTGTTAATGTTTGTTAAATAATTGCAACTTCCATTTGCCTTTGCGAATCGATCATAAAGGCCATGTAATTCAAAAGTTACAGAATTATTTATTAGAACATCGCGTTTTATCGTCATATCATTCATAGCAGCCAAAGATTTGGTTAATGATAGACAATAATTTTTGAAATCCCGTTGCATCTCATCATCCCAGTTTAATTTTAATAAGCATAGCGTCTGTCTAATGATTTTAAATAAATTAATACAAGGTGAAAAAGAGCATGGCGGGTCCAAAATATTGGTAACGAACGACGACATGGTTCGCTTTGTAAGTTTCACGGGCTGTTTAATAAGAATAAGTTTATATTCGAATAAGTCCCGTTCAGAATCCCACATAACGTCAGTATTGGTATTCGTAAAACTATTGAAAACATCTCTTATTTTGCTGGCAGTGCTAAATGGTTTTAACACACCACTACCTGATAAGAAATATGAATTTCTTAAATGCCGTGGTTCTGTATTAAGAAAGTTATGATTTAAAGAAATGCAGCCCCTTATGAATTTATTGTACATAATCTTTAATACCGGGTTGTCGTTTGGTTTTGTCCCGAATTTAAGAAAAGGTTTTATGACAATGTTCTTAATACCTCCTAACAACGCTGGTGGCTTATTGATTTGTAATGTAACACCGAATGTACCGTTAACATCAAGCTGTGTGCTTCTAATAATGTGTTCCTTACAAACTGCATGTTTGTCAATTTGCGGAATAGAATATAAAACCTTAGCTAATGTAAGTGACTCTTTGACTTGCGTTATCACAACTGATGTGTCTGTAGCATCACTTGTTGTTGTGTTATTTATTTGTTTTTCACAAACTACTTCTTCCGTAATCTGAAAAATGAATATTGAATCTCCTATTGTAGGTGATTCTGTTAGTGGAACAGTGACAACTGACTTGTCATGTACATCACGTGTTCTGTTGATTACAAGATGCTCCTCGCAGACTACCTGCTTGGCAGTGTGCGGATTGCAATAGGGCACACTTTTAATTTCCCTGAACTTTGTTGACTGAGTTTGGATTTGCGAATGGTGGCAATGAAACAGTTTTTGTTCACTTTTGTCATTAATGCCAATTACAATCCATCCTAGTACAGTGTTTTGTATATTAATTTTATTTTGCATTAATTTATTTTTACCTATTATTATCAGGTCCCAGAATACATCTGCTCCGAGTAATATGTCTATCTTACTGGGCTTGTTAAAGTTTGGGTCAGCTAATTTTATATGGCTTAGTACAATTAAGCCCCTAATGTATAAACTATTATTAGGTACGTTGTCAGTTATCCTTTCGATAACTAAACACTCAATACTTTGTGAATAGTCATTATTCAAAGAATTTATTTGTACCCTAACTTTTGAATTTACATTATTTTTGGTTTGACCGATACCTGATATGACAATATTGGTGTTAGTTAAGGGTGATTTTAATTTTCTTGCAAACTGCTTTGTCATAAGGGAAGTTTGGCTGCCATTGTCCAAAAGAGGACGTGCCTTTATGGTTTTCCCATGCTTGTCGACAACCTCCACTACTGCGGTAGCAAGTAGCGTGTAATTTGAATTCAGAGTCTGCGACATAAGAGTTTGACATGATACGGCAGGCTCTGATTGAGGTGTAGCCTTCTCTAAATGAAGCAAAGTATTATGAGGTTTTCGACAAATTCTGCATTGATATTTTGACTTACATTTATTTCTAGAATGACCCGCGTAGAGACAATTTAAACACAAATTACTATTTTGACAGTGTTCTATTCTATCATTTACATTGAGTTTCAGAAAATCTTGACATTTGTACATTAAATGATTTCCTTGGCAGTAATAGCATTTAATTTGTTGAGTCACCAATAATGATTTGTGATGTTTTGGTTTACTACTGGGTTTATAATTAAAACTTTGTTCATCAAGGTCACGAGCACGATCAAGAATAAAAGTTAACATAGAATCCACTGTTTGATATTCTGATTTAGAACTAGGTGACATTTGCCAATGTGCTCTAGTTTCAACGTTCAATTTTTTAAATATTAGTGTGGTAACTAGTTGATCCCATCTGCTATGAGGAGGAATGTGTGTTTCTAGAGCCTTAACATGCTTTTTAATGGAATTCGCGGTAACCCTAAGCTTATCACTGGATTCTACGTTTAAGCTTGGTATATCAAGAAAGGAATTAATATGATGAGAAACTATTGCCTTTTTATTATCATAAGTTTGCAGCATGAGATTCCAACATAGTTCGTAATTTTCTGGTAAAATTTTAATAGAGGATATTGTGTCAAGGGCATCGCCTTTAAGACAATCTCTTAAGTAATGCAATTTTTGATGATTATTATATCCGACATTATGTACTAAGCTGACATAACTGAATTTGAAATTATTCCATGATGTTATGTCGCCGTCAAAACTAGGTACAGAAATTGTCGGTATTCGTATGCCATTGTTTATATAATGAGGAGTGTTATCAGTTGATCTAGTATCATGACGATCTATAATCGCATCTATAACACACCATATATAACTGCATTTCTTAGACAAATTTGAACGTGTTTCAGAAAGCTTTTGTTTATCTACGTCATCCAAATGTTGGCCTAATTCAACACAAACATTTTCAATTTTATCAAACAGTGGCTCACAAATTTTCTTACAATACTTAATCTTGTGAACGTCGTATGTTGATGGGTCATTTAAATCTATGCTATAATATAGGGGACATGAACATTTAAAGTTTGCTCATAAACCTTTAATTGCGCGTATAACTTCTTGATATTAACCATTTTTGAATCTTTGTAATTAGTTTAAATAGAAATTAAAATTATTGTCTGATGCGAGTATCAAATTATTTAAGCAATATGGAATGAATGGATAATCTCTTTTTTAAAATAACAATAAAATATTTTTAAAAATATAATGTAAAAGTGTGAATAAGTAATATAAAATGTGTTCTAATCAATATTGTAGAAAGTACCCAGAACCACATGTAAATATAATGCGGTATAATAAAATGTTCTAAGTCTAATAAAACCTCATTGGTACGCAGTGTACGGATCAATCAGGTATATGAAACACAACTCAATACCGCATAGCCATAGGAAAAGGTCTAGACAGGACCGTAAATGTACTGATGTTTTAAATGTTATATCGCTTAACAACAAATAGGCAGAACAAATATTACCACGTGTATAAATGTTGTCGTAATTTAGAAACAATCCCGGTGGCTTTTAATATGTAATATTTTACAAACTCAAAAGATATATTTTGCTTAATGAAATAATCCCGGTGGCCTTTAATATCGATTATTTACCAACGCATAAGAAATATTTACTAAATATGGACATTAGCTGTGCCCTCCTAAACCAACAATTTGTAAGACTAACAAATCAAACAATATACACAAAATAACAATCTTTGCTACAATTTAATAGTATAAAAAATGCACAAAGATATTTTAGAAGTAAAACAAAGCAATATTGAAATAGGATATGGAGAATTTTTTAAGGAATGGACACTAACCGTTATTGCACGTGTTTGCTCAGGCGCGTCCCCTGTGACTAATTTTCCAGTGTTTGTATAACTCAAAACTTCAAATTCTTCACTGTAGATAATTGCAGGTATTCCATGCACAATTGCTTCTCGCGACTGTAGGAAAACCGGCTCGAAGGACCAAATGTTTGGGCGATTGTAATGCCTGGGTATTTCACCAAAAGTAGTCAGGAAGTCTTCGAAATTCGTAAACTTAATATGAATTTAAAAGTATATTTATTTCATACAAAATTACACATTGGGTCGTCAATCCCAACAGAAATACACAATTAAACACTTATCCTATTAATTAATAATAATGAATTTATATAAATGTATGTGAATGTCTTAATGTATATATTTTAATATTAAATTGTAATGTTATTTAAAATACTTGTTATCTCGTTAAGAGCTGGTTCAAAAAGGGTAGATTTGAGTACAATACATTTCACACTTAAAATAGAAAAGGGTGGGGATGAACCCATAATACAATTTGCGGACATATTGAACGAAAATAGGTAGTAAAATTATTGGTAACAAGACAAGTAAGTCTGGGTTTACACATCACACATTAAAATGTTTAGGCGGCACCAACTAAAGTTTATTTACTCTTTTGCCTTAAAAACATGTAAAATAAAGTTATATTATAATTGTATTTTGAAGCATGTTTTTGTCCAAAGTGATTAAGTGAACAATATATGCGGTTTTCTTGGAAATAGTGATTGATCGTTCATGAACAATCAATTGTAACAAACAAATGGTAAGTAAGTAGGCTTAAGTACAAGTATGGACATGAGATATTTATAGAAATTCAGTGTGCCTTTGATAATGTCTGGTGGCCAAGTGACCTTCAAAGAATTAGGCCGGCAGAAACCTCTAGGTACGTCTACTGTGCTATGGAGAACTATTTTCATTGTCGAACATTAATTTTACAAACCGATTACCGTTCCATGAAAAGGCAACTATCTAAAGGTTGTCCTTAGCGATCCGTAATGGGGCCTGAGCTCACCTTGCGCATGTCACAAGGATGGAATGGAGCTTAAACTCGGCAACTATGCCGACACTATACAAGGGGGCATTTATGCCAATGGTTGTGTATTGTGCTTCTTCATGGTACCACAAAATCAATCTTCCAAATCCTCCATGCAAAGAACTATGTTATTGAAATTGACGCGTTGTTGCAGAACTGTATCTACAGAAGTAGTGCAGGTGATATCGGGTACAATTCTTTTAGATTTAAAAATCTCTTATGCACTCACTCAAGTACAATTTACGCTATAACTGAAAAAATCAACTTATGAAGATTTAAAGTTAATGCGACAAATTTCGAGGATTTACAGTTAATGCGGCTGTAGGATAAAGGTCTAGAGACGATACCAAATGTATTGCCAAACAGATAAATGCATATATGCATAAGCTCTGGCAAGACAGATAGAACTTATTAGAAAAAGGAAGACCTACGTATTGGTTTACAAGGACGTTAATATTGCTTTGCAACACAAGTGGTCCCTATCTACTATGTGTGTGATGGGCTCCTGCTACTTTAGGTGAAAAAAGTGATTAAAAGTGAAAAATTAATTACGGAAAAAAATTAAATAAATTTGATGAATACCTTTTCTAACGAAAAGTGTTTAAGTTTGTTTTAAATTTGTGTTAATTTACCCTAAACAATGTGTTTTTACAAAAGTTTGACAGTTAAAAACCAGTGTTAAAAACGAATTTTTCATTACGCGTACACGCGGTCTTATAAACATAACCTCAAAATTGTAATTTTTTTGTTTAATATAAAACATTAATAAGTGCGATAGACAAAAAAGTGATAATAATTAGGTTAGTGTTAGTGCTAAAACATCAAGTGGTTAAGAAATTCAAGAAATCTGTAGATCTATATAAGGAAGACCTTATATAAACACTACAAATATACGGAAGACAAAAGGTTGCCGCCCCCTATCATGTAAGTTGATTAACCTTAACCATAAATAATATTAAAACATAAAAATTAGTTTATATAAATGCGTGTTTCAAATCATAAAGAGAGTGTATTAATTGCTATAAGTGATTAAGTGAACAATATATGCGGTTTTCTTGAAAATAGTGATTGATCGTTCATGAACAATTAATTGTAACAAACAAATGGTAAGTAAGTAGGCTTAAGTACAAGTATGGACATGAGATATTTATAGAAATTCAGTGTGCCTTTGATAATGTCTGGTGGCCAAGTGACCTTCAAAGAATTAGGCCGGCAGAAACCTCTAGGTACGTCTACTGTGCTGTGGAGAACTATTTTCAATGTCAAACATTAATTTTACAAACCGATTACCGTTTCATAAAAAGGCAACTATCTAAAGGTTGTCCTCAGCGATCCGTAATGGGGTCTAAGCTCACCTTGCGCGTGTCACAAGGACAGAATGGAGCTTGAACTCGGCAACTATGCCGACACTATACAAGGGAGCACTTATGCTAATGATTGTGTATTGTGCTTCGTCATGGTACCACAGGATCAATCTTCCGAATCCTTCATGCAAAGAACTATGTTATTGACGATGACGCGTTGTTGTAGAACTGTATTAACAGAAGTGGTGGAGGTGATATTGGAGACAATTCCTTTAGATTTAAAAATCACTCATGCAGTCACTCAAGTACAAATTACGCTAGAACTGAAAAAAACAAATTTTGATGATTTAAAGTTAATGCGACAAATTTCGAGGTTTTAAAGTTAATGCGGCTGTAGGATAAAGGTCTAGAGACGATACCAAATGTATTGCTAAACAGATAAATGCATATATGCATAAGCTCTGGCAAGACAGATAGAACTTATTAGAAAAAGGAAGACCTACGTATTGGTTTACAAGGACGTTAATATTGCTTTGCAACACAAGTGGTCCCTATCTACTATGTGTGTGATGGGCTCCTGCTACTTTAGGTGAAAAAAGTGATAAAAAGTGAGAAATTAAATACGCCAAAAAAATAAATAAATTATATAAATACTTTTTGTAACGAAAAGCATTAAAGTTTGTTTTAAATTTGTGTTAATTTACCCTAAACAAAGTGTTTTTACAAAAGTTTGACAGTTGGAAACCAGTGTTAAAAAC
Organism: Panorpa germanica; assembly: GCA_963678705.1. Classification (NCBI taxonomy): domain Eukaryota; kingdom Metazoa; phylum Arthropoda; class Insecta; order Mecoptera; family Panorpidae; genus Panorpa; species Panorpa germanica. The sequence goes on from CAVMBN010000181.1 coordinate 361,325, forward strand.
GAATAATTCGTTGTTTGATATAAGACATTAATAAGTGCGATAGACAAAAAAAGTGATAATAATTAGGTTAGTGTTAGTGCTAAAACATCAAGTGTTTAAGAAATTTAAGAAATCTGTAGAGCTATATAAGGAAGACCTCATATAAACACTACAAATATACAAAAGACAAAAGGTTGCCGCCCACTATCAAGTAAGTCGATTAACATTAACTATAAATAATATTAAAACATAAGAATTAGTTTATATAAATGCGTGTTTCAAATAATAAAGAGAGTGTATTAATTGTTATAAGTGATTATGTGAACAATATATGCGGTTTTCTTGGAAATAGTGATTGATCGTTCATGAACAATCAATGGTAACAAACAAATGGTGAGTAAGTAAGCTTAAGTACAAGTATGTACATAAGATATTTATAGAAATTTAGTGTGCCTTTGATAATGTCTGGTGGCCAAGTGACCTTTAAAGAATTCGGCCGGCAAAAACCTCTAGGTACGTCTACTGCGCTATGGAGAACTATTTTTATTGTCGAACATTAATTTTACAAAATGATTACCGTTCCATAAAAAGGCAACTATCTAAAGGTTGTCCTCAGCGATTCGTAATAAGGCCTGAGCTCTGGAACATGGTATTCGACGAGAACTGTGTTTTTCACTTAAAGGGTTGTGTAAACGTATGTTTTGCAGACGATAATGTGATCCTTATAGGTGCAAATAGTAGAGAACAACTAGAAAGCCGTTCTCGACCTGCTATAGATAAAATCTGTAGTTTCTTGAAGCTACAAAGCTACGAATCAAATACGGTAACAACGAATGTTAAACTTATAACACACCTTGCGCGTGTCACAAGGATGGAATGGAGCTTAAACTCGGCAACTATGCCGACACTATACAAGGGGGCATTTATGCCAATGGTTGTGTATTGTGCTTCGGCATGGTACCACAAAATCAATCTTCCGGATCCTCCATGCGAAAAACTATGTTATTGACGAAGACGCGTTGTTGCAGAACTGTATCTACAGAAGTGGTGCAGGTGATATCGGGTACAATTCTTTTAGATTTAAAAATCACTTATGCACTCACTCAAGTACAAATTACGCTAGAACTAAAAAAATCAAATTTTGATGATTTAAAGTTAATGCGACAAATTTCGAGGATTTAAAGTTAATGCGGCTGTAGGATAAAATTCTGGAGACGATACCAAATGTATTGCCAATGAGATGAATGCATATATGCATAAGCTCTGGCAAGACAGATATGACTTAATAGAAAAAGAAAGACCTACGTATTATATTACCAGGACGTTAATATTGCTTTGCAACACAAGTGGTCCCTATTTACTATGTGTGTAATCGGCTCCTGCTACTTTAGGTGAAAAATGTGATTAAAAGTGAGAAATTAATTACGGAAAAAAATTAAATAAAATATATAAATACTTTTTCTAACAAAAAGTATTAAAGTTTGTTTTAAATTTGTAATAATTTACCCTAAACAAAGTGTTTTTACAAAAGTTTGACAGTTGGAAACCAGTGTTAAAAACGAATTTTTCATTACGCGTAAACGCGGTCTTATAAACATAACCTCAAAATTGTAACTTTGTTGTTTAATATAAGACATTATTAAGTGCGATAGACAAACAAGTGATAATAACTAGGTTAGTGTTAGTGCTAAAACATCAAGTGGTTAAGAAATTCAAGAAATTTGTAGAGCTATAAAAGAAAGATCTTATATAAATACTACAAATATACGAAAGACAAAAGGTTGCCGCCCACTATCATGTAAGTTGATTAACCTTAACCATAAATAATAATAAAACATGAGAATTAGTTTATATAAATGCGTGTTTCAAATGATAAAGAGAATGTATAAATTGCTATAAGTGATTAAGTGAACAATATATGCGGTTTTCTTGGAAATAGTGATTGATCGTTCATGAACAATCAATGGTAACAAACAAATGGTAAGTAAGTAGGCTTAAGAACAAGCATGGACATGAGATATTTATAGAAATTCAGTGTGCCTTTGATAATGTCTGGTGGCCAAGTGACCTTCAAAGAATTATGCCGGCAAAAACCTCTAGGTACGTCTACTGCGCTATGAAGAACTTTATTCAGTGTCGAACATTTATTTTACAAACCGATTACCGTTCCATAAAAAGGCAACTATCTAAAGGTTGTCCTAAGCGATCCGTAATGGGGCCGGAGCTCACCTTGCGCGTGTCACAAGGACGGAATGGAGCCTAAACTCATCAACTATGCCGACACTATACAAGGGGGCAATTAAGCCAATGGTTGTGTATTGTGCTTCTTCATGGTACCACAAAATCAATTTTCCGAATCCTTTATGCAAAGAACTATGTTATTGACGATGACGCGTTGTTGCAGAACTGTATCTACAGAAGTGGTGCAGGTGATATCAAGGACAATTTCTTTAGATTTAAAAATCACTCATGCACTCACTTAAGTACAAATTACGCTAGAACTGAAAAAATTAAATTTCGATAATTTAAAGTTAATGCGACAAATTTCGAGGTTTTAAAGTTAATGCGGCTGTAGTATAAAATTCTGGAGACGATACCAAATGTATTGCCAATGAGATGAACGCATATATGCATAAGCTCTGGCAAGACAGATATGACTTAATAGAAAAAGGAAGACCTACGTATTGGTTTACAAGGACGTTAATATTGCTTTGCCACACAAGTGGTCCTTATTTACTATGTGTGTGATCAGCTACTGCTACTTTAGGTGAAAAAAGTGATCAAAAGTGAGAAATTAATTACGGAAAAAAATTAAATAAATTTGATGAATACTTTTTCTAACGAAAAGTATTTAAGTTTGTTTTAAATTTGTGTTAATTTACCCTAAACAAAGTGTTTTTACAAAAGTTTGACAGTTGGAAACCAGTGTCAAAAACAAATTTTTCATTACGCGTACACGCGGTCTTATAAACCTTACCTCAAAATTGTAACTTTGTTGTTTGATATAAAACATTAATAAGTGCAAAAGACAAAAAAGTGATAATAATTAGGTTAGTGTTAGTGCTAAAACATAAAGTGGTTAAGAAATTCAAGAAATCTGTAGACCTATATAAGGAGTACCTTAAATAAACACTACAAATATACGGAAGACAAAAGGTTGCCGCCCACTATCATGTAAGTTGATTAACCTTAACCATAAATAATAATAAAACATAAGAATTAGTTTATATAAATGCGTATTTCAAAAAATAAAGAGAGTGTATAAATTGCTATAAGTGATTAAGTGAACAATATATGCGGTTTTCTTGGAAATAGTGATTGATCGTTCATGAACAATCAATGGTAACAAACAAATGGTAAGTAAGTAGGCTTAAGTACAAGCATGGACATGAGATATTTATAGAAATTCAGTGTGCCTTTGATAATGTCTGGTGGCCAAGTGACCTTTAAAGAATTACGCCGGCAAATACTTCTAGGTACGTCTACTGCGCTATAAAGAACTATATTCAGTGTCGAACAATAATTTTACAAACCGATTACCATTCCATGAAAAGGCAACTATCTAAAGGTTGTCCTTAGCGATCCGTAATGGGGCCAGAGTTCACCTTGCGCGTGTCACAAGGACGGAATAGAGCTTAAACTCGGCAACTATGCCGACACTATACAAGGGAGCATTTATGCCAATGGTTGTGTATTGTGCTTCGGCATGGTACCACAAAATCAATCTTCTGGATCCTCCATGCAAAAAACTATGTTATTGACGATGACGCGTTGTTGCAGAACTGTATCTACAGAAGTGGTGCAGGTGATATCGGGTACAATTCTTTTAGATTTAAAAATCACTTATGCACTTACTTAAGTACAAATTACGCTAGAACTAAAAAAATTAAATTTTGATGATTTAAAGTTAATGCGACAAATTTCGAGGATTTAAAGTTAATGCGGCTGTAGGATAAAATTCTGGAGACGATACCAAATGTATTGCCAATGAGATGAATGCATATATGCATAAGCTCTGGTAAAACAGATATGACTTAATAGAAAAAGGAAGACCTACGTATTGGTTTACAAGGACGTTAGTATTGCTTTGCAACACAAGTGGTCCCTAATTACTATGTGTGTAATCGGCTCCTGCTACTTTAGGTGAAAAATGTGATTAAAAGTGAGAAATTAATTACGGAAAAAAATTAAATAAATTATATGAATACTTTTTCTAACGAAAAGTATTAAAGTTTGTTTTAAATTTGTGTTAATTTACCCTAAACAAAGTGTTTTTACAAAAGTTTGACAGTTGGAAACCAGTGTTAAAAACGAATTTTTCATTACGCGTAAACGCGGTCTTATAAACATAACCTCAAAATTGTAACCTTGTTGTTTGATATAAGACATTATTAAGTGCGATAGACAAAAAAGTGATAATAATTAGGTTAGTGTTAGTGCTAAAACATCAAGTAGTTAAGAAATTCAAGAAATCTGTAAAGCTATATAAGAAAGACCTCATATAAACACTACAAATATACGGAAGACAAAAGGTTGCCGCCCACTATTAAGTAAGTAGATTAACATTAACTATAAATAATATTAAAACATAAGAATTAGTTTATATAAATGCGTGTTTTAAATAATAATGAGAGTGTATTAATTGTTATAAGTGATTAAGTAAACAATAAATGCGGTTTTCTTGGAAATAGTGATTGATCGTTCATGAACATTCAATGGTAACAAACAAATAGTAAGTAAGTAGGCTTAAGTACAAGTATGTACATGAGATATTTATAGAAATTCAGTGTGCCTTTGATAATATCTGGTGGCCAAGTGACCTTCAAAGAATTAGGCCGGCAAAAACCTCTAGGTACGTCTACTGCGCTATGGAGAACTATTTTCATTGTCGGACATTAATTTTACAATCCGATTACCGTTCCATGAAAAGGCAACTATCTAAAGGTTGACCTCAGCGATCCGTAATGGGGTCTAAGCTCACCTTGCGCGTGTCACATGGACGGAATGGAGCTTAAACTCGGCAACTATGCCGACACTATACAAGGGGGCATTTATGCCAATGGTTGTGTATTGTGCTTCGGCATGGTACCACAGGATCAATCTTCCGAATCCTTCATGCAAAGAACTATGTTATTGATGATGACGCGTTGTTGCAGAACTGTATCTACAGAAGTGGTGCAGGTGATATCGAGGACAATTTCTTTAGATTTAAAAATCACTCATGCACTCACTCAAGTACAAATTACGCTAGAACTGAAAAAATCAAATTTTGATAATTTAAAGTTAATGCGACAAATTTCGAGGTTTTAAAGTTAATGCGGCTGTAGGATAATAGTCTAGAGACGATACCAAATGTATTGCCAAAGAGATGAATGCATATATGCATAAACTCTGGCAAGACAGATGGGACTTAGTACAAAAAGGAAGACCTAAGTATTGGTATACAAGGACGTTGTTATTGCTTTGCAACACAAATGGTCCCTATCTACTATGTGTGTGATCGGCTTCTGCTACTTTAGGTGAAAAAAAAAAATTAAAAGTGAAAAATTAAATACGGAAAAAAATTAAATAAATTATATGAATACTTTTTCTAACGAAAAGTATTTAAGTTTGTTTTAAGTTTGTGTTATTTTACCCTAAACAAAGTGTTTTTACAAAAGTTTGACAATTGGAAACCAGTGTTAAAAACGAATTTTTCATTACGCGTACACGCGGTCATATAAACATAACCTCAAAATTGTAACTTTGTTGTTTGATATAAGACATTAGTAAGTGCGATAGACAAAAAAAGTGATAATAATTAGGTTAGTGTTAGTGCTAAAACATCAAGTGAGTAAAACATTCAAGAAATCTGTAGAGCTATATAAGGAAGACCTCATATAAACACTACAAATATACGGAAGACAAAAGGTTGCCGCCCACTATTAAGTAAGTAGATTAACATTAACTATAAATAATATTAAAACATAAGAATTAGTTTATATAAATGCGTGTTTCAAATAATAAAAAGAGTGTATTAATTGTTATAAGTGATTATGTGAACAATATATGCGGTTTTCCTGGAAATAGTGATTGATCGTTCATGAACAATCAATGGTAACAAACAAATGGTGAATAAGTAAGCTTAAGTACAAGTATGTACATGAGATATTCATAGAAATTCAGTGTGCCTTTAATAATGTCTGGTAGCCAAGTGACCTTCAAAGAATTAGGCCGGCAAAAACCTCTAGGTACGTCTACTGCGCTATGGAGAACTATTTTCATTGTCGAACATTATTTTACAAAATGATTACCGTTCCATAAAAAGGCAACTATCTTAAGGTTGTCCTCAGCGATTCGTAGTAAGGCCTGAGCTCTGGAACATGGTATTCGACAAAAACTGTGTTTTTCACTTAAAAGGTTGTGTAAACGTATGTTTTGCAGACGATAATGTGATCCTTATAGGTGCAAATAGTAGAGAACAACTAGAAAGCCGTTCTCGACCTGCTATAGGTAAAATCTGTAGTTTCTTGAAGCTACAAAGCTACGAATCAAATACGGTAACAACAAATGATAAACTTGTAACACACCTTGCGCGTGTCACAAGGACGAAATAGAGCTTAAACTCGGCAACTATGCCGACACTTTACAAGGGAACATTTATGCCAATGGTTGTGTATAGTGCTTCGGCATGGTACCACAGGATCAATCTTCCGGATCCTCCATGCAAAGAACAATGTTATTGACTATGACGCGTTGTTGCAGAACTGTATCTACAGAAGTAGTGCAGGTGATATCGGGGACAATTTCTTTAGATTTAAAAATCACTCATGCACTCACTCAAGTACAAACTGCGCTAGAACTAAAAAAATCAAATTTTGATGATTTAAAGTTAATGCGACAAATTTCGAGGATTTAAAGTTAATGCGGCTGTAGGATAAAAGTCTGGATACGATACCAAATGTATTGCAAAAGAGATTAATGCATATATGCATAAGCTCTGGCAAGACAGATGGGACTTAATAGAAAAAGGAAGACCTACGTATTGGTTTACAAGGACGTTAATATTGCTTTGCAACACATGTGGTCCCTATCTACTATGTGTGTGATCGGCTCCTGCTACTTTAGGTGAAAAAATTGATTAAAAGTGAGAAATTAATTACGGAAAGAAATTAAATAAATTATATGAATTATTTATCTAACGAAAAGTATTTAGGTTTGTTTTAAATTTGTGTTAATTTACCCTAAACAAAGTGTTTTTACAAAAGTTTGACAGTTGGACACCAGTATTGAAAACGAATTTTTCATTACGCGTACACGCGGTCTTATAAACATAACCTCAAAATTGTAACTTTGTTGTTTGATATAAGACATTAATAAGTGCGATAGACAAAAACAGTGATAATAATTAGGTTAGTGTTAGTGCTAAAACATCAAGTGGTAAAGAAATTCAGAAAATCTGCAGAGCTATATAAAGAAGATCTAATATAAACACTACAAATATACGGAAGACAAAAGGTTGCCGCCGACTATCAAGTAAGTCGATTAACATTAACTATAAATAATATTAAAGCATAAGAAATAATTTATATAAATACGTATTTCAAATAATAAAGAGAGTGTATTATTTGTTATAAGTGATTAGGTGAACAATATATGCGGTTTTCTTGGAAATAGTGATTTATCGTTTATGAACAATAAATGGTAACAAACAAATGGTAAGTAAGTAGGCTTAAGAACAAGTATGTACATGAAATATTTATAGAAATTCAGTGTGCCTTTGATAATGTCTGGTGGCCAAGTGACCTTCAAAGAATTAAGCCAGCAAGAACCTCTAGGTACGTCTACTGCGCTATAGAGAACTATTTTCATTGTCGAACATTAATTTTACAAACCGATTACCGTTCCATGACAAGGCAACTATCTAAAAGTTGTCCTCAGCGATCCGTAATAAGGCCTGAGCTCTGAAACATGGTATTCGACGAGAACTGTGTTTCGCACTCGAAAGGTTGTGTAAACGTATGTTTTGCCGACGATAATGTGATTTTTATCGGTGCAAATAGTAGAGAACAACTAGATAGACGATTTCGACCTGTTATACATAAAATTTGTAGTTTCTTAAAGCTACAAAGCTACGAAACAAATACGGTAACAATGAATGATAAACTTGTAACACACCTTGCGCGTGTCACAAGGACGGACTGGAGCTTAAACTCGGCAACTATGCCGACACTATACAAGGGGGCATTTATGCCAATGGTTGTGTATAGTGCTTCAACATGGTATTACAGGATCAATCTTCCGGATCCTCCATGCAAAAAACTATGTTATTCACGATAACGCGTTGTTGCAAAACTGTATCTACAGATGTGGTGCAGGTGATATCGGGGACAATTTCTTTAAATTTAAAAATCACTCATGCACTCCCTCAAGTACAAATTACGTTAGAACTAAAAAAATCAAATTTTGATGATTTAAAGTTAATGCGACAAATTTCGAGGATTTAAAGTTATTGCAACTGTAGGATAAAAGTCTGAAGACGATACCAAATGTATTGCCAAAGAGAATAATTCTTATATGCATAAGCTCTGGCAAGACAGATGGGACTCAATAAAAAAAAGAAAGACCTACGTATTGGTTTACAAGGACGTTAATATTGCTTTGCAACACATGTGGTCTCTATCTACTATGTGTGTGATCGGCTCCTGCTACTTTAGGTGAAAAAAGTGATCAAAATTGAGAAATTAATTACGGAAAAAAATTAAATAAATTATATGGATACTTTTTTTACTAAAAGTATTTAGGTTTGTTTTAAATTTGTGTTAATTTACTCTAAACAAAGTGTTTTTACAAAAGTTTGACAGTTGGAAACCAGTGTTAAAAACGAATTTTTCATTACGCGTACACGCGGTCTTATAAACAAAACCTCTAAATTGTAACTTTGATGTTTGATATAAAACATTAATAAGTGCGATAGACAAAAACAGTGATAATAATTAGGTTAGTGTTAGTGCTAAAACATCAAGTGGTAAAGAAATTTAAAAAATATGTCGAGCTATATAAAGAAGACCTCATATGAACACTACAAATATATAGAAGACAAAAGGTTGCCGCCCACTATCAAGTAAGTCAATTAACATTTACTATAAATAATATTAAAACATAAGAATAAGTTTATATAAATGCGTGTTTCAAATAATAAAGAGAGTGTATTAATTGTTATAAGTGATTATGTGAACAATATATGCGGTTTTCTTGGAAATAGTGATTGATCGTTCATAAACAATCAATGGTAACAAACAAATGGTGAGTAAGTAAGCTTAAGTACAAGTATGTACATGAGATATTTATAGAAATTCAGTGTGCCTTTGATAATGTCTGGTGGCCAAGTGACCTTCAAAGAATTAGGCCGGCAAAAACCTCTAGGTACGTCTACTGCGCTATGGAGAACTTTTTTCATTGTCGAACATTAATTTTACAAAATGATTACCGTTCCATAAAAAGGCACTTTCTTAAGGTTGTCCTCAGCGATTCGTAGTAAGGCCTGAGCTCTGGAACATGGTATTCGACGAGAACTGTGTTTTTCACTCAAAAGGTTGTGTAAACGTATGTTTTGCAGACGATAATGTGATCCTTATAGGTGCAAATAGTAGAGAACAACTAGAAAGCCGTTCTCGACCTGCTATAGGTAAAATCTGTAGTTTTTTGAAGCTACAAAGCTACGAATCAAATACGGTAACAACGAATGATAAACTTGTAACACACCTTGCGCGTGTCACAAGGACGGAATGGAGCTTAAACTCGGCAACTATGCCCACATTTTACAAGGGGGCATTTATGCCTATAGTTGTGTATAGTGCTTCGGCATGGTACCACAGGATCAATCTTCCGGATCCTCCATGCAAAGAACAATGTTATTGACGATGATGCGTTGTTGCAGAACTGTATCTACAGAAGTAGTGCAGGTGATATCGGGGACAATTTCTTTAGATTTAAAAATCACTAATGCACTCACTCTAGTACAAACTGCGCTAGAAATAAAAAAATCAAATTTTGATGATTTAAAGTTAATGCAACAAATTTCGAGGATTAAAAGTTGATGCGGCTGTAGGATAAAAGTCTGGATACGATACCAAATGTATTGCAAAAGAGATTAATGCATATATGCATAAGCTCTGGCAAGACAGATATGACTTAATAGAAAAAGGAAGACCTACGTATTGGTTTACAAGGACGTTAATATTGCTTTGCCACACAAGTGGTCCCTATTTACTATGAGTGTGATCGGCTACTGCTACTTTAGGTGAAAAAAGTGATTAAAAGTGAGAAATTAATTACGGAAAAAAATTAAATAAATTTGATGAATACTTTTTCTAACGAAAAGTATTTAAGTTTGTTTTAAATTTGTGTTAATTTACCCTAAACAAATTGTTTTTACAAAAGTTTGACAGTTGGAAACCAGTGTTAAAAACGAATTTTTCATTACGCGTAAACGCGGTCTTATAAACATAACCTCAAAATTGTAACTTTGTTGTTTGATATAAGACATTATTAAGTGCGATGGACAAAAAAGTGATAATAATTAGGTTATTGTTAGTGCTAAAACATAAAGTGGTTAAGAAATTTTAAAAATCTGTAGAGCTATATAAGGAAGACCTTATATAAATACTAAAAATATACGGAAGACCAATGGTTGCCGCTTACTATCTTGTAAGTCGATTAACCTTTACCATAAATAATATAAAAACATAAGAATTAGTTTATATAAATGCGTGTTTCAAATAATAAAGAGAGTATATTATATAGAGTACAGAACCAGAGCAATACCATAAAAAGTGATAATAACTTTGAAAAGTAATGCATTTAAGGTTGGGTTTTGAAATAAGTTTTAATTTTAATTATTATAGTATAGGGAGGGGATTAGAGTATATAAGCTGTAGATATTTTATATTTTCTTCAGTTACAAATAAATATTTTAACAAGTATAACTAAACATTTTATAATAATGGCTTATCGTTAGAAACCATATCTAATGTTTATTAAAAATAAAAACTTAAGTTTTGATAGTGATGAATCCGATTCTAAAATAATATATGATGATTCTATATATTTATTAAAATCATTATATTATTTAAATAACAGTAAATCAAAACAAGCAATAGTTGGAATTAAAGTAAATAATTTATGTGAAGCCATTTTGAAAATAGAAAAGGTTAATGGAAATGGCGTTATTATATCAGAGCAGGATTGGAATACCCTGTTAAATAATAAAAACAACATTTCCAATTATTTTGAAGGAAGTGAATTTTTAGATCAGCCTCACATAACCTTATCAAATTACACAATACATTTTCAAACTTTCTATGAAGAGCCAACTATGGTTCTTGAAGAAAATATACAATGTCAACAGCAAGATTTGAATGAACAAAAACTTAAATCATCTTCTGTTTATTTACAGAAAGAATCTTGGGACAACTTGCTTAATATATCTCATTGTATAACAGTGACATTAAAAAATTATAATTTGTGTTCTAAATTAGTGGATAAATCTTTATATCAAGTTTAAAATAATTTGTTTAATGTGTTAAAGGATACTCAAAGTATAAATTATAAAAATCACAATATTAATTTTTATGAGTGTTTTATTAAAAATAATATAAATAACTATATTGATATAAAGAATAATTTTAGCCATATATCATCAAAAATAAACTTGGAACTGTTGGAACAAGAAATAAAAATTTTGTGCATAGACTTTTTTAAAATTAAATTATACAATAACGCTCAAGAATATATATATAACTTATCAAAAAATGGAATCGATTTTTGATTTGGAAGATTTATTATTTGTAGAAAATATTCATATTGATGATAGCGAGCTATTAAATTTAGATATTGACCCTTCGCTTTTTGACGAAGATTTTTTATTAACTGAATCAATAAATGCAGATATTAAGATACAGAATATATCAGAAATGTTAACTTCTTTAAACAATGAGGAGGATTTTAAAAATTTTGAACTTATTAACACAAATTTGACTTCTACTAAATTAACAGCAGTTCCATTTTTATTTAATGAAGTACCTATATTATTAAGGGAAGATATGTATTCAATCAAAATAGGATTAAATTGTACTAATCAGTTTGAACCAGTAATTTATATTTACAATAAATACAATTTTGGGCTAAAATTCAGTTTAGGTGATTATTTTGAACTTATAGAGCACATACAGCAATTGATTAATATGTTTAATGGACAATTGTTTATATCATCCAATGTTCTAATAGGATCAAATTTTAAAATAAATATATTTAATCCAAATAGTATTTCAATTACATCAAATTGTAAAACTTATACATCCGTGTTTTTAAATATTTATGATTTAATACATATCATGTCTTTAAATAATTATATTAACTTTAGTATTACTCATTTTTCTTGCATGCAGATTAACTTATTAAATACATATAATCTATTTTTAAATAATATCGTAATATATTTAAGAAATAAAAATATTGGTGTGTCCTCTATAATTTCCTGTAAAATGACAATGATCTCAAACACGGTCTTGTTGCAACGGTTTTTCACATATATGACAATTTATTGCATTTAAATATTCCATCTTTTGTTGAGCCGTCAATGTTTTGATTAGTAATACATTTTTTATTATATCCTCAACATTATAAGCAATCTCTTTTAATTTATTTACAAACCACTGAACGCAATCTTCACCACGATAACTATTATAATAAGATTTAGAGTCATCATATGAATATTTTACATAATATCCAACGCTATGTGCAATATGTGTTTGATATACCCCCTTGGTTTTAATATTTGTCACATTACTATCCAATATACTTTCAAAGTCTGCATAAATAACACATGCATTTCTAATTTTTCTCTTAAAGTTTTTAAACTCAAGTATATTAGAATTTTCAACTGGCATTATCGGTTTAACTGGTCTCAGTCCTAATCCAACACAGTCTTGTAAATGTTCCTTAAACTTGCACTCATATCTAAAGAAATGTAAACATCGATCACATATAAATTTCTTACAATTTGTTTTTGAAAGTTGATTACTAACAAGTCTTGATAAATTCTTTATCCAACAAAAATGAAATTTTATTTTATTGTCACATTCCTCATTATTACTTACAACAACATCTTCTTCATCCTCTTCTTCTTCTTCTTCTTCTTCATCTTCTACTTCATAATTACTTTGAATCATTAATAAATGTATATGTTTACTTCCATATATTTTACTTACATATACAGGAATAGTTACAAATGTTTTCTTGCTCTTTTTTAAAATATACCCATTTATTGTTATATTATTTAGTTTTTCAAATTTTGAAACTTGTGATAACGTCATTGGAAATTTAATACCATTTAAATTAAGACAATTTACATATCTCTTATAAGACGATACTTTTTCAGCATTATATTTTGCTGGATAAAGCGCTGATAATACTGCCCATACAAAACATTTATCATCTTCATTCTGAACATTTATTACAGCCTTTTTTCGTTTTATTTCAACTGGTAAGTCAATAAATGATGAACCATAAAATGGAACAAATTGATTTATATTTACTATCATATTCACTATTTTATATAGAGCCCATCCACTTTGATTTTCTTGAAAAGTTTCTAAATCTTTTAATACAATGTCAATAACATTTTCCTTATACCAATGTTTTAAGTCTGTCTTATGTGAGTCTGATACAAAAATTTTATTATTTTTAGTATTAAAATATTTGTATTCAAATATATGTTCCTCTTCTTTAGCTGATGGTAAAACAAATTTACCACAAAATATTACGTTAACTTTTAAAGCACTATATTTTTTCAAAGCATTTTTAATTCTAGATGCAAACATATAAAATGCATCATTTAAAAATTGTAATGGATCAATATGACTTAAATTATTTAACACTCCTGTTCTAACACATCCTTTAAATGATAAATTTATTTCCTGCCATTTAATTAGATCACTGCGTCTTGAACTATTTATAGGTCCTCCTCCAACTTTTTGTTTATTTTCTAACAATGTTTGAAAATATTTTAAGACACTTATTTTGCTTTCAATACTTCGCTTATATCCAATTGAATAGGTATTTTTATTATTTTTTAATAACTTATTTAACAACCTTATATTTATTTTATTATAATCAGACCACTTTTTCCACTGAATACTTGAATAATTTAAACTATTCAAATGTTCAATAATTGTTCTCATATGCTTAATAATCTTACAACCGTTATCCATTTTAAATTATATATTTCAGTTTCAATATCAAAATATAAATAACAATTGCTTTTAAAAGTTCATTTATTTATAGAATTTTACATAAAAATGCATTAATCACTATGTTATACTTTTACAATTTCGTCATTAGAGTCTAACACTTGTACAGTTTCATCGTCCGAGTCTAATATTTCAATAACTTCACTATCACTCTCTAATAATTCTATGATTTCCACATCAGAATCTTCTTCCTGTATTTCAATTTCTTCATGACCTATTAATATTTCATCAGCATAACTCTCTATAATTTTCTCGTATGTCTTCTTTTCTTCATCCGTCATATTCTTTGGATCACAGTCATCTATATCAAAATCGTCAGTTATATCCTGCACATAATATCTATCTTCACTATCAATGCCGACGCGTATATTCCCCGAATCCAACAACCATGTTACGTCTGAAATATTCCTAAATCCGTTCATACTATTAAACTTTAGTTTGAACTAAGAAAACATTACTCTGTAATTACATCTAAACATCATCTCTATTTAAGTGACATTTATACATGAATTTACCATCTCTACCACTCCATATTAAATTCCACCTCCACCAACAGAATCCCGTTACATATGCATACATGCATCAAAATGCATAAGTGGGAATATATATGAGTATATACTTGCAGTAGTACCAACTATGTCTTTTTAACGTAATCATAATTACAACTTATAATAAGAAATACGCTATGATCTTATACTGACTGCATCCACAGATACATCTAGGACACAAACATAAACGATTGGTTTCCGGAAATTGACGAAGAATGCAATAATTACGATCATATCTTCTACACCAATACTAACACACACGTAATACTTATTATCGCTATCTCGCTCTTTCATATTACTGCTTTCTCACTCATATCCTGGGATATTAAAAAAACTGTACCTAGACATAAAGTCTGTAATGAGGTCATCATCTTCTAAACCAATCACAACACAGCTTATCCACTTACCCCTCACTCCTAACTCCACTATTACCCCCAACATTGTCTAGCCACGCCCCCTTCTTCATACCGTGACTTATATGCATCCCCACCCCAATAATTTCCAACTCAACTTCAAATTTAAGCCAGAACCCGCTTTTTACAACTACTCAGGTGATATCGGGGACAATTTCTTTAGATTTAAAAATCACTCATGCACTCACTCAAGTACAAACTGCGCTAGAACTAAAAAAATCAAATTTTGATGATTTAAAGTTAATGCGACAAATTTCGAGGATTTAAAGTTAATGCGGCTGTAGGATAAAAGTCTGGATACGATACCAAATGTATTGCAAAAGAGATTAATGCATATATGCATAAGCTCTGGCAAGACAGATGGGACTTAATAGAAAAAGGAAGACCTACGTATTGGTTTACAAGGACGTTAATATTGCTTTGCAATACATGTGGTCCCTATCTACTATGTGCGTGATCGGCTCCTGCTACTCTAGGTGAAAGAAGTGATCAAAATTAAAAAAATATTTACGGAAAAAAATTAAATAAATTATATGAATACTTTTTCTAACGAAAAGTTTTTAAGTTTGTTTTAAATTTGTGTTAATTTACCCTAAACAAAGTGTTTTTACAAAAGTTTGACAGTTGGAAACCAGTGTTAAAAACGAATTTTTATTACGCGTACACGCGATCTTATAAACATAACCTCAAAATTGTAACTTTGTTGTTTGATGTAAGACATTAATAAGTGCGATAGACAAAAACAGTGATAATAATTAGGTTAGTGTTAGTGCTAAAACATCAAGTGGTTAAGAAATTTAAGAAATCTGTAGAGCTATATAAGGAATACCTCATATAAACACTACAAATATACGGAAGACAAAGGTTGCCGCCTACTATCAAGTAAGTCGATTAACATTTACTATAAATAATATTAAAACATTAGAATTAGTTTATATAAATGCGTGTTTTAAATAATAAAGAGAGTGTATTAATTGTTATAAGTGATTAAGTGAACAATTTTTTCTTGGAAATAATGATTGATCCTTGTTCAGTACAGAACATAAAATATGTCTCTGGTAACATTTCAATATTGTGAAGTTATTGTTGTCTCTGGTAGAAATCACACACAGGGCAACATTATAAATATTGGAGTGGATGCCACGGGCCTATGGCAAGGCAGATGTTCATTCTGTTCCTTATACTTGCAGTGTCACGATTACACCACCATTTTGTACAATAAAAATTATTAAGTTATTTAAGAAAAAGTGTAAATTAATTTAAGTTTGAATATTTAATAAAATATTCATTCAAATATTACTCGCATGGTTTTATTTCGTACATGCGAAGTTGGTCCTTCGAGCATATAGTAACCGCGTGTGATTTCGTTGTGTTTTGAGGTTACATCCATATAGTAGCCGACATGTGTACAGGCGTTTTTTTACATTTACCCCATGGCGGCTCGGGAAGTCATCAATTGCCATTGATTGGGTAATGCAACGCTTTATTTAAACGAATTCACAGACGATTTGGATACTACATACTTACATTTCAAGAAAAATATCAATTCGGAAAGGGAATACAAGGACGCTAAAACAGGGTAAAATATTCTTTTACTCATCAAGGTACAAATTTTTCTTACTACCTACAAGTTCCAGAGTATTAACAGCTTCTTAAGTTGCCTGGATTCGTTTTGTCATCCACGTCTCGTCTATCATAAAAGTACGATATTATCACGTAAGAAAAATGGAGGGACTGTAAAGGCTTAAAACGGCACGGACAACAGCAAAAGGTTCAATATCTAGGATGGACAACTACGTTAACGACTCAAGGGCTCTCGAATCCGGTACTGTGGAGTTGTTAGAGGCGAAAAAAGAAAAGTTGCTGACTACATATCAATCGTATGAGCTCACGCAGTCCAGTATTTTAGAGATTGATGAACAGGATGATGAAGATATAGAGGAAGTTGAAGAAAAATACTTTAATATTCTAGCCAAATTAAATGCAAGTATTACTAAATTAAAAGAAGTTAATAGGCCTACTTGTCCTAGCTTAGTTGCATCGAAACTTCCAGCAGTGCAAATTTTAACCTTTGATGGCAATGATATAACTAGGTTTAAGCCCTTTTATGAGCTTTTCCTAGCGGTTGTTCATAATAATACCTCATTGTCAGATGTGCAAAGGCTCTTTTATTTGAGAAAGTATCTCCTTGATGAAGCTCTTTCAATAATTATAAATCTGCCGCTTGTGAACAGCTCATATAAAGAGGCGCTTGATTTATTGTTAGCGCGCTATGATAATAAAGCACGATTAATCTCTAATCATATTAATATACCACTTGATATTCCAAACATGCAAAAAGGTACTGCAGTCGCTATAAGGACCTTTTTATGTCAAGTTAAACAGCAATTGCAAGCTTTAAAAAATATTGATGAGCCTGTTGACAAATGGGATATGATTTTAATCTCAATCTTAAGCAGGAAGTTAGATATATTTACTAGCCGCACTTTCCACATGGAAAGAAATTTAGAAAAACTGCCTACTATGGCAGAATTTATTTCCTTTTTAGAAAAACGTGCAGTTGCACTTGAAGATAGTTCACCTTATAAAAATATGTCACATGACAAAAATTATAGAGAAAATTCACACTCAAAGGTTTCCAATGTCACTACTCGCTACAATGTAGCATGTAGGTATTGTGATATGGACCATCAAATTTATAAATGTCCAAAATTCAAAATGGTCCCTATAGAGACTCGCAAATCCTTTATTGAAGAACATAAATTATGTTCGGTATGTTTGTATAACAAGTGTCGCTTTGCCCATAATGGCAAGTGTTCCTTTAAAAATAAATATAAATGTCACATTTGTAAAGGTATACATAACATTTTGTTATGTGATAAAACTGAAGCTCCAGTTGTAATGTGCTCTAGCAATGATAATTTGGGTGGTACCATATTGCTGCCTACTATAAAGGTAAAAATCGTTGACAAATTTGGTCGCGAGTTGCTAGTTCGTGCATTGCTCGACAGTGGTAGCCAAGCGTCATTTGTGACTACTGAACTTTTAGAAAAATTGTGTTAACGCACAACTACTCAATGTAGTAACATTATTGGTATAGGTAATAAAGCCACAAAATTATACCACTCAGCAATTTTGAAAATACAGTCCTATCACAACAACAATATTAATTACAATGTGAACTGTCATGTAGTTGAGTCTATCACTACGCCTTTGCCTCAATTTTTATATAATAAATAAGCAGTAGAATGTACCGTCGAAAATATCATTGCTATTGGGAGCTGATGTATATTTTGTTATTCTATTAGGTGGCTGTATTAAGTTAAATAATGGGTCAGTTTTACAAAACACTACATTTGGATATGTGGTTGCAGGTAAATTGCACAATCAAAATAATTATTCATATAATAATATTGTATCTAATTTTGCTATTTGTGACCACAAAAAACTTGAAAATGTTATGGAACAATTTTGGACGACTGAGAAAGTCCCAGAGGAAACAGATAGGTTTTCTGAGGAATATTTAAAGACTGAACATATTTTCCAAAATTCAGTAGTACTTAAAAATAATACTTTTACTGTTGATTTGCCATTAGTCAGCCCAGTAAATGAAATAGAATTGGGGGATTCTTTCTCAGTCTCCCTGCAAAGATTTTATGTGTTAGAAAAGAGATTTAAACGAAATCCTTCACTATTGAAGGTATATAAAAAATTTATTGATTAATATGTAGAAATGGGACATGCCAGGGAAATTGATATAGGTTCTTATGATGTTTATAATACTCCTAATTACTTTCTAGCGCATCATGCAGTTACCAATAATGACAGCAAGACTACTAAATTGCGTGTGGTCTTTGATGGAAGTATGCTTTCTAAAAACAAAGTTTCTCTCAACGATGTCATGCTGAATGGTCCTGTGGTTCAGGGTGAGCTTTTGGATATTCTCATATTGTTTAGAACTTATGTGTTCACAATAATCTGTGACATAGAAAAAATGTTCCGCTGTGTCCTAATAAATGACACTTACAATGTCTTACAAAATATCTTATAAAGAGACGATCCAGGTAAGCCTATCATTTGTTTGCAATTACAGACAGTAACATACGGACTAAAGTCTTCTACCTTTTTGGCCACACGGTGTCTCATAGAACTTGCCCATCGCTACAAACATAAATATCCTCTTGCTGCAAGAGCAATGCGATACAATACGTATGTTGATGATGTCATAGGTGGGTGTGATGATGTGGAAGAATTATTTGAATTAAAGTCTCAATTAATTGATTTACTACAATTAGGTAATTTTAAATTGCACAAATGGTCTTCCAATCATCCCTCAGTACTCGACGACATTTCTAGTGATAAAAAATATATTGATGAAATAGATTTAAATAAATTAAACATTATTAAGACATTAGGTCTGAAATACAATATTATTTCGGACACATTTACCTTTAAGTGTCCTAACACGAATAGTAATACTTTAAATACTAAAAGAAAAGTACTTAGTTTTATTGGGACTTTATTTGATCCGTTAGGCTTGATTGGTCCTATAATAGTAGTAGCCAAGTTAATTATGCAAGAACTTTGGTTTTTTAAAATAGATTGGGATGCATTGCTGCCTGCCAAACAACTACAGATGTGGGAAAAGTTCCTCAATGGTCTAAAGATAGCAGACAGTATTTCAATTGATCGACTTATAAAGAAAGAAAATTTTGTTACTGCAGAGTTGATAGGCTATGCAGACGCATCTATGAAAGCGTACGGGTGCTGCCTTTACTTGAGAACTGTTACAGCAAATGGCAAAATAAAAACAAAATTAATTTGCTCCAAGTCTCGTGTGGCTCCATTAAGTAAGGTACTTACAATACCCCAACTAGAGCTTAATAGCGCAGTCTTGCTGGCGCAACTCGCGGCTAGAGTCAGTAAAATACTCACGACTAGATTTGAACATAAAGTTTTCTTGTATAGTGGTTCCAAAATAGTCCTTGCTTGGATTCAAGCAGAAAAAATAAAGGCTAATATTTATGTTAATAACAGAGTAAAGCAAATAACACAACTTACTGATAAAATTTCATGGTACTATGTAAAGTCAGGTGATAACCCGGCTGATTCAATTTCTCGTGGTGTAGAACCACAATATTTAAGGAATCAGGCTCTTTGGTGAAACGGTCCTCAATATTTATTCGATTGTGATTTTAAACATGATCGTTATTATGATTTAAATACAGTACTTCCATCAGAAGGTGAAGATATTAACTGTAATGCTTGTAACATTGAAGTGGAACAAGCACCTTTACTGTTAGATTTGTTTGAAAAATTTTCTAACATCAATAAATTACAGCGTGTCTTAGCTTACGTGTACAGATTTTTTAATAACTGTAAGAAGAATAACAGTGACAATTTAAATGGACATTTATCTCCACAAGAACTTCATAATTCCCTATTAAATATCATTCGTTCAGTTCAAAAACAAATATTTTTTAAAGAAATAAGATGCCTCTTTAGTGACACAATTATCAAATCCGGTATAGGTAATCTCCATCCTTTTATAGACAGCTCTGGCTTTATTCGTGTTGGTGGCAGGTTGCAAAATGCAGGCATTGCAAAAGACAAAATGCACCCAGTCATACTGCCAAAGGCTAACAATATTACCTCTATGATAATTAAAAATGAACATTTACGCTTGCTCCATGCTGGTGCTAGATTAGTACTCAGCTCCTTGTCTCAAAAGTTCTGGATTATCAATGGCATACGTGAGGTCAAAAAGGTAGTACACAAATGCGTAATATGTTCGCGATTGAAGGCTGAATCTGCTAAACAATTGATGGGTTCTTCACCACCTGACAGAGTTACAGCTACAAGACCATTTCAGCATGTAGCTGTAGATTTTTGTGGACCTTTTAATATAAAGATAGCTCGCATACGCAAACCATTGATTACAAAAGGCTACATTTCTTTGTTTGTTTGCTTTTCAACAAAGGCCATACACATGGAAGTAGTTTCTGATTTAAGAACTGAAACATTTTTGGCATGTCTTAATCGTTTTATTTCTAGACGCGGCATGCCCAGTAAAATTTACTGTAATAATGCTAAAAACCTTTAAGGGTGCCGCTAATGAATTAAAAGAATTGTATAATTTACAGAGTAATATGTCTCATAGAGACACTGTTAAAAACTTTTGTAATAATTTATATATTAAATTTATGTTTATACCTAGTTATGCTCCTGAATTTAGTGGTATATGGGAAGCAGGGGTGAAAAGTGTGAAGCACCACCTTAAGAGAGTAGTTATACAATTGACCTTAACTTATGAAGAATTAAATTCTGTTGTCATACAAATTGAAGGAGTGCTAAACTCGAGACCACTGCTTCCACTCAGCCCAAATGAGTATAAATACTTAACTCTAGCACATTTTCTACTCGGCACTGCTCTGACAGAATACCCTGAGGTTAACTTAACAGATGTACCAGTCAATCGTCTTTAGTTTTGGAATATTGTCAAAAAATTAAAACAAGACTTTTGGCAAGCATGGTCAAAGGACTACCTCACACAGCTTTAGAGCCGTCCCAAGTGGAAATATGTTAATGAGAACCTAAAAGAAGGTGATTTAGTTATTGTGAAAAATTTAAACTCACCTCCACTAAATTGGCCGATGGCCAGAATTACAAAGGTCTTTTCTGGTAAAGATGACAAGGTGAGAGTGGCAGAAATAAAGATTGGTGATAAGGTATACAATAGACCTATCACAAAATTATGTAGACTACCATTGAATTAAGAAGTTTACAATATTTTCATGTAATTTTGTATAATTTTGAAAATGGTTGTGAGATCATCTATTTTTCCTTGACCCGCAACTTATGCTTAGTACAGAACATAAAATATGTCTCTGGTAACATTTCAATATTGTGAAGTAATTGTTGTCTCTGATAGAAATCACACACAGGGCAACATTATAAATATTGGAGTGGATGCCACGGGCATATGGCAAGGCAGATGTTCATTCTGTTCCTTATACTTGCAGTGTCACGATTACACCACCATTTTGTACAATAAAAATTATTAAGTTATTTAAGAAAAAGTGTAAATTAATTTAAGTTTGAATATTTAATAAAATATTTATTCAAATTTTACTCGCATGGTTTTATTTCGTACAATCGTTCATAAACATTCAATGGTAACAAACAAATGGTAAGTAAGTAGGCATAAGTACAAGTATGTACATGAGATATTTATAGAAATTCAGTGTGCCTTTGATATTGTCTGGTGGCCAAGTGATCTTCAAAGGGATTAGACCGGCAAAAACCTCTAGGTAGGTCTACTGCGCTATGGAGAACTATTTTTATTGTCGAACATTAATTTTACAAACCGATTACCGTTGCATAAAAAGGCAACTATCTAAAGGTTGTCCTCAGCGATCCGAAATGGGGCCTGAAGTCTAAAACATGGTATTCGACGAGAACTGTGTTTCTCACTCGAAAGGTTTTGTAAACGTATGTTTTGCCAACAATAATGTGATCCTTATCGGTGCAAATAGTACAGAACAACTAGAAAGCCGTTCTCGACCTGCTATAGATAAAATCTGCAGTTTCTTGAAGCTACAAAGCTACGAAACAAATACGGTAATAACGAATGATAAACTTGTAACACACCTTGCGCGTGTCACAAGGACGGAATGAAGCTTAAACTCGGCAACTATGCCGACACTATACAAGGGGGCATTTATGTCAATGGTTGTGTATTGTGCTTCAGCATGGTATTACAGGATCAATCGTCCAGATCTTCTATGCAAAGAACTATGATATTGATGATGACGCGTTGTTGCAGAACTGTATCTACAGAAGTGGTGCAGGTGATATTAGGGACAATTCCATTAGATTAAAAAATCACTCATGCACTTACTCAAGTACAAATTACGCTAGAACTGAAAAAATCAAATTTTGATGATTTAAAATTAATGCGACAAATTTCAAGGATTTAAAGTTAATGCGGCTGTAGGATAAAAGTCTGGAGACGATACCAAATATATTGCCAAAAAAATGAATGCATGTATGCATAAGCTCTATCAAGACAGATGGGACTTAATACAAAAAGGAAGACCTACGTATTGGTTTACAAGGACGTTAATATTGCATTGCAACACAAGTGGTTCCTACCTACTATGTGTGTGATCGGCTCCTGCTACTTTAGGTGCAAAAAGTGATTAAAAGTGAGAAATCAATTACGGAAAAAAATTAAATAAATTATATGAATACTTTTTCAAACAAAAAGTATTTAAGTTTGTTTTAAATTTGTGTTTAATTACTCTAAACAAAGTGTTTTTACAAAAGTTTGACAGTTGGAAACCAGTGTTAAAAACGAATTTTTCATTACGCGTACACGCGGTCTTATAAACATAACCTCAAAATTGTAACTTTGATGTTTGATATAAGACATTAATAAGTGCGATAGACAAAAAAGTGATAATAATTAGGTTAGTGTTAGTGCTAAAACATCAAGTGGTTAAGAATTTCAAGAAATCTGTAGAGCTATATAAGGAATACTTCATATAAACACTACAAATATACGGAAGACAAAAGGTTGCCGCCCACTATCAAGTAAGTCGATTAACATTAACTATAAATAATATTTAAACATAAGATTTAGTTTATATAAATGCGTGTTTTAAATAATAAAGAGAGTGTATTTATTGTTATAAGTGATTAAGTAAACAATATATGCGGTTTTCTTGGAAATAGTGATTGATCGTTCATGAACATTTAATAATAACAAACAAATGGTAAGTAAGTAGGCATAAGTACAAGTATGTACATGAGATATTTATAGAAATTCAGTGTGCCTTTGATAATGTCTGGTGGCCAAGTGACCTTTAAAGAATTAGACCGGCAAAAACCTCTAGGTACGTCTACTGCGCTATGGAGAACTATTTTCATTGTCGAACATTAATTTTACAAACCGATTACCGTTCCATGAAAAGGCAACTATCTAAAGGTTGTCCTCAGCGATCCGTAATGGGGCCTGAGCTCTGGAACATAGTATTCGACGAGAACTGTGTTTCTCACTCGAAAGGTTGTGTAAACGTATGTTTTGCCAACGATAATGTGATTGTTATCGGTGCAAATAGTATAGAACAACTAGAAAGCCGTTTTCGACCTGCTATAGATAAAATCTGTAGTTACTTGAAGCTACAAAGCTACGAACTAAATACGGTAACAACGAATAGTAAACTTGTAACACACCTTGCGCGTGTCACCAAGACTGAATGAAGCTTAAACTCGGCAACTATGCCGACACTATACAACGGGGCATTTAGACCAATGGTTGTGTATTGTGCTTCGGCATGGTATTACAGGATCAATCTTCCAGATCTTCCATGCAAAGAACTATGTTATTGACGATGACGCGTTGTTGCAGAACTGTATCTACAGAAGTGGTGCAGGTGATATTGGGGACAATTCCTTTAGATTTAAAAATCACTCATGCACCTTCTCAAGTACAAATTACGCTAGAACTGAAAAAATCAAATTTTGATGATTTAAAATTAATGCGACAAATTTCGAGGATTTAAATTTAATGCAACTGTAGGATAAAAGTCTGGAGACGATACCAAATATATTGCCAAAGAGATCAATGCATATATGCATAAGCTCTGGCAAGACAGATGGGACTTAATACAAAAAGGAAGACATACGTATTGGCTTACAAGGACGTTAATATTGCTTTGCAACACAAGTGGTTCCTATCTACTATGTGTGTGATCGGCTCCTGCTACTTTAGGTGAAAAAAGTGATTAAAAGTGAGAAATTAATTATGGAAAAAAATTAAATAAATTATATGAATACTTTTTCAAACGAAAAGTATTTAAGTTTGTTTTAAATTTGTGTTAATTTACCCTAAACAAAGTGTTTTTACAAAAGTTTGACAGTTGGAAACCAGTGTTAAAAACGAATTTTTCATTACGCGTACACGCAGACTTATAAACATAACCTTAAAATTGTAACTTTGATGTTTGAAATAAGACAATAATAAGTGCGACAGACAAAAAAAGTGATAATAATTAGGTTAGTGTTAGTGCTAAAACATCAAGTGGTTAAGAAATTTAAGAAATCTGTAGAGATATATAAGGAAGACCTCATATAAACACTACAAATATACGAAAGACAAAAGGTTGCCGCCCACTATCAAGTAAGTCGATTAACATTTACTATAAATAATATTAAAACATAAGAATTAGTTTATATAAATGCATGTTTTAAATAATAATGAGAGTTTGCTTGGAAATAGTGATTAATCGTTCATGAACATTTAATGGTAACAAACAAATGGTAAGTAAGTAAGCATAAGTACAAGTATGTACATGAGATATTTATAGAAATTCAGTGTGCCTTTGATAATGTCTGGTGGCCAAGTGACCTTCAAAGAATTAGACCGGCAAAAACCTTTAGGTACGTCTACTGCGCTATGGAGAACTATTTTCATTGTCGAACATTAATTTTACAAACCGATTACCGTTCCATGAAAAGGCAACTATCTAAAGGTTGTCCTCAGCGATCCGTAATGGAACTTGAGCTCTGGAACATGGTATTCGACGAGAACTGTGTTTCTCATTTAAAAGGTTTTGTAAACGTATGTTTTTCCAACGATAATGTGATCCTTATCGGTGCAAATAGTACAGAACAACTAGAAAGCCGTCCTCGACCTGCAATAGATAAAATCTGTAGTTTCTTAAAGCTACAAAGCAACGAAACAAATACGGTAACAACAAATGATAAACTTGTAACACACCTTGCACGTGTCACAAGGACGGAATGAAGCTTAAACTCGGCAACTATGCCGACACTATACAAGGGGGCATTTATGCCAATGGTTGTGTATTGTGCTTCGGCATGGTATTACAGGATCAATCTTCCAGATCTGCCATGCAAAGAACTATATTATTGACGATGACGCGTTGTTGCAGAACTGTATCTACAGAAGTGGTGCAGGTGATATTGGAGACAATTCCTTGAGATTTAAAAATCACTCATGCACTTACTCAAGTGCAAATTACGCTAGAACTGAAAAAATCAAATTTTGATGATTTAAAATTAATGCGACAAATTTCGAGGATTTAAAGTTAATGCGGCTGTAAAATAAAAGTCTGGAGACGATACCAAATATATTGCCAAAGAGATGAATGCATATATGCATAAGCTCTGGCAAGACAGATGGGACTTAATACAAAAAGGAAGACATACGTATTGGTTTACAAGGACGTTAATATTGCTTTGCAACACAAGTGGTTCCTATCTACTATGTGTGTGATCGGCTCTTGCTACTTTAGGTGAAAAAAGTAATTAAAAGTGAGAAATTAAGTACGGAAAAAAATTAAATAAATTATATGAAAACTTTTTCAAACGAAAAGTATTTAAGTTTGTTTTAAATTTGTGTTAATTTACCCTAAACAAAGTGTTTTTACAAAAGTTTGACAGTTGGAAACCAGTGTTAAAAACGAATTTTTCATTACGCGTACACGCGGTCTTATAAACATAACCTCAAAATTGTAACTTTGATGTTTGATATAAAACATTAATAAGTGCGATAGACAAAAAAAGTGATAATAATTAGGTTAGTGTTAGTGCTAAAACATCAAGTGGTTAAGAAATTACACGAAGAGGTAACAAACAAATGGTAAGTAAGTAGGCATAAGTACAAGTATGTACATGAGATATTTATAGAAATTCAGTGTGCCTTTGATAATGTCTGGTGGCCAAGTGACCTTCAAAGAATTAGACCGGCAAAAACCTTAGGTACGTTTACTGCGCTATGGAGAACTATTTTCATTGTCGAACATTAATTTTACAAACCGATTACCGTTCCATGAAAAGGCAACTATCTAAAGGTTGTCCTTAGCGATATGTAATGGGGCCTGAGCTCTGGAACATGGTATTTGACGAGAACTGTGTTTCTCACTCGAAAGGTTTTGTAAACGTATGTTTTGTTAACGATAATGTGATCCTAATCGGTGCAAATAGTACAGAACAACTAGAAAGCCGTTCTCGACATGCTATAGATAAAATCTGTAGTTTCTTGAAGCTACAAAGCAACAAAACAAATACGGTAACAACGAATGATAAACTTGTAACACACCTTGCGCGTGTCAACAGGACTGAATGAAGCTTAAACTCGGCAACTATGCTGACACTATACAAGGGGGCATTTATGCCAATGGTTGTGTATTGTTCTTCGGCATGGTATATAAGGATCAATCTTCCAGGTCTTCCATGCAAAGAACTATGTTATTGACGATGACGAGTTGTTGCAGAACTGTATTTACAGATGTGGTGCAGGTGATATTGGGGACAATTCCTTTAGATATAAAAATCACTCATGCACTTACTCAAGTACAAATTACGCTAGAACTGAAAAAATCAAATTTTTATGATTTAAAATTAATGCGACTAATTTCGAGGTTTTAAAGTTAATGCGGCTGTAGGATAAAAGTCTGCAGACGATACCAAATATATTGCCAAAGAGATGAATGCATATATGCATAAGCTCTGGCAAGACAGATGGGACTTAATACAAAAAGGAAGACCTACGTATTGGTTTACAAGGACGTTAATATTGCTTTGCAACACAAGTGGTTCTTATCTACTATGCGTGTGATCGGCTTCTGCTACTTTAGGTAAAAAAAGTGATTAAAAGTGAAAAACTAATTATGGAAAAAAATTAAATAAATTATATGAATACTGTTTCAAACGAAAAGTATTTAAGTTTGTTTTAAATTTGTGTTAATTTACCCTAAACAAAGTGTTTTTACAAAAGTTTGACAGTTGGAAACCAGTGTTAAAAACGAATTTTTCATTACGCGTACACGCGGTCTTATAAACATAACCTCAAAACTGTAACTTTGATGTTTGAAATAAGACATTAATAAGTGCGACAGGCAAAAAAAGTGATAATAATTAGGTTAGTGTTAGTGCTGAAGCATCAAGTGGTTAAGAAATTCAAGAAATCTGTAGAGATATTTAAGGAAGACCTCATATAAACACTACAAATATACGGAAGACAAAAGGTTGCCGCCCACTATCAAGTAAGTCGATTAACATTAACTATAAATAATATTAAAACATAAGAATTAGTTTATGTAAATGCGTGTATTAAATAATAATGAGAGCGTATTAAATGTTATAAGTGATTAAGTGAACAATATATGCGGTTTTCTTGGAAATAGTAATTGATCGTTCATGAACATTTAATGGTAACAAACAAATGGTAAGTAAGTAGGCATAAGTACAAGAATGTACATGAGATATTTATAGAAATTCAGTGTGCCTTTGATAATGTCTGGTGGCCAATTGATCTTCAAAGAATAAGACCGGCAAAAACCTCTAGGTACGTCTACTGCGCTATGGAGAACTATTTTCATTGTCGAACAATAATTTTACAAACCGATTACTGTTCCATAAAAAGGCAACTATCTTGAGGTTGTCCTTAGCGATCCGTAATGGGGCCTGAGCTCTGAAACTTGGTATTCGACGAGAACTGTGTTTCTCACTCGAAAGGTTGTGTAAACGTATGTTTTGTTAACAATAATGTGATTCATATCGGTGCAAATAGTACAGAACAACTAGAAAGCCGTTCTCGACCTGCTATAGATAAAATCTGTAGTTTCTTGAAGCTACAAAGCTACGAAACAAATACGATAACAACGAATGATAAACTTGTAAAACACCTTGCGCGTGTCACAAGGACGGAATGAAGCTTAAACTCGGCAACTATTCCGACACTATACAAGGGGGCATTTATGCCAATGGTTGTGTATTGTTCTTCGGCATGGTATAATAGGATCAATCTTCCAAATCTTCCATGCAAAGAACTATGTTATTGACGATGACGCGTTGTTGCAGAACTGTATCTACAGAAGTAATGCAGGTGATATTGGGGACAATTCCTTAAGATTTAAAAATCACTCATGCACTTACTCAAGTACAAATTACGCTAGAACTGAAAAAATCAAATTTTGATGATTTAAAATTAATGCGACAAATTTCGAGGATTTAAAGTTGTTGCGGCTGTAGGATAAAAGTCTGGAGACGATACCAAATATATTGCCAAAGAGATGAATGCATATATGCATAAGCTCTGGCAAAACAGATGGGACTTAATACAAAAAGGAAGACCTACGTATTGGTTTACAAGGACGTTAATATTGCTTTGCAACACAAGTGGTTCCTATCTACTATGTGTGTGATCGGCTCCTGCTACTTTAGGTGAAAAAAGTGATTAAAAGTGAGAAATTAATTACGGAAAAAAATTAAATAAATTATATCAATACTTTTTCAAACGAAAAGTATTTAAGTTTGTTTTAAATTTGTGTTATATTACCCTAAACAAAGTGTTTTTACAAAAGTTTGACAGTTGGAAACCAGTGTTAAAAACGAATTTTTCATTACGCGTACACGCGGTCTTATAAACATAACCTCAAACTTGTAACTTTGATGTTTGATATAAACATTAATAAGTGCGATAGACAAAAATGTGATAATAATTAGGTTAGTGTTAGTGCTAAAACATCAAGTGGTTAAAAAATTCAAAAAAAATCTGTAGAGCTATATAAGGAAGACCTCATATAAACACTACAAATATACGGAAGACAAAAGGTTGCCGCCCACTATCAAGTAAGTCGATTAACATTAACTATAAATAATATTAAAACATAAGAATTAGTTTATATAAATGCGTGTTTTAAATAATAAAGAGAGTGTATTAATAGTTATAATTGATTAAGTAAACAATATATGCGGTTTTCTTGGAAATAGTGATTGATCGTTCATGAACATTCAATGGTAACAAACAAATGGTAAGTAAGTAGGCATAAGTACAAGTATGTACATGAGATATTTATAGAAATTCAGTGTGCCTTTGATAATGTCTAATAGCCAAGTGACCTTCAAAGAATTAGACCGGCAAAAACCTCTAGGTACGTCTACTGCGCTATGGAGAACTATTTTCATTGTCGAACATTAATTTTACAAACCGATTACTGTTCCATAAAAAGGCAACTATCTTGAGGTTGTCCCTAGCGATCCGTAATGGGGCCTGAGCTCTGGAACTTGGTATTCGACAAAAACTGTGTTTCTCACTCGAAACTTTGTGTAAACGTATGTTTTGCCAACGATAATGTGATCCTTATCAGTTTAAATAGTACAGAACAACTAGAAAGCCATTCTCGACCTGCTATAGATAAAATCTGTAGTTTCTTAAAGCTACAAAGCTACGAAACAAATACGATAACAACGAATAATAAACTTGTAACACACCTTGCGCGTGTCACAAGGACGGAATGAAGCTTAAATTTGGCAACTATGCCGACACGATACAAGGGGGCATTTATGCCAATGGTTGTGTATTGTGCTTCGGCATGGTATTACAGGATCAATCTTCCAGATCTTCCATGCAAAGAACTATGTTATTGACGATGACGCGTTGTTGCAGAACTGTATCTACAGAAGTGGTGCACGTGATATTGGAGAAAATTCCTTTAAATTAAAAAATCACTCATGCACCTACTCAAGCACAAATTACGCTAGAACTGAAAAAATTAAATTTAGATTTATTAAAATTAATGCGACAAATTTCAAAGATTTAAAATCATTGCGGCTGTAGGATAAAAGTCTGGAGACGATACCAGATATATTGCCAAAGAGATGAATGCATATATGCATAAGCTCTGGCAAGACAGATGGGACTTAATACAAAAAGGAAGACCTACGTATTGGTTTACAAGGACGTTAATATTGCTTTGCAACACAAGTGGTTCTTATCTACTATGTGTGTGATCGGCTCCTGCTACTTTAGGTGAAAAATGTGATTAAAAGTGAGAAATTAATTACGGAAAAAATTAAATAAATTATATAAATACTTTTTCAAACGAAAAGTATTTAAGTTTGTTTTAAATTTGTGTTAATTTACCCTAAACAAAGTGTTTTTACAAAAGTTTGACAGTTGGAAACCAGTGTTAAAAACGAATTTTTCATCACGCGTACACGCGGTCTTATAAACATAACCTCAAAATTGTAACTTTGATGTTTGATATAAGACATTAATAAGTGCGATAGACAAAAAAGTGATAATAATTAGGTTAGTCTTAGTGCTAAAACATCAAATGGTTAAAAAATTCAAGAAATCTGTAGAGCTATATAAGGAAGACCTCATATAAACACTACAAATATACGGAAGACAAAAGGTTGCCGCCCTCTATCAAGTAAGTCGATTAACATTAACTATAAATAATATTAAAACATAAGAATTATTTTATATAAATGCGTGTTTTAAATAATAAAGAGAGTGTATTAATTGTTATAAGTGATTAAGTGAACAATATATGCGGTTTTCTTGGAAATAGTTATTGATCGTTCATAAACATTCAATGGTAACAAACAAACGGTAAGTAAGTAGGCATAAGTACAAGTATGTACATGAGATATTTATAGAAATTCAGTGTGCCTTTGATAATGTCTGGTGGCCAAGTGACCTTCAAAGAATTAGACCGGCAAAAATCTCTAGGTACGTCTACTGCGCTATAGAAGAACTATTTTTATTGTCGAACATTAATTTTACAAACCGATTACCGTTCCATGAAAAGGCAACTATCTAAAGGGTGTCCTCAGCGATCCGTAATGTGGCCGGAGCTCTGGAACATGGTATTCGACGAGAACTGTGTTTTTCACTCGAAAGGTTGTGTAAACGTATGTTTTGCCAACGATAATGTGATCCTTATCAATGCAAATAGAACAGAACAACTAGAAAGCCATTCTCGATCTGCTATAGATAAAATCTGTAGTTTCTTAAAGCTACAAAGCAACGAAACAAATACGATAACAACGAATGATAAACTTGTAACACACCTTGCGCGTGTCACAAGGACGGAATAAAGCTTAAATTTGGCAACTATGCTGACACTATACAAGGGGGCATTTATGCCAATGGTTGTGTATTGTGTTTCGGCATGGTATTACAGGATCAATCTTCCAGATCTTCCATGCAAAGAACTATGTTATTGACGATGACGCGTTGTGGCAGAACTGTATCTACAGAAGTGGTGCAGGTGATATTGGGGACAATTCCTTTAGATTTAAAAATCACTCATTCACTTACTCAAGTACAAATTACGCTAGAACTGAAAAAATCAAATTTTGATGATTTAAAATAATGCGACAAATTTCGAGGATTTAAAGTTATTGCGGCTGTAGGATAAAAGTCTGGAGACGATACCAAATATATTGCCAAAGAGATGAATGCATATATGCATAAGCTCTGGCAAAACAGATGGGACTTAATACAAAAAGGAAGACCTACGTATTGGTTTACAAGGACTTTAATATTGCTTTGCAACACAAGTGGTTCCTATCTACTATGTGTGTGATCGGCCCCTGCTACTTTAGGTAAAAAAAGTGATTAAAAGTGAGAAATTAATTACGGAAAAAAATTAAATAAATTATATCAATACTTTTTCAAACGAAAAGTATTTAAGTTTGTTTTAAATTTGTGTTAATTTACCCTAAACAAAGTGTTTTTACAAAAGTTTGACAGTTGGAAACCAGTGTTAAAAACGAATTTTTCATTACGCGTACACGCGGTCTTATAAACATAACCTCAAAATTGTAACTTTGATGTTTGATATAAGACATTAATAAGTGCGATAGACAAAAAAGTGATAATAATTAGGTTAGTGTTAGTGCTAAAACATTAAGTGGTTAAGAAATTCAAGAAATCTGTAGAGCTATATAAGGAAGACCTCATATAAACACTACAAATATACGGAAGACAAAAGGTTGCCGCCCACTATCAAGTAAGTCGATTAACATTAACTATAAATAATATTAAAACATAAGAATTATTTTATATAAATGCGTGTTTTAAATAATAAAGAGAGTGTATTAATTGTTAAAAGTGATTAAGTGAACAATATATGCGGTTTTCTTGGAAATAGTGATTGATCGTTCATGAACATTCAATGGTAACAAACAAACGGTAAGTAAGTAGGCATAAGTACAAGTATGTACATGAGATATTTATAGAAATTCAGTGTGCCTTTGATAATGTCTGGTGGCCAAGTGACCTTCAAAGAATTAGACCGGCAAAAATCTCTAGGTACGTCTACTGCGCTATGGAGAACTATTTTTATTGTCGAACATTAATTTTACAAACCGATTACCGTTCCATGAAAAGGCAACTATCTAAAGGGTGTCCTCAGCGATCCGTAATGTGGCCGGAGCTCTGGAACATGGTATTCGACGAGAACTGTGTGTTTTACTCGAAAGGTTGTGTAAACGTATGTTTTGCTAACGATAATGTGATCCTTATCAATGCAAATAGAACAGAACAACTAGAAAGCCGTCCTCGACCTGCTATAGATAAAATCTGTAGTTTCTTAAAGCTACAAAGCAACGAAACAAATACGATAACAACAAATGATAAACTTGTAACACACCTTGCGCGTGTCACAAGGACGGAATGAAGCTTGAACTCGGCAACTATGCCGACACTATACAAGGGGGCATTTATGCCAATGGTTGTGTATTGTGCTTCGGCATGGTATTACAGGATCAATCGTCCAGATCTTCCATGCAAAGAACTATGTTATTGACGATGACGCGATGTTGCAGAACTGTATCTACAGAAGTGGTGCAGGTGATATTGGGGACAATTCCTTTAGATTTAAAAATCACTCATGCACTTACTCAAGTACAAATTACGCTAGAACTGAAAAAATCAAATTTTGATGATTTAAAATAATGCGACAAATTTCGAGGATTTAAAGTTTATGCGGCTGTAGGATAAAAGTCTGGAGACGATACCAAATATATTGCCAAAGAGATGAATGCATATATGCATAAGCTCTGGCAATACAGATGGGACCTAATACAAAAAGGAAGACCTACGTATTGGTTTACAAGGACGTTAATATTGCTTTGCAACACAAGTGGTTCCTATCTACTATGTGTGTGATTGGCTCCTGCTACTTTAGGTGAAAAAAGTGATTAAAAGTGAGAAATTAATTACGGAAAAAAATTAAATAAATTATATCAATACTTTTTCAAACGAAAAGTATTTAAGTTTGTTTTAAATTTGTGTTAATTTACCCTAAACAAAGTGTTTTTACAAAAGTTTGACAGTTGGAAACCAGTGTTAAAAACGAATTTTTCATTACGCGTACACAAGGTCTTATAAACATAACCTCAAACTTGTAACTTTAATGTTTGATATAAGACATTAATAAGTGCGATAGACAAAAAAGTGATAATAATTAGGTTAGTGTTAGTGCTAAAACATCAAGTGGTTAAGAAATTAAAAAAAAATCTGTAGAGCTTTATAAGAAAGACCTCATATAAACATTACAAATATACGGAAGACAAAAGGTTGCCGCCCACTATCAAGTAAGTCGATTAACATTAACTATAAATAATATTAAAACATAAGAATTAGTTTATATAAATGCGTGTTTTAAATAATAAAAAAAATGTGTATTAATTGTTATAAGTGATTAAGTAAACAATATATGCGGTTTTCTTGGAAATAGTCATTGATCGTTCATGAACATTCAATGGTAACAAACAAATGGTAAGTAAGTAGGCATAAGTACAAGTATGTACATGAGATATTTATAGAAATTCAGTGTGCCTTTGATAATGTCTGGTGGCCAAGTGACCTTCAAAGAATTAGACCGGCAAAAACCTCTAGGTACGTCTACTGCGCTATGGAGCACTATTTTCATTGTCGAACATTAATTTTACAAACCGATTACTGTTTCATAAAAAGGCAACTATCTTGAGGTTGTCCTTAGCGATCCGTAATGGGGCCTGAGCTCTGGAACTTGGTATTCGACGAGAACTGTGTTTCTCACTCGAAACTTTGTGTAAACGTATGTTTTGGTAACGATAATGTGATCCTTATCAGTTTAAATAGTACAGAACAACTAGAAAGCCATTCTCGACCTGCTATAGATAAAATCTGTTGTTTCTTAAAGCTACATAGCTACGAAACAAATACGATAACAACGAATGATAAACTTGTAACACACCTTGCGCGTGTCACAAGGACGGAATGAAGCTTAAATTTGGCAACTATGCCGACACTATACAAGGGTGCATTTATGCCAATGGTTGTGTATTGTGCTTCGGCATGGTATTACAGGATCAATCTTTAAGATCTTCCATGCAAAGAACTATGTTTTTGACGATGACGCGTTGTTGCAGAACTGTATCTACAGAAGTGGTGCACGTGATATTGGGGAAAATTCCTTTAAATTTAAAAATCACTTATGCACCTACTCAAGCACAAGTTACGCTAGAACTGAAAAAATTAAATTTATATGATTTAAAATTAATGCGACAAATTTCAAAGATTTAAAGTTAATGCGGCTGTAGGATAAAAGTCTGGAGACGATACCAAATATATTGCAAAAGAGATGAATGCATATATGCATAAGCTCTGGCAAGACAGATGGGACTTAATACAAAAAGGAAGACCTACGTATTGGTTTACAAGGACGTTAATATTGCTTTGCAACACAAGTGGTTCTTATCTACTATGTGTGTGATCGGCTCCTGCTACTTTAGGTGAAAAAAG
Source organism: Panorpa germanica (assembly GCA_963678705.1). Taxonomy (NCBI): domain Eukaryota; kingdom Metazoa; phylum Arthropoda; class Insecta; order Mecoptera; family Panorpidae; genus Panorpa; species Panorpa germanica. The sequence goes on from CAVMBN010000181.1 coordinate 397,170, forward strand.
TGATTAAAAGTGAGAAATTAATTACGGAAAAAAATTAAATAAATTATATGAATACTTTTTCAAACGAAAAGTATTTAGGTTTGTTTTAAATTTGTGTTAATTTACTCTAAACAAAGTGTTTTTACAAAAGTTTGACAGTTGAAAACCAGTGTTAAAAACGAATATTTCATTTCGCGTACACGCGGTCTTATAAACATAACCTCAAAATTGTAACTTTGATGTTTGATATAAGACATTAATAAGTGCGATAGACAAAAGTGATAATAATTAGGTTAGTGTTAGTGCTAAAACATCAAGTGGTTAAGAAATTCAAGAAATCTGTAGAGCTATATAAGAAAGAACTCATATAAACACTACAAATATAAGGAAGACAAAAGGTTGCCGCCCACTATCAAGTAAGTCGATTAACATTAACTATAAATAATATTAAAACATAAGAATTAGTTTATATAAATGCGTGTTTTAAATAATAAAGAGAGTGTATTAATTGTTATAAGTGATTAAGTGAACAATATAAGCGGTTTTCTTGGAAATAGTAATTGATCGTTTATGATCATTCAATGGTAGCAAACAAATGGTAAGTAAGTAGGCATAAGTACAAGTATGTACATGAGATATTTATAGAAATTCAGTGTGCCTTTGATAATGTCTGGTGGCCAAGTGACCTTCAAAGAATTAGACCGGTAAAAATCTCTAGGTACGTCTACTGCGCTATGGAGAACTATTTTCATTGTCGAACATTAATTTTACAAACCGATTACCGTTCCATGAAATGGCAACTATCTAAAGGTTGTCCTCAGCAATCCGTAATGTAGCTGGAGCTCTGGAACATGGTATTTGACGAGAACTGTGTTTCTCACTCGAAAGGTTGTGTACACGTATGTTTTGCCAACGATAATGTGATCCTTATCAATGCAAATAGAACAGAACAACTAGAAAGCCGTCCTCGACCTGCTATAGATAAAATCTGTAGTTTCTTAAAGCTACAAAGCAACGAAACAAATACGATAACAACGAATGATAAACTTGTAACACACCTTGCGAGTGTCACAAGGACGGAATAAAGCTTAAATTTGGCAACTATGCCGACACTATACAAGGGGGCATTTATGCCAATGGTTGTGTATTGTGTTTCGGCATGGTATTACAGGATCAATCTTCCAGATCTTCCATGCAAAGAACTATGTTATTGACGATGACGCGTTGTGGCAGAACTGTATCTACAGAAGTGGTGCAGGTGATATTGGGGACAATTCCTTTAGATTTAAAAATCACTCATTCACTTACTCAAGTACAAATTACGCTAGAACTGAAAAAATCAAATTTTGATGATTTAAAATAATGCGACAAATTTCGAGGATTTAAAGTTATTGCGGCTGTAGGATAAAAGTCTGGAGACGATACCAAATATATTGCCAAAGAGATGAATGCATATATGCATGAGCTCTGGCAAAACAGATGGGACTTAATACAAAAAGGAAGACCTACGTATTGGTTTACAAGGACTTTAATATTGCTTTGCAACACAAGTGGTTCCTATCTACTATGTGTGTGATCGGCCCCTGCTACTTTAGGTAAAAAAAGTGATTAAAAGTGAGAAATTAATTACGGAAAAAAATTAAATAAATTATATCAATACTTTTTCAAACGAAAAGTATTTAAGTTTGTTTTAAATTTGTGTTAATTTACCCTAAACAAAGTGTTTTTACAAAAGTTTGACAGTTGGAAACCAGTGTTAAAAACGAATTTTTCATTACGCGTACACGCGGTCTTATAAACATAACCTCAAAATTGTAACTTTGATGTTTGATATAAGACATTAATAAGTGCGATAGACAAAAAAGTGATAATAATTAGGTTAGTGTTAGTGCTAAAACATCAAGTGGTTAAGAAATTCAAGAAATCTGTAGAGCTATATAAGGAAGACCTCATATAAACACTACAAATATACGGAAGACAAAAGGTTGCCGCCCACTATCAAGTAAGTCGATTAACATTAACTATAAATGATATTAAAACATAAGAATTAGTTTATATAAATGCGTGTTTTAAATAATAAAGAGAGTGTATTAATTGTTATAAGTGATTAAGTGAACAATATAAGCGGTTTTCTTGGAAATAGTGATTGATCGTTTATGAACATTCAATGGTAGCAAACAAATGGTAAGTAAGTAGGCATAAGTACAAGTATGTACATGAGATATTTATAGAAATTCAGTGTGCCTTTGATAATGTCTGGTGGAGAAGTGACCTTCAAAGAATTAGACCGGCAAAAATCTCTAGGTACGTCTACTGCGCTATGGAGAACTAGTTTCATTGTCAAACATTAATTTTACAAACCGATTACCGTTCCATGAAATGGCAACTATCTAAAGGTTGTCCTCAGCGATCCGTAATGTGGCCGGAGCTCTGGAACATGGTATTCGACGAGAACTGTGTTTCTCACTCGAAAGGTTGTGTAAACGTATGTTTTGCCAACGATAATGTGATCCTTATCAATGCAAATAGAACAGAACAACTAGAAAGCCGTCCTCGACCTGCTATAGATAAAATCTGTAGTTTTTAAAGCTACAAAGCAACGAAACAAATACGATAACGAATGATAAACTTGTAACACACCTTGCGCGTGTCACATAGACGGAATGAATCTTAAACTCGGCAATTATGCCGACACTATACAAGGGGGCATTTAAGCCAATGGTTGTGTATTGTGCTTCGGCATTATATTACAGGATCAATCTTTCAGATTTTCCATGCAAAGAACTATGTTATTGACGACGACGCGTTGTTGCGAAACTGTATCTACAGAAGTGGTGCAGGTGATATTAGGGACAATTCCTTTAAGTTTAAAAATCACTCATGCACTTACTTAAGTACAAATTACGTTAAAACTGAAAAAATCAAATTTTAATGATTTAAAATTAATGCGACAAATTTCGAGGATTTAAAGTTAATGCAGCTGTAGGATAAAAGTCTGGAGACGATACCAAATATATTGCCAAAGAGATGAATGCATATATGCATAAGCTCTGGCAAGACAGACGGGACTTAATAAAAAAAGGAAGACCAACGTATTGGTTTACAAGGACTTTAATATTGCTTTGCAACACAAGTATTTCCTATCTACTATGTGTGTGATCGGCTCCTGCTACTTTAGGTGAAAAAAGTGATTAAAAGTGAGAAATTAAGTAAGGAAAAAAATTAAATAAATTATATCAATACTTTTTCAAACGAAAAGTTTTTAAGTTTGTTTTAAATTTGTGTTAATTTACCCTAAACAAAGTGTTTTTACAAAAGTTTGACAGTTGGAAACCAGTGTTAAAAACGAATTTTTTATTGCGCGTACACGCGGTCTTATAAACATAACCTCAAAATAGTAACTTTGATGTTTGATATAAGACATTAATCAGTGCGATAGACAAAAAAGTGATAATAATTAGGTTAGTGTTAGTGCTAAAACATCAAGTGGTTAAGAAATTCAAGAAATCTGTAGAGCTGTATAAGGAAGACCTCATATAAACACTACAAATATACGGAAGACAAAAGGTTGCCGCCCACTATCAAGTAAGTCGATTAACATTAACTATAAATGATATTAAAACATAAGAATTAGTTTATATAAATGCGTGTTTTAAATAATAAAGAGAGTGTATTAATTGTTATAAGTGATTAAGTGAACAATATAAGCGGTTTTCTTGGAAATAGTGATTGATCGTTTATGAACATTCAATGGTAGCAAACAAATAGTAAGTAAGTAGGCATAAGTACAAGTATGTACATGAGATATTTATATAAATTCAGTGTGCCTTTGATAATGTCTGGTGGAGAAGTGACCTTCAAAGAATTAGACCGGCAAAAATCTCTAGGTACGTCTACTGCGCTATGGAGAACTATTTTCATTGTCGAACATTAATTTTACAAACCGATTACCGTTCCATGAAATGGCAACTATCTAAAGGTTGTCCTCAGCGATTCGTAATGTGGCCGGAGCTCTGGAACATGGTATTCGACGAGAACTGTGTTTTTCACTCGAAAGGTTGTGTAAACGTATGTTTTGCCAACGATAATGTAATCCTTATCAATGCAAATAGAACAGAACAACTAGAAAGCCGTCCTCGACCTGCTATAGATAAAATCTGTAGTTTCTTAAAGCTACAAAGCAACGAAACAAATACGATAACAACGAATGATAAACTTGTAACACACCTTGCGCGTGTCACAAGGACGGAATGAAGCTTAAACTCGGCAACTATGCCGACACTATACAAGGGGGCATTTATGCCAATGGTTGTGTATTGTGCTTCGGCATGGTATTACAGGATCAATCTTCCAGATCTTCCATGCAAAGAACTATGTTATTGACGATGACGCGATGTTGCAGAACTGTATCTACAGAAGTTGTGCAGGTGATATTGGGAACAATTCCTTTAGATTTAAAAATCATTTATGCACTTACTTAAGTAAAAAATACGCTAGAACTGAAAAAATCAAATTTTGATGATTTAAAATATTGCGACAAATTTTGAGGATTTAAAGTTAATGCGGCTGTAGGATAAAAGTCTGGAGACGATACCAAATATATTGCCAAAGAGATCAATGCATATATGCATAAGCTCTGGCAAGACAGATGAGACTTAATACAAAAAGGAAGACTTACGTTTTGGTTTACAAGGACGTTAATATTGCTTTGCAACACAAGTCGTTCCTATCTACTATGTGTGTGATCGGCTCCTGCTACTTTAGGTAAAATAAGTGATTAAAAGTGGGAAATTAATTACGGCCTAAAATTTAATTAATTATATAAATACTTTTTCAAACGAAAAGTATTTGAGTTTGTTTTAAATTTGTGTTAATATACCTGAAAACAAAGTGTTTTTACAAAAGTTTGACAGTTGATAACCAGTGCTAAAAACGAATTTTTCATTACGCGTACACGCGGCCTTATAAACATAACCTCATCATTGTAACTTTAAGGTTTGATATAAGACAATAATAAGTGCGATAGACAAAAAAAATAATAATAATTAGGTAAGTGTTAGTGCTAAAACATCAAGTATTTAAGAAATTTAAGAAATCTGTAGAGCTATATAAGGAAGACCTCATATAAACACTACAAATATACGAAAGACAAAAGGTTGCCGCCCACTATCAAGTAAGTCGAATAACATTAACTATAAATGATATTAAAACATAAGAATTAGTTTATATAAATGCGTGTTTTAAATAATAAAGAGAGTGTATTAATTGTTATAAGTGATTAAGTGAACAATATAAGCGGTTTTCTTGGAAATAGTGATTGATCGTTTATGAACATTCAATGGTAGCAAACAAATGGTAAGTAAGTAGGCATAAGTACAAGTATGTACATGAGATATTTATAGAAATTCAGTGTGCCTTTGATAATGTCTGGTGGAGAAGTGACCTTCAAAGAATTAGACCGGCAAAAATCTCTAGGTACGTCTACTGCGCTATGGAGAACTATTTTCATTGTCAAACATTAATTTTACAAACCGATTACCGTTCCATGAAATGGCAACTATCTAAAGGTTGTCCTCATCGATTCGTAATGTGGCCGGAGCTCTGGAACATGGTATTCGACGAGAACTGTGTTTTTCACTCGAAAGGTTGTGTAAACGTATGTTTTGCTAACGATAATGTAATCCTTATCAATGCAAATAGAACAGAACAACTAGAAAGCCGTCCTCGACCTGCTATAGATAAAATCTGTAGTTTCTTAAAGCTACAAAGCAACGAAACAAATACGATAACAACGAATGATAAACTTGTAACACACCTTGCGCGTGTCACAAGGACGGAATGAAGCTTAAACTCGGCAACTATGCCGACACTATACAAGGGGGCATTTATGCCAATGGTTGTGTATTGTGCTTCGGCATGGTATTACAGGATCAATCTTCCAGATCTTCCATGCAAAGAACTACGTTATTGACGATGACGCGATGTTGCAGAACTGTATCTACAGAAGTTGTGCAGGTGATATTGGGAACAATTCCTTTAGATTTAAAAATCATTTATGCACTTACTTAAGTAAAAAATACGCTAGAACTGAAAAAATCGAAATTTGATGATTTAAAATATTGCGACAAATTTCGAGGATTTAATGTTAATGCGGCTGTAGGATAAAAGTCTAGAGACGATACCAAATATATTGCTAAAGAGATGAATGCATATATGCATAAGCTCTGGCAAAACAGATGGGACTTAATACAAAAAGAAAGACCTATGTATTGGTTTACAAGGACTTTAATATTGCTTTGCAACACAAGTGGTTCCTATCTACTATGTGTGTGATCGGCTCCTGCTACTTTAGGTGAAAAAAGTGATTAAAAGTGAGAAATTAATTACGGAAAAAAATTAAATAAATTATATCAATACTTTTTCAAACGAAAAGTATTTAAGTTTGTTTTAAATTTGTGTTAATTTACCCTAAACAAAGTGTTTTTACAAAAGTTTGACAGTTGGAAACCAGTGTTAAAAACGAATTTTTCATTACGCGTACACGCGGTCTTATAAACATAACCTCAAAATTGTAACTTTGATGTTTGATATAAGACATTAATAAGTGCGATAGACAAAAAAGTAATAATAATTAGGTTAGTGTTAGTGCTAAAACTTCAAGTGGTTAAGAAATTCAAGAAATCTGTAGAGCTATATAAGGAAGACCTCATATAAACACTACAAATATACGGAAGACAAAAGGTTGCCGCCCACTATCAAGTAAGTCGATTAACATTAACTATAAATGATATTAAAACATAAGAATTAGTTTATATAAATGCGTGTTTTAAATAATGAAGAGAGTGTATTAATTGTTATAAGTGATTAAGTGAACAATATAAGCAATTTTCTTGGAAATAGTGATTGATCGTTTATGAACATTCAATGGTAGCAAACAAATGGTAAGTAAGTAGGCATAAGTACAAGTACGTACATGAGATATTTATAGAAATTCAGTGTGCCTTTGATAATGTCTGGTGGCCAAGTGACCTTTAAAGAATTAGACCGGCAAAAACCTCTAGGTACGTCTACTGCGCAATGGAGAACTATTTTCATTGTTGAACATTAATTTTACAAACCGATTACCGTTCTATGAAAAGGCAACTATCTTAAGGTTGTCCTCAGCGATCCGTAATGGGGCCTGAGCTCTGGAACATGGTATTTGACGAGAACTGTGTTTCTCACTCGAAAGATTGTGTAAACGTATGTTTTGCCAACGATAATGTGATCTTTATCGGTGCAAATAGTACAGAACAACTAGAAAGCCGTTATCGACCTGCTATAGATAAAATCTGTAGTTTCTTGAAGCTACAAAGCTACGAAACAAATACGGTAACAACGAATGATAAACTTGTAACACACCTTGCGCGTGTCACATAGACGGAATGAATCTTAAATTTGGCAATTATGCCGACACTATAAAAGGGGGCATTTAAGCCAATGGTTGTGTATTGTGCTTCGGCATTATATTACAGAATCAATCTTCCAGATTTTCCATGCAAAGAACTATGTTATTGACGACGACGCGTTGTTGCGAAACTGTATCTACAGAAGTGGTGCAGGTGATATTGGGGACAATTCCTTTAAATTTAAAAATCACTCATGCACTTACTCAAGTACAAATTACGTCAAAACTGAAAAAATCAAATTTTAATGATTTAAAATTAATGCGACAAATTTCGAGGATTTAAAGTTAATGCAGCTGTAAGATAAAAGTCTGGAGACGATACCAAATATATTGCCAAAGAGATGAATGCATATATGCATAAGCTCTGGCAAGACAGACAAGACTTAATAAAAAAAGGAAGACCAACGTATTGGTTTACAAGGACGTTAATATTGCTTTGCAACACAAGTGGTTCCTATCTACTATGTGTGTGATCGGCTTCTGCTACTTTAGGTGAAAAAAGTGATTTAAAGTGAGAAATTAATTACGGAAAAAAATTAAATAAATTATATGAATACTTTTTCAAACGAAAAGTATTTAAGATTGTTTTAAATTTGTGTTAATTTACCCTAAACAAAGTGTTTTTACAAAAGTTTGACAGTTGGAAACCAGTGTTAAAAACGAATTTTTCATTACGCGTACACGCGGTCTTATAAACATAACCTCAAAATTGTAACTTCGACAAATTTCGAGGATTTAAAGTTAATGTGGCTGTAGGATAAAAGTCTGGAGACGATACCAAATATATTGCCAAAGAGATCAATGCATATATGCATAAGCTCTGGCAAGACAGATGAGACTTAATACAAAAAGGAAGACCTACGTATTGGTTTACAAGGACGTTAATATTGCTTTGCAACACAAGTCGTTCCTATCTACTATGTGTGTAATCGGCTCCTGCTACTTTAGGTGAAAAAAGTGATTAAAAGTGGGAAATTAATTACGGCAAAAAATTTAATTAATTATATAAATACTTTTTCAAACGAAAAGTATTTAAGTTTGTGTTAAATTTGTGTTAATATACCCGAAAACAAAGTGTTTTTACAAAAGTTTGACAGTTGATAACCAGTGTTAAAAACGAATTTTTCATTACGCGTACACGCGGCCTTATAAACATAACCTCAACATTGTAACTTTAATGTTTGATATAAGACATTAATAAGTGCGATAGACAAAAAAATGTGATAATAATTAGGTTAGTGTTAGTGCTAAAACATCAAGTGGTTAAGAAATTTAAGAAATCTGTAGAGCTATATAAGAAAGACCTCATATAAACACTACAAATATACGGAAGACAAAAGGTTGCCGCCCACTATCAAGTAAGTCGATTAACATTAACTATAAATAATATTAAAACATAAGAATTAGTTTATATAAATGCGTGTTTTAAATAATAAAGAGAGTGTATTAATTGTTATAAGTGATTAAGGGAACAATATATGCGGTTTTCTTTGCACTAGTGATTGATCGTTCATGAACATTTAATGGTAAGTAAGTAGGCATAAGTACAAGTATGTACATGAGATATTTATAGAAATTCAGTGTGCTTTTGATAATGTCTGGTGGCCAAGTGACCTTTAAAGAATTAGACCGGCAAAAACCTCTAGGTACGTCTACTGCGCTATGGAGAACTTTTTTCATTGTCGAACATTAATTTTACAAACCGATTACCGTTCCATGAAAAGGCAACTATCTAAAGGTTGTCCTCAGCGATCCGTAATAGGGCCTGAGCTCTGGAATTCGACGAGAACTGTGTTTCTCACTCGAAAGGTTGTGTAAACGTATGTTTTGCCAACGATAATGTGATCCTTATCGGTGCAAATAGAACAGAACAACTAGAAAGCCGTTCTCGACCTGCTATAGATAAAATCTGTAGTTTCTTGAAGCTACAAAGCTACGAAACAAATACGGTAACAACGAATGATAAACTTGTAACACACCTTGCGCCTGTCACAAGGACGGAATAAAGCTTAAACTCGGCAACTATGCCGACACTATACAAAGGGGCATTTATGCCAATGGTTGTGTATTGTGCTTCGGCATAGTATTACAGCTACGAAACAAATACGGTAACAACGAATGATAAACTTGTAACACACCTTGCGCGTGTCACAAGGACGGAATCAAGCTTAAACTCGGCAACTATGCCGACACTATACAAGGGGGCATTTATGCCAATGGTTGTGTATTGTGCTTCGGCATTATATTACAGGATCAATTTTCCAGATCTTCCATGCAAAGAACTATGTTATTGACGATGACGCGTTGTTGCAGAACTGTATCTACAGAAGTGTTGCAGGTGATATTGGGGACAATTTCTTTAGATTTAAAAATCACTCATGCACTTACTCAAGTACAAATTACGCTAGAACTGAAAAAATCAAATTTTGATGATTTTAAATTGATGCGACAAATTTCGAGAATTTAAAGTTAATGCAGCTGTAGGATAAAAGTCTGAAGACGATACCAAATATATTGCCAAAGAGATGAATGCATATATGCATAAGCTCTAGCAAGACAGATGGGACTTAATACAAAAAGGAAGACCTACGTATTGGTTTACAAGGACGTTAATATTGCTTTGCAACACAAGTGGTTCCTATCTACGATGTGTGTGATCGGCTCCTGCTACTTTAGGTGAAAAAAGTGATTTAAAGTGAGAAATTAATTACGGAAAAAAATTAAATAAATTATATGAATACTTTTTCAAACGAAAAGTATTTAGGTTTGTTTTAAATTTGTGTTAATTTACCCTAAACAAAGTGTTTCTACAAAAGTTTGACAGTTGGAAACCAGTGTTAAAAACGAATTTTTCATTACGCGTACACGCGGTCTTATAAACATGACCTCAAAATTGTAACTTTGATGTTTGATGTAAGACATTAATAAGTGCGATAGACAAAAAAGTGATAATAATTAGGTTAGTGTTAGTGCTAAAACATCAAGTGGTTAAGAAATTCAAGAAACCTGTAGAGCTATATAAGAAAGACCTTATATAAACACTACAAATATACGGAAGTCAAAAGGTTGCCGCCCACTATTAAGTAAGTCGAATAACATTAACTATAAATAATATTAAAACATAAGAAATAGTTTATATAAATGCGTGTTTTAAATAATAAAGAGAGTGTATTAATTGTTATAAGTTATTAAGGGAACAATATATGCGGTTGTCTTTGAAATAGTGATTGAACGATCATGAACATTCAATGGTAACAAACAAATAGTAAGTAAGTAGGCATAAGTACAAGTATGTACTTAAGATATTTATAGAAATGCAGTATGCTTTTGATAATGTCTGGTGACCAAGTGACCTTCAAAGAATTAGACCGGCAAAAACTTCTAGGTACGTTTACTGCGCTATGGAGAACTTTTTTTATTGTCGAACATTAATTTTACAAACCGATTACCGTTCCATGAAAAGGCAACTATCTAAAGGTTGTCCTCAGCGATCCGTAATGGGGCCTGAGCTCTAGAACATGGTATTCGACGAGATCTGTGTTTCTCACTCGAAAGGTTGTGTAAACGTATGGTTTGCCAACGATAATGTGATCCTTATCAGTGCAAATAGAACAGAACAACTAGAAAGCCGTTCTTGACCTGCTATAGATAAAATTTGTAGTTTCTTGAAGCTACAAAGCTATGAAACAAATACGGTAACAACGAATGATAAACTTGTAACACACCTTGCGCCTGTCACAAGGACGGAATAAAGCTTAAACTCGGCAACTATGCCGACACTATACAAGGGGGCATTTATGCCAATGGTTGTGTATTGTGCTTCGGCATAGTATTACAGCTACGAAACAAATACGGTAACAACGAATGATAAACTTGTAACACACCTTGCGCGTGTCACAAGGACGGAATGAAGCTTAAACTCGGCAACTATGCCGACACTATACAAGGGGGCATTTATGCCAATGGTTGTGTATTGTGCTTCGGCATTATATTACAGGATCAATCTTCCAGATCTTCCATGCAAAGAACTATGTTATTGACGATGACGCGTTGTTGCAGAACTGTATCTACAGAAGTGGTGCAGGTGATATTGGGGACAATTCCTTTAGATTTAAAAATCACTCATGCACTTACTCAAGTACAAATTACGCCAAAACTGAAAAAATCAAATTTTGTTGATTTTAAATTGATGCGACAAATTTCGAGGATTTAAAGTTAATGCAGCTGTTGGATAAAAGTCTGAAGACGATACCAAATATATTGCCAAAGAGATGAATGCATATATGCATAAGCTCTAGCAAGACAGATGGGACTTAATAAGAAAAGGTAGACCTACGTATTGGTTTACAAGGACGGTAATATTGCTTTGCAACACAAGTGGTTTCTATCTACTATGTGTGTGATCGGCTCCTGCTACTTTAGGTGAAAAAAGTGATTTATAGTGAAAAAATAATTGCGGAAAAAAATTAAATAAATTATATGAATACTTTTTCAAACGAAAAGTATTTAAGTTTGTTTTAAATTTGTGTTAATTTACCCTAAACTAAGTGTTTTTACAAAAGTTTGACAGTTGGAAACCAGTGTTAAAAACGAATTTTCCATTACGCGTACACGCGGCCTTATAAACATAACCTCAACATTGTAACTTTGATGTTTGATATAAGACATTAATAAATGCGATAGACAAAAAAAGTGATAATAATTAGGTTAGTGTTAGCGCTAAAACATCAAGTGGTTAAGAAATTTAGGAAATCTGTAGAGCTATATAAGGAAGACCTCATATAAACACTACAAATATACGGAAGACAAAAGGTTGCCGCCCACTATCAAGTAAGTCGATTACCATTAACTATAAATAATAATAAAACATAAGAATTAGTTTATATAAATGCGTGTTTTAAATAATAAAGAGAGTGTATTAATTGTTATAAGTGATTAAGGGTTGCCGCCCACTATCAAGTAAGTCGATTAACATTAACTATAAATTATATTAAAACATAAGAATTAGTTTATATAAATCCGTGTTTTAAATAATAAAGAGAGTGTATTAATTGTTATAAGTGATTAAGTGAACAATATATGCGGTTTTCTTGGAAATAGTGATTGATCGTTCATGAAGATTCAATGGTAATAAACAAATGGTAAGTAAGTAGGCATAAGTACAAGTATGAACATGCGATATTTATAGAAATTTAGTGTGCCTTTGATAATGTCTGGTGGCCAAGTGACCTTTAAAGAATTAGACCGGCAAAAACCTCTAGGTACGTCTACTGCGCTATGGAGAACTGTTTTCATTGTCGAACATTAATTTTACAAACCGATTACTGTTTCATAAAAAGGCAACTATTTAAAGGTTGTCCTCAGCGATCCGTAATGGGGCCTGAGCTCTCGAACATAGTATTCGACGAGAACTGTGTTTCTCATTTACAAGGTTGTGTTAACGTATGTTTTGCCAACGATAATGTGGTCCTTATTAATGCAAATAGAACAGAACAACTAGAAAGCCGTTCTCGACCTGCTATAGATAAAATCTGTAGTTTCTTGAAGCTACAAAGCTACGAAACAAATACGGTAACAACGAATGATAAACTTGTAACACACCTTGCGCGTGTCACAAGGACGGAATGAAGCCTAAATTTGGCAACTATGCCGACACTATACAAGAAGGCATTTATGCCAATGGTTGTGTGTTGTGCTTCGGCATGGTATTACAGGATCAATCTTCCAGATCTTCCATGCAAAGAACTATGTTATTGACGATGACGCGTTGTTGCAGAACTGTATCTACAGAAGTGGTGCAGGTGATATTGGGGACAATTCCTTTAGATTTAAATATCACTCATGCACTTACTCAAGTACAAATTACGCGAGAACTGAAAAAATCAAATTTTGATGATTTAAAATTAATGCGAGAAATTTCGAGGATTTAAAGTTAATGCGGCAGTAGGATAAAAGTCTAAAGACGATACCAAATATATTGCCAAAGAGATGAATGCATATATGCATAAGCTCTGGCAGGACAGATGGGACTTAATACAAAAAGGAAGACCTACGTATTGGTTTACAAGAACGTTAATATTTCTTTGTAACACAAGTCGTTCCTATCTACTATGTGTGTGATCGGCTTCTGCTACTTTAAGGTAGAAAGTGAAAAAGTAATTACAGAAAAAAATTAAATAAATTATATGAATTTTTTTTCAAACGAAAAGTATTTAAGTTTGTTTTAAATTTGTGTTAATTTACCCTAAACAAAGTGTTTTTACAAAAATTTGACACTTGGAAACCAGTGTTAAAAACAAATTTTTCATTACGCGTACACGCGGTCTTATAAACATATTCTCAAAATTGTAACTTTAATGTTTGATATAAGACATTAATAAGTGCGATAGACAAAAAAAGTGATGATAATTAGGTTAGTGTTAGTGCTAAAACATCAAGTGGTTAAGAAATTTAGAAAATCTGTAGAGCTATATAAGGAAGACCTCATATAAACACTACAAATATACGGAAGACAAAAGGTTGCCGCCCACTATCAAGTAAGTCGATTAACATTAACTATAAATAATATTAAATCATAAGAATTAGTTTATATAAATGCGTGTTTTAAATAATAAGGAGAGTGTATTAATTGTTATAAGTGATTAAGTGAACAATATAAGCGGTTTTCTTGGCAATAGTGATTGATCGTTTATGAACATTCAATGGTAGCAAACAAATGGTAAGTAAGTAGGCATAAGTACAAGTATGTACATGAGATATTTATAGAAATTCAGTGTGCCTTTGATAATGTCTGGTGGCCAAGTGACCTTCAAAGAATTAGACCGGCAAAAACCTCGAGGTACGTCTACTGCGCTATGGAGAACTATTTTTATTGTCGAACAATAATTTTACAAACCGATTACCGTTTCATGAAAAGGCAGCTATCTAAAGGTTGTCCTCAGCGATCCGTAATGGGGTTTGAGCTCTGGAACATGGTATTCGACAAAAACTGTGTTTCTCACTCGAAAGGTTGTGTAAACGTATGTTTTGCCAACGATAATGTGATCCTTATCGGTGCAAATAGTACAAAACAACTAGAAAACCGTTTTCGACCTGCTATAGATAAAATCTGTAGTTTCTTAAAGTTACAAAGCTACGAAACAAAAACGGTAACAACGAATGATAAACTTGTAACACACCTTGCGCGTGTCACAAGGACGAAATGAAGCTTAAACTCGGCAACTATGCCGATCCTATGCAATAGGGCATTTATGCTAATGGTTGTGTATTTTGCTTCGGCATGGTATTACAGGATTAATCTTCCAGATCTTTCATGCAAAGAACTATGTTTTTGACGATGACGCGTTGATGCAGAACTGTATCTACAGAAGTGGTGCAGGTGATATTGGGGACAATTCCTTTAGATTTAAAAATCACTCATGCACCTACTAAAGTACAAATTACGCTAGAACTGAAAAAAATAAATTTTGATGATTTAAAATTAATGCGACAAATTTCGAGGATTTAAATGGAACTAAATACAAAAAGGAAGACCTACGTATTGCTTTACAAGGACGTTAATATTGCTTTGCAACACAAGTCGTTCCTATCTACTATGTGTGTGATCGGCTCCTGCTACTTTAGGTGAAAAAAGTGAGAAATTAATTACGGAAAAAAATTAAATAAATTATATGAATACTTTTTCAAACGAAAAGTATTTAAGTTTGTTTTAAATTTGTGTTAATTTACCCTAAACAAAGTGTTTTTACAAAAGTTTGACAGTTGGAAACCAGTGTTAAAAACGAATTTTTCATTACAAGTTCACGCGGTCTTATAAACATAACCTCAAAATTGTAACTTTGATGTTTGATATAAGATATTAGTAAGTGCGATAAACAAAAAAAGTGATAATAATTAGGTTAGTGTTAGTGCTAAAACATTAAGTGGTTAAGAAATTCAAGAAATCTGTAAAGCTATATAAGGAAGACCTCATATAAGCACTACAAATATACGGAAGACAAAAGGTTGCCGCCCACTATCAAGTAAGTCGATTAACATTAATTATAAATAATATTAAAACATAATAATTAGTTTATATAAATGCGTGTTTTAAATAATAAAGAGAGTGTATTATCTGTTATAAGTGATTAAGGGAACAATATATGCGGTTTTCTTTGAAATAGTGATTGATCGTTCATGAACATTCAATGGTAAGTAAGTAGGCATAATTACAAGTATGTACATGAGATATTTATAGAAATTTAGTGTGCTTTTGATAATGTCTGGTGGCCAAGTGACCTTCAAAGAAATAGACCGGCAAAAACCTCTAGGTACGTCTACTGCGCTATGGAGAACTTTTTTCATTGTCGAACATTAATTTTACAAACCGATTACCGTTCCATGAAAAGGAAACTATCTAAAGGTTGTCCTCAGCGATCCGTAATGGGGCCTGAGCTCTAGAACATGGTATTCGACGAAAACTGTGTTTCTCACTCGAAAGGTTGTGTAAACGTATGTTTTGCAAACGATAATGTGATCATTATCGGTGCAAATAAAACAGAACAACTAGAAAGCCGTTCTCGACCTGCTATAGATCAAATCTGTAGTTTCTTGAAGCTACAAAGCTACGAAACAAATACGGTAACAACGAATGATAAACTTGTAACACACCTATCTACTATGTGTGTGATCGGCTCCTGCTACTTTAGGTAAAAAAAGTGATTAAAAGTGAGAAATTATTTACGGAAAAAAATTAAATATATTATATGAATACTTTTTCAAACGAAAAGTATTTAAGTTTGTTTTAAATTTGTGTTAATTTACCCTAAACAAAGTGTTTTTACAAAAGTTTGACAGTTGGAAACCAGTGTTAAAAACGAATTTTTCATTGCGCGTACACGCGGTCTTATAAACATGACCTCAAAATTGTAACTTTGATGTTTGATAAAAGACATTAATAAGTGCGATAGACAAAAAAGTGATAATAATTAGGTTAGTGTTAGTGCTAAAACATCAAGTGGTTAAGAAATTCAAGAAATCTGTAGAGCTATATAAGAAAGACCTCATATAAACACTACAAATATACGGAAGACAAATGGTTGCCGCCCACTATCAAGTAAGTCGATTAACATTAACTATAAATAATATTAAAACATAAGAATTAGTTTATATAAATGCGTGTTTAAAATAATAAAGAGAGTGTATTAATTGTTATAAGTGATTAAGTGAACAATATATGCGGTTTTCTTGGAAATAGTGATTGATCGTTCATAAACATTCAATGGTAAGTAAGTAGGCATGAGTACAAGTATGTACATGAGATATTTATAGAAATGCAGTATGCTTTTGATAATGTCTGGTGGCCAAGTGACCTTCAAAGAATTAGACCGGCAAAAACTTCTAGGTACGTCTACTGCGCTATGGAGAACTTTTTTCATTGTCGAACAATAATTTTACAAACCGATTACCGTTCCATGAAAAGGCAACTATCTAAAGGTTGTCCTCAGCGATCCGTAATGGGGCCTGAGCTCTGGAACATGGTATTCGACGAGTACTGTGTTTCTCACTCGAAAGGTTGTGTAAACGTATGTTTTGCCAACGATAATGTGATCCTTATCGGTGCAAATAGTACAGAACAACTAGAAAGCCGTTCTCGACCTGATATAGATAAAATCTGTAGTTTCTTGAAGCTACAAAGCTACGAAACAAATACGGTAACAACAATTGATAAACTTGTAACACACCTTGCGCGTGTCACAAGGACGGAATGAAGCTTAAACTCATCAACTATGCCGATCCTATGCAAAAGGGCATTTATGCCAATGGTTGTGTATTTTGCTTCGGCATGGTATTACAGGATTAATATTCTAGATCTTCCATGCAAAGATCTATGTTTTTGACGATGACGCGTTGATGCAGAACTGTATCTACAGAAGTGGTGCAGGTGATATTGGGGACAATTCCTTTAGATTTAAAAATCACTCATGCACCTACTCAAGTACAAATTACGCTAGAACTGAAAAAAATAAATTTTGATGATTTAGAATTAATGCGACAAATTTCGAGGATTTAAATTGGACTAAATACAAAAAGGAAGACCTACGTATTGGTTTACAAGGACGTTAATATTGCTTTGCAACACAAGTCGTTCCTATCTACTATGTGTGTGATCGGCTCCTGCTACTTTAGGTGAAAAAAGTGATTAAAAGTGAGAAATTAATTACGGAAAAAAATTAAATAAATTATATGAATACTTTTTCAAACGAAAAGTATTTAAGTTTGTTTTAAATTTGTGTTAATTTACCCTAAACAAAGTGTTTTTACAAAAGTTTGACAGTTGGAAACCAGTGTTAAAAACGAATTTTTCATTACGCGTACACGCAGTCTTATAAACATAACCTCAAAATTGTAACTTTGATGTTTAATATAAGATATTAGTAAGTGCGATAGACAAAAAAAGTGATAATAATTAGGTTAGTGTTAGTGCTAAAACATTAAGTGGTTAAGAAATTCAAGAAATCTGTAAAGCTATATAATGAAGACCTCATATAAGCACTACAAATATACGGAAGACAAAAGGTTGCCGCTCACTATCAAGTAAGTCGATTAACATTAACTATAAATAATATTAAAACATAAGAATTAGTTTAAATAAATGCGTGTTTTAAATAATAAAGAGAGTGTATTAATTGTTATAAGTGATTAAGGGAACAATATATGCGGTTTTCTTTGAAATAGTGATTGATGGTTCATGAACATTTAATGGTATTAAACAAATGGTAAGTAAGTAGGCATAAGTACAAGTATGTACATAAGATATTTATAGAAATTTAGTGTGCCTTTGATAATGACTGGTGGCCAAGTGACCTTTAAAGTATTAGACTTGCAAAAACCTCTAGGTACGTCTACTGCGCTGTGGAAAACTATTTTCATTGTCGAACATTAATTTTACAAACCGATTACCGTTCCATGAAAAGGCAACTATCTTAAGGTTGTCCTCAGCGATCCGTAATGGGGCCTAAACTCTGGAACATAATATTCGACGAGAACTGTGTTTCTCACTCGAAAGGTTGTGTAAACGTATGTTTTGCCAACGATAATGTAATCCTTATCGGTGCAAATAGTACAGAACAACTAGAAAGCCGTTATCGACCTGCTATAGATAAAATCTGTAGTTTCTTGAAGCTACAAAGCTACGAAACAAATACGGTAACAACGAATAATAAACTTGTAACACACCTTGCGCGTGTCACATAGACGGAATGAAGCTTAAACTCGGCAATTATGCCGACACTATACAAGGGGGCATTTAAGCCAATGGTTGTGTATTGTGCTTTGGCATTATATTACAGGATGAATCTTCCAGATTTTTTATGCAAAGAACTTTGTTATTGACGATGACGCGTTGTTGCGAAACTGTATCTACAGAAGTAATGCAGGTGATATTGGGGACAATTCCTTTAAATTTAAAAATCACTTATGCACTTACTCAAGTACAAATTACGTTAGAACTGAAAAAATCAAATTTTCATGATTTAAAATAATGCGACAAATTTTGAGGATTTAAAGTTAATGCAGCTGTAGGATAAAAGTCTGGAGACGATACCAAATATATTGCCAAAGAGATGAATGCATATATGCATAAGCTCTGGCAAGACAGACGGGACTTAATAAGAAAAGGAAGACCTACGTATTGGTTTACAAGGACGTTAATATTGCTTTGCAACACAAGTGGTTCCTATCTACTATGTGTGTGATAGGCTCCTGCTACTTTAGGTGAAAAAAGTGATTAAAAGTAAAAAATTAATTACGGAAAAAAAATTAAATAAATTATATGAATACTTTTTCAAACGAAAAGTATTTAAGTTTGTTTTAAATTTGTGTTAATTTACCCTATACAAAGTGTTTCTACAAAAGTTTGACAGTTAGAAACCAGTGTTAAAAACGAATTTTTCATTACGCGTACACGCGGTCTTGTAAACATAACCTCAAAATTGTAACTTTGAAAAATTTCGAGGATTTAAAGGTAATGCGGCTGTAGGATAAAAGTCTGGAGACGATACCAAATATATTGCCAAAAGATCAATGCATATACGCATAAGCTCTGGCAAGACAGATGAGACTTAATACAAAAAGGAAGATCTACGTATTGGTTTACAAGGACGTTAATATTGCTTTGCAACACAAGTGGTTCCTATCTACTATGTGTGTGATCGACTCCTGCTACTTTAGGTAAAAAAAGTGATTAATAGTGAGAAATTAATTACGAAAAAAAATTAAATAAATTATATGAATAATTTTTCAAACAAAAAGTATTTAAGTTTGTTTTAAATTTGTGTTAATTTACCCTAAACAAAGTGTTTTTACAAAAGTTTGACAGTTGGAAACCAATGTTAAAAACGTATTTTTCATTACGCGTGCACGCGGTCTTATAAACATAACCTCAAAATTGTAACTTTTATGTTTAATATAAGATATTAATAAGTGCGATTGACAAAAAAAGTGATAATAATTAGGTTAGTGTTAGTGCTAAAACATAAAGTGGTTAAAAAATTTAAGAAATCTGTAGAACTATATAAGGAAGACCTCATATAAACACTACAAATATACGGAAGACAAAAGGTTTCCGCCCACTATCAAGTAAGTCGATTAACAATAACCATAAATAATATTAAAACATAAGAATTAGTTTATATAAATGCGTGTTTTAAATAATAAAGAGAGTGTATTAATTGTTATAAGTGATTAAGTGAACAATATATGCGGTTTACTTTGAAATAGTGATTGATCGTTCATGAACATTCAATGGTAACAAACAAATGGTAAGTAAGTAGGCATAGGTACAAGTATGTACATGAGATATTTATAGAAATTCAGTGTGCTTTTGATAATGTCTGGTGGCCAAGTGACCTTCAAAGAATTAGACCGGCAAAAACCTCTAGGTACGTCTACTGTGCTATGGAGAACTATTTTCATGGTCGAACATTATTTTACAAACCGATTACCGTTCCATGAAAAGGCAACTATCTAAAGGTTGTCCTCAGCGATCCGTAATGTGGCCGGAGCTCTGGAACATGGTATTCGACGAGAACTGTGTTTTACACTCGAAAGGTTGTGTAAACGTATGTTTTGCCAACGATAATGTGATCCTTATCAATGCAAATAGAACAGAACAACTAGAAAGCCGTCCTTGACCTACTATAGCTAAAATCTGTAGTTTCTTAAAGCTACAAAGCTACGAAACAAATACGGTAACAACGAATGATAAACTTGTAACACACCTTGCGCGTGTCACAAGGACGGAATGAAGCTTAAACTCGGCAACTATGCCGACACTATACAAGGGGGCATTTATGCCAATGGTTGTGTATTGTGCTTCGGCATGGTATTACAGGATCAATCTTTAAGA
Organism: Panorpa germanica; assembly: GCA_963678705.1. Lineage (NCBI taxonomy): Eukaryota > Metazoa > Arthropoda > Insecta > Mecoptera > Panorpidae > Panorpa > Panorpa germanica. Next base: position 417,983 of record CAVMBN010000181.1, read on the forward strand.
TCTTCCATGCAAAGAACTATGTTATTGACGATGACGCGTTGTTGCAGAACTGTATCTACAGAAGTGGTGCAGGTGATATTGAAGACAATTACTTTAGATTTAAAAATCACTCATGCACTTACTCAAGTACAATATACGCTAGAACTGAAACAATCAAATTTTTTATGATTTAAAATTAATGCGACAAATTTCGAGGATCTAAAGTTAATGCAGCTGTAGGATAAAAGTCTGAAGACGATACCAAATATATTGCCAAAGAGATGAATGCATATATGCATAAGCTCTGGCAAGACAGATAAGACTTAATACAAAAAGGAAGACCTACGTATTGGTTTACAAGGACGTTAATATTGCTTTGCAACACAAGTGGTTCCTATCTACTATGTGTGTGATCGACTCCTGCTACTTTAGGTGAAAAAAGTGATTAATAGTGAGAAATTAATTACGAAAAAAAATTAAATAAATTATATGAATAATTTTTCAAACGAAAAGTATTTAAGTTTGTTTTAAATTTGTGTTAATTTACCCTATACAAAGTGTTTTTACAAAAGTTTGACAGTTAGAAACCAGTGTTAAAAACGAATTTTTCATTACGCGTACACGCGGTCTTGTAAACATAACCTCAAAATTGTAACTTCGACAAATTTCGAGGATTTAAAGTTAATGCGGCTGTAGGATAAAAGTCTGGAGACGATACCAAATATATTGCCAAAGAGATCAATGCATATATGCATAAGCTCTGGCAAGACAGATAAGACTTAATACAAAAAGGAAGACCTACGTATTGGTTTACAAGGACGTTAATATTGCTTTGCAACACAAGTGGTTTCTATCTACTATGTGTGTGATCGACTCCTGCTACTTTAGGTGAAAAAAGTGATTAATAGTGAGAAATAAATTACAAAAAAAAATTAAATAAATTATATGAATAAATTTTCAAACGAAAAGTATTTATGTTTGTTTTAAATTTGTGTTAATTTACCCTATACAAAGTGTTTTTACAAAAGTTTGACAGTTAGAAACCAGTGTTAAAAACGAATTTTTCATTACGCGTACACGCGGTTTTGTAAACATAACCTCAAAATTGTAACTTCGACAAATTTCGAGGATTTAAAGTTAATGCGGCTGTAGGATAAAAGTCTGGAGACGATACCAAATATATTGCCAAAGAGATCAATGCATATATGCATAAGCTCTGGCAAGACAGATAAGACTTAATACAAAAAGGAAGACCTACGTATTGGTTTACAAGGACGTTAATATTGCTTTGCAACACAAGTGGTTTCTATCTATTATGTGTGTGATCGACTCCTGCTACTTTAGGTGAAAAAAGTGATTAATAGTGAGAAATTAATTACGAAAAAAAATTAAATAAATTATATGAATAATTTTTTAAACGAAAAGTATTTAAGTTTGTTTTAAATTTGTGTTAATTTACCCTAAACAAAATGTTTTTACAAAAGTTTGACAGTTGGAAACCAGTGTTAAAAACGAATTTTTCATTACGCGTGCACGCGGTCTTATAAACATAACCTCAAAATTGTAACTTTTATGTTTAATATAAGACATTAATAAGTGCGATTGACAAAAAAAGTGATAATAATTAGGTTAGTGTTAGTGCTAAAACATAAAGTGGTTAAAAAATTCAAGAAATCTGTAGAGCTATATAAGGAAGACCTCATATAAACACTACAAATATACGGAAGACAAAAGGTTTCCGCCCACTATCAAGTAAGTCGATTAACAATAACCATAAATAATATTAAAACATAAGAATTAGTTTATATAAATGCGTGTTTTAAATAATAAAGAGAGTGTATTAATTGTTATAAGTGATTAAGTGAACAATATATGCGGTTTACTTTGAAATAGTGATTGATCGTTCATGAACATTCAATGGTAGCAAACAAATGGTAAGTAAGTAGGCATAGGTACAAGTATGTACATGAGATATTTATAGAAATTCAGTGTGCTTTTGATAATGTCTGGTGGCCAAGTGACCTTCAAAGAAATAGACCGGCAAAAACCTCTAGGTACGTCTACTGTGCTATAGAGAACTATTTTCATGGTCGAACATTAATTATACAAACCGATTACCGTTCCATGAAAAGGCAACTATCTAAAGGTTGTCCTCAGCGATCCGTAATGTGGCCGGAGCTCTGGAACATGGTATTCGACGAGAACTGTGTTTTACACTCGAAAGGTTGTGTAAACGTATGTTTTGCCAACGATAATGTGATCCTTATCAATGCAAATAGAACAGAACAACTAGAAAGCCGTCCTTGACCTGCTATAGCTAAAATCTGTAGTTTCTTAAAGCTACAAAGCTACGAAACAAATACGGTAACAACGAATGATAAACTTGTAACACACCTTGCGCGTGTCACAAGGACGGAATGAAGCTTAAACTCGGCAACTATGCCGACACTATACAAGGGGGCATTTATGCCAATGGTTGTGTATTGTGCTTCGGCATGGTATTACAGGATCAATCTTTAAGATCTTCCATGCAAAGAACTATGTTATTGACGATGACGCGTTGTTGCAGAACTGTATCTACAGAAGTGGTGCAGGTGATATTGAAGACAATTCCTTTAGATTTAAAAATCACTCATGCACTTACTTAAGTACAAATTACGCTAGAACTGAAACAATCAAATTTTTTATGATTTAAAATTAATGCGACAAATTTCGAGGATCTAAAGTTAATGCAGCTGTAGGATAAAAGTCTGAAGACGATACCAAATATATTGCCAAAGAGATGAATGCATATATGCATAAGCTCTGGCAAGACAGATAAGACTTAATACAAAAAGGAAGACCTACGTATTGGTTTACAAGGACGTTAATATTGCTTTGCAACACAAGTGGTTCCTATCTACTATGTGTGTGATCGACTCCTGCTACTTTAGGTGAAAAAAGTGAATAATAGTGAGAAATTAATTACGAAAAAAAAATAAATAAATTATATGAATAATTTTTCAAACGAAAAGTATTTAAGTTTGTTTTAAATTTGTGTTAATTTACCCTATACAAAGTGTTTTTACAAAAGTTTGACAGTTAGAAACCAGTATTAAAAACGAATTTTTCATTACGCGTACACGCGGTCCTGTAAACATAACCTCAAAATTGTAACTTTGACAAATTTCGAGGATTTAAAGTTAATGCGGCTGTAGGATAAAAGTCTGGAGACGATACCAAATGTATTGCCAAAGAGATGAATGCATATATGCATAAGCTCTGGCAAGACAGATGGGACTTAATACAAAAAGGAAGACCTACGTATTGGTTTACAAGGACGTTAATATTGCTTTGCAACACAAGTGGTTCCTATCTACTATGTGTGTGATCGGCTCCTGCTACTTTAGGTGAAAAAAGTGATTAAAAGTGAGAAATTAATTACGGAAAAAAATTAAATAAATTATATGATTACTTTTTTAAACGAAATGTATTTAAGTTTGTTTTAAATTTGTGTTAATTTACCTTAAACAAAGTGTTTTTACAAAAGTTTGACACTTGGAAACCAGTGTTAAAAACGAATTTTTCATTACGCGTACACGCGGTCTTATAAATATAACCTCAAAATTGTAACTTTGATGTTTGATGTAAGACATTATTAAGTGCGATAGACAAAAAAGTGATAATAATTAGGTTAGTGTTAGTGCTAAAACATCAAGTGGTTAAGAAATTTAAGAAATCTGTAAGGCTATATGAGGAATACCTCATATAAACACTACAAATATACGGAAGACAAAAGGTTGCCGCCCACTATCAAGTAAGTCGATTAACATTAACTATAAATAATATTATAACATAAGAATTAGTTTATATAAATGCGTGTTTTAAATAATAAAGAGAGTGTATTAATTGTTATAAGTGATTAAGTGAACAATATATGCGGTTTTCTTGGAAATAGTGATTGATCGTTCATAAACATTCAATGGTAATAAACAAATGGTAAGTAAGTAGGCATAAGTACAAGTATGTACATGCGATATTTATAGAAATTCAGTGTGCCTTTGATAATGTCTGGTGGCCAAGTGACCTTCAAAGAATTAGACCGGCAAAAACCTCTAGGTACGTCTACTGCGCTATGAAGAACTATTTTCATGGTCGAACATTAATTTTACAAACCGATTACCGTTTCATGAAAAGGCAACTAACTAAAGGTTGTCCTCAGCGATCCGTAAAGGGGCCTGAGCTTTTTAACATGGTATTCGACGAAAACTGTGTTTCTCACTCGAAAGGTTGTGTAAACGTATGTTTTGCCAACGACAATATGATCCTTATTGGTGCAAAAAGTACAGAACAACTAGAAAGCCGTTCTCGACCTGCTATAGATCAAATCAGTAGTTTCTTGAAGCTACAAAGCTACGAAACAAATACGGTAACAACGAATGATGAACTTGTAACACACATTGCGCGTGTCACAAGGACGGAATAAAGCTTAAACTCGGCAACTATGCCGACACTATACAAGGGGGCATTTATGACAATGGTTGTGTATTGTGCTTCGGCATTATATTACAGGATCAATCTTCCAGATCTTTCATGCAAAGAACTATGTTGTTGACGATGACGCGTTGTTGCAAAACTGTATCTACAGAAGTGGTGCAGGTGATATTGGGGACAATTCCTTTAGATTTAAATATCACTCATGCACTTACTCAAGTACAAATTACGCAAAAACTGAAAAAATCAAATTTTGATGATTTAAAATTAATGCGACAATTTTCGAGGATTTAAAGTTAATGCGGCTGTAGGATAAAAGTCTGGAGACGATACCAAATATATTGCCAAAGAGATGAATGCATATATGCATAAGCTCTGGCAAGACAGATAAGACTTATTACAAAAAGGAAGACCTACGTATTGGTTTACAAGGACGTTAATATTGCTTTGCAACACAAGTGGTTCCTATCTAATATGTGTGTGATCGGCTCCTGCTACTTTAGGTGAAAAAAGTGATTAAAAGTAAAAATTTTTTTACGTAACAAAATTAAATAAATTATATGAATACTTTTTCAAACGAAAAGTATTTAAGTTTGTTTTAAATTTGTGATAATTTACCATAAACAAAGTGTTTTTACAAAAGTTTGACAGTTGGAAACCAGTGTTAAAAACGAATTTTTCATTACGCGTTTACGCGGTCTTATAAACATAACCTCAAAATTGTAACTTGGATCTTTGATATAAGACATTAATAAGTGCGATAGACAAAAAAAGTGATAATAATTAGGTTAGTGTTAGTGCTAAAACATCAAGTGGTTAAGAAATTCAAGAAATCTGCAGTGCTATATAAGAAAGACCTCATATAAACACTACAAATATACGGAAGACAAAAGGTTGCCGCCCACTATCAAGTAAGTCGATTAACATAAACTATAAATTATAATAAAACATAAAAATTAGTTTATATAAATGCGTGTTTTAAATAATAAACAGAGTGTATTAATTGTTATAAGTGATTAAGTGAACAATATAAGCGGTTTTCTTGGAAATAGTGATTGATCGTTTATGAACATTCAATATTAGCAAACAAATGGTAAGTAAGTATGCATAAGTACAAGTATTTACATGAGATATTTATAGAAATTTAGTGTGCCTTTGATAATGTCTGGTGGCCAAGTGACCTTCAAAGAATTAGACCGGCAAAAACCTCTAGGTACGTCTACTGCGCTATGGAGAACTATTTCCATTGTCGAACAATAATTTTACAAACCGATTACCGTTTCATGAAAAGGCAGCTATCTAAAGGTTGTCCTCAGCGATCCGTAATGGGGCCTGAGCTCTGGAACATGGTATTCGACGAGAACTGTGTTTTTCACTCGAAAGGTTGTGTAAACGTATGTTTTGCCAACGATAATGTGATCCTTATCGGTGCAAATAGTACAGAACAACTAGAAAGCCGTTTCGACCTGCTACAGATAAAATCTGTAGTTTCTTGAAGTTACAAAGCTACGAAACAAATACGGTAACAACGAATGATAAACTTGTAACACACCTTGCGCGTGTCACAAGGACGGAATGAAGCTTAAACTCGGCAACTATGCCGATCCTATGCAAAAGGGCATTTATGCCAATGGTTGTGTATTTTGCTTCGGCATGGTATTACAGGATTAATCTTCCAGATCTTTCATGCAAAGAACTATGTTATTGACGATGACGCGTTGTTGCAGAACTGTATCTACAGAAGTGGTGCAGGTGATATTGGGGACAATTCCTTTAGATTCAAAAATCACTCATGCACCTACTCAAGTACAAATTACGCTAGAACTGAAAAAAATAAATTTTGATGATTTAAAATTAATGCGACAAATTTCGAGGATTTAAATGGTACTAAATACAAAAAGGAAGACCTACGTATTGGTTTACAAGGACGTTAATATTGCTTTGCAACACAAGTGGTTCCTATCTACTATTGTGTGTGATCGGCTCCTGCTACTTTAGGTGAAAAAAGTGATTAAAAGTGAGAAATTAATTACGGAAAAAAATTATTAAATTATATGAATACTTTTTCAAACGAAAAGTATTTAAGTTTGTTTTAAATTTGTGTTAATTTACCCTAAACAAAGTGTTTTTACAAAAGTTTGACAGTTGGAAACCAGTGTTAAAAACGAATTTTTCTTTACACGTACACGCGGTCTTATAAACATAACCTCAAAATTGTAACTTTGATATTTCATATAAGATATTAATAAGTGCGATAGACAAAAAAAGTGATAATAATTAGGTTAGTGTTAGTGCTAAAACATAAGTGGTTAAGAAATTCAAGATATCTGTAAAGCTACATAAGGAAGACCTCATATAAACACTAGAAATATACGGAAGACAAAAGGTTGCCGCCCACTATGAAGTAAGTCGATTAACATTAACTATAAATAATATTAAAACATAAGAATTAGTTTATATAAATGCGTGTTTTAAATAATAAAGAGAGTGTATTAATTGTTATAAGTGATTAAGGGAACAATATATGCGGTTTTCTTTGAAATAGTGATTGATCGTTCATGAACATTCAATAGTATTAAACAAATGGTAAGTAAGTAGGCATAAGTACAAGTATGTACATGAGATATTTATAGAAATTTAGTGTGCCTTTGATAATAACTGGTGGCCAAGTGACCTTTAAAGTATTAGACCGGCAAAAACCTCTAGGTACGTCTACTGCGCTATGGAAAACTATTTTCATTGTCGAACATTAATTTTACAAACCGATTACCGTTCCATGAAAAGGCAACTATCTTAAGGTTGTCCTCAGCAATCCGTAATGGGCCCTGAGCTCTGGAAAATGGTATTCGACGAGAACTGTGTTTCTCACTCGAAAGGTTGTGTAAACGTATGTTTTGCCAACGATAATGTGATCCTTATCGGTGCAAATAGTACAGAACAACTAGAAAGCCGTTATCGACCTGCTATAGATAAAATTTGTAGTTTTTTGAAGCTACAAAGCTACGAAACAAATACGGTAACAACGAATGATAAACTTGTAACACACCTTGCGCGTGTCACATAGACGGAATGAAGCTTAAACTCGGCAATTATGCCGACACTATACAAGGGGGCATTTAAGCCAATGATTGTGTATTGTGCTTTGGCATTATATTACAGGATGAATCTTCCAGATTTTTTATGCAAAGAACTTTGTTATTGACGATGACGCGTTGTTGCGAAACTGTATCTACAGAAGTAATGCAGGTGATATTGGGGACAATTCCTTTAAATTTAAAAATCACTTATGCACTTACTCAAGTACAAATTACGTTAGAACTGAAAAAATCAAATTTTCATGATTTAAAATAATGCGACAAATTTTGAGGATTTAAAGTTAATGCAGCTGTAGGATAAAAGTCTGGAGACGATACCAAATATATTGCCAAAGAGATGAATGCATATATGCATAAGCTCTGGCAAGACAGACGGGACTTAATAAGAAAAGGAAGACCTACGTATTGGTTTACAAGGACGTTAATATTGCTTTGCAACACAAGTGGTTCCTATCTACTATGTGTGTGATAGGCTCCTGCTACTTTAGGTGAAAAAAGTGATTAAAAGTAAAAAATTAATTACGGAAAAAAAATTAAATAAATTATATGAATACTTTTTCAAACGAAAAGTATTTAAGTTTGTTTTAAATTTGTGTTAATTTACCCTATACAAAGTGTTTCTACAAAAGTTTGACAGTTAGAAACCAGTGTTAAAAACGAATTTTTCATTACGCGTACACGCGGTCTTGTAAACATAACCTCAAAATTGTAACTTCGAAAAATTTCGAGGATTTAAAGGTAATGCGGCTGTAGGATAAAAGTCTGGAGACGATACCAAATATATTGCCAAAAGATCAATGCATATACGCATAAGCTCTGGCAAGACAGATGAGACTTAATACAAAAAGGAAGATCTACGTATTGGTTTACAAGGACGTTAATATTGCTTTGCAACACAAGTGGTTCCTATCTACTATGTGTGTGATCGACTCCTGCTACTTTAGGTAAAAAAAGTGATTAATAGTGAGAAATTAATTACGAAAAAAAATTAAATAAATTATATGAATAATTTTTCAAACAAAAAGTATTTAAGTTTGTTTTAAATTTGTGTTAATTTACCCTAAACAAAGTGTTTTTACAAAAGTTTGACAGTTGGAAACCAATGTTAAAAACGTATTTTTCATTACGCGTGCACGCGGTCTTATAAACATAACCTCAAAATTGTAACTTTTATGTTTAATATAAGATATTAATAAGTGCGATTGACAAAAAAAGTGATAATAATTAGGTTAGTGTTAGTGCTAAAACATAAAGTGGTTAAAAAATTTAAGAAATCTGTAGAACTATATAAGGAAGACCTCATATAAACACTACAAATATACGGAAGACAAAAGGTTTCCGCCCACTATCAAGTAAGTCGATTAACAATAACCATAAATAATATTAAAACATAAGAATTAGTTTATATAAATGCGTGTTTTAAATAATAAAGAGAGTGTATTAATTGTTATAAGTGATTAAGTGAACAATATATGCGGTTTACTTTGAAATAGTGATTGATCGTTCATGAACATTCAATGGTAACAAACAAATGGTAAGTAAGTAGGCATAGGTACAAGTATGTACATGAGATATTTATAGAAATTCAGTGTGCTTTTGATAATGTCTGGTGGCCAAGTGACCTTCAAAGAATTAGACCGGCAAAAACCTCTAGGTACGTCTACTGTGCTATGGAGAACTATTTTCATGGTCGAACATTATTTTACAAACCGATTACCGTTCCATGAAAAGGCAACTATCTAAAGGTTGTCCTCAGCGATCCGTAATGTGGCCGGAGCTCTGGAACATGGTATTCGACGAGAACTGTGTTTTACACTCGAAAGGTTGTGTAAACGTATGTTTTGCCAACGATAATGTGATCCTTATCAATGCAAATAGAACAGAACAACTAGAAAGCCGTCCTTGACCTACTATAGCTAAAATCTGTAGTTTCTTAAAGCTACAAAGCTACGAAACAAATACGGTAACAACGAATGATAAACTTGTAACACACCTTGCGCGTGTCACAAGGACGGAATGAAGCTTAAACTCGGCAACTATGCCGACACTATACAAGGGGGCATTTATGCCAATGGTTGTGTATTGTGCTTCGGCATGGTATTACAGGATCAATCTTTAAGATCTTCCATGCAAAGAACTATGTTATTGACGATGACGCGTTGTTGCAGAACTGTATCTACAGAAGTGGTGCAGGTGATATTGAAGACAATTACTTTAGATTTAAAAATCACTCATGCACTTACTCAAGTACAATATACGCTAGAACTGAAACAATCAAATTTTTTATGATTTAAAATTAATGCGACAAATTTCGAGGATCTAAAGTTAATGCAGCTGTAGGATAAAAGTCTGAAGACGATACCAAATATATTGCCAAAGAGATGAATGCATATATGCATAAGCTCTGGCAAGACAGATAAGACTTAATACAAAAAGGAAGACCTACGTATTGGTTTACAAGGACGTTAATATTGCTTTGCAACACAAGTGGTTCCTATCTACTATGTGTGTGATCGACTCCTGCTACTTTAGGTGAAAAAAGTGATTAATAGTGAGAAATTAATTACGAAAAAAAATTAAATAAATTATATGAATAATTTTTCAAACGAAAAGTATTTAAGTTTGTTTTAAATTTGTGTTAATTTACCCTATACAAAGTGTTTTTACAAAAGTTTGACAGTTAGAAACCAGTGTTAAAAACGAATTTTTCATTACGCGTACACGCGGTCTTGTAAACATAACCTCAAAATTGTAACTTCGACAAATTTCGAGGATTTAAAGTTAATGCGGCTGTAGGATAAAAGTCTGGAGACGATACCAAATATATTGCCAAAGAGATCAATGCATATATGCATAAGCTCTGGCAAGACAGATAAGACTTAATACAAAAAGGAAGACCTACGTATTGGTTTACAAGGACGTTAATATTGCTTTGCAACACAAGTGGTTTCTATCTACTATGTGTGTGATCGACTCCTGCTACTTTAGGTGAAAAAAGTGAATAATAGTGAGAAATAAATTACAAAAAAAAATTAAATAAATTATATGAATAAATTTTCAAACGAAAAGTATTTATGTTTGTTTTAAATTTGTGTTAATTTACCCTATACAAAGTGTTTTTACAAAAGTTTGACAGTTAGAAACCAGTGTTAAAAACGAATTTTTCATTACGCGTACACGCGGTTTTGTAAACATAACCTCAAAATTGTAACTTCGACAAATTTCGAGGATTTAAAGTTAATGCGGCTGTAGGATAAAAGTCTGGAGACGATACCAAATATATTGCCAAAGAGATCAATGCATATATGCATAAGCTCTGGCAAGACAGATAAGACTTAATACAAAAAGGAAGACCTACGTATTGGTTTACAAGGACGTTAATATTGCTTTGCAACACAAGTGGTTTCTATCTATTATGTGTGTGATCGACTCCTGCTACTTTAGGTGAAAAAAGTGATTAATAGTGAGAAATTAATTACGAAAAAAAATTAAATAAATTATATGAATAATTTTTTAAACGAAAAGTATTTAAGTTTGTTTTAAATTTGTGTTAATTTACCCTAAACAAAATGTTTTTACAAAAGTTTGACAGTTGGAAACCAGTGTTAAAAACGAATTTTTCATTACGCGTGCACGCGGTCTTATAAACATAACCTCAAAATTGTAACTTTTATGTTTAATATAAGACATTAATAAGTGCGATTGACAAAAAAAGTGATAATAATTAGGTTAGTGTTAGTGCTAAAACATAAAGTGGTTAAAAAATTCAAGAAATCTGTAGAGCTATATAAGGAAGACCTCATATAAACACTACAAATATACGGAAGACAAAAGGTTTCCGCCCACTATCAAGTAAGTCGATTAACAATAACCATAAATAATATTAAAACATAAGAATTAGTTTATATAAATGCGTGTTTTAAATAATAAAGAGAGTGTATTAATTGTTATAAGTGATTAAGTGAACAATATATGCGGTTTACTTTGAAATAGTGATTGATCGTTCATGAACATTCAATGGTAGCAAACAAATGGTAAGTAAGTAGGCATAGGTACAAGTATGTACATGAGATATTTATAGAAATTCAGTGTGCTTTTGATAATGTCTGGTGGCCAAGTGACCTTCAAAGAAATAGACCGGCAAAAACCTCTAGGTACGTCTACTGTGCTATAGAGAACTATTTTCATGGTCGAACATTAATTATACAAACCGATTACCGTTCCATGAAAAGGCAACTATCTAAAGGTTGTCCTCAGCGATCCGTAATGTGGCCGGAGCTCTGGAACATGGTATTCGACGAGAACTGTGTTTTACACTCGAAAGGTTGTGTAAACGTATGTTTTGCCAACGATAATGTGATCCTTATCAATGCAAATAGAACAGAACAACTAGAAAGCCGTCCTTGACCTGCTATAGCTAAAATCTGTAGTTTCTTAAAGCTACAAAGCTACGAAACAAATACGGTAACAACGAATGATAAACTTGTAACACACCTTGCGCGTGTCACAAGGACGGAATGAAGCTTAAACTCGGCAACTATGCCGACACTATACAAGGGGGCATTTATGCCAATGGTTGTGTATTGTGCTTCGGCATGGTATTACAGGATCAATCTTTAAGATCTTCCATGCAAAGAACTATGTTATTGACGATGACGCGTTGTTGCAGAACTGTATCTACAGAAGTGGTGCAGGTGATATTGAAGACAATTCCTTTAGATTTAAAAATCACTCATGCACTTACTTAAGTACAAATTACGCTAGAACTGAAACAATCAAATTTTTTATGATTTAAAATTAATGCGACAAATTTCGAGGATCTAAAGTTAATGCAGCTGTAGGATAAAAGTCTGAAGACGATACCAAATATATTGCCAAAGAGATGAATGCATATATGCATAAGCTCTGGCAAGACAGATAAGACTTAATACAAAAAGGAAGACCTACGTATTGGTTTACAAGGACGTTAATATTGCTTTGCAACACAAGTGGTTCCTATCTACTATGTGTGTGATCGACTCCTGCTACTTTAGGTGAAAAAAGTGAATAATAGTGAGAAATTAATTACGAAAAAAAAATAAATAAATTATATGAATAATTTTTCAAACGAAAAGTATTTAAGTTTGTTTTAAATTTGTGTTAATTTACCCTATACAAAGTGTTTTTACAAAAGTTTGACAGTTAGAAACCAGTATTAAAAACGAATTTTTCATTACGCGTACACGCGGTCCTGTAAACATAACCTCAAAATTGTAACTTTGACAAATTTCGAGGATTTAAAGTTAATGCGGCTGTAGGATAAAAGTCTGGAGACGATACCAAATGTATTGCCAAAGAGATGAATGCATATATGCATAAGCTCTGGCAAGACAGATGGGACTTAATACAAAAAGGAAGACCTACGTATTGGTTTACAAGGACGTTAATATTGCTTTGCAACACAAGTGGTTCCTATCTACTATGTGTGTGATCGGCTCCTGCTACTTTAGGTGAAAAAAGTGATTAAAAGTGAGAAATTAATTACGGAAAAAAATTAAATAAATTATATGATTACTTTTTTAAACGAAATGTATTTAAGTTTGTTTTAAATTTGTGTTAATTTACCTTAAACAAAGTGTTTTTACAAAAGTTTGACACTTGGAAACCAGTGTTAAAAACGAATTTTTCATTACGCGTACACGCGGTCTTATAAATATAACCTCAAAATTGTAACTTTGATGTTTGATGTAAGACATTATTAAGTGCGATAGACAAAAAAGTGATAATAATTAGGTTAGTGTTAGTGCTAAAACATCAAGTGGTTAAGAAATTTAAGAAATCTGTAAGGCTATATGAGGAATACCTCATATAAACACTACAAATATACGGAAGACAAAAGGTTGCCGCCCACTATCAAGTAAGTCGATTAACATTAACTATAAATAATATTATAACATAAGAATTAGTTTATATAAATGCGTGTTTTAAATAATAAAGAGAGTGTATTAATTGTTATAAGTGATTAAGTGAACAATATATGCGGTTTTCTTGGAAATAGTGATTGATCGTTCATGAACATTCAATGGTAATAAACAAATGGTAAGTAAGTAGGCATAAGTACAAGTATGTACATGCGATATTTATAGAAATTCAGTGTGCCTTTGATAATGTCTGGTGGCCAAGTGACCTTCAAAGAATTAGACCGGCAAAAACCTCTAGGTACGTCTACTGCGCTATGAAGAACTATTTTCATGGTCGAACATTAATTTTACAAACCGATTACCGTTTCATGAAAAGGCAACTAACTAAAGGTTGTCCTCAGCGATCCGTAAAGGGGCCTGAGCTTTTTAACATGGTATTCGACGAAAACTGTGTTTCTCACTCGAAAGGTTGTGTAAACGTATGTTTTGCCAACGACAATATGATCCTTATTGGTGCAAAAAGTACAGAACAACTAGAAAGCCGTTCTCGACCTGCTATAGATCAAATCAGTAGTTTCTTGAAGCTACAAAGCTACGAAACAAATACGGTAACAACGAATGATGAACTTGTAACACACATTGCGCGTGTCACAAGGACGGAATAAAGCTTAAACTCGGCAACTATGCCGACACTATACAAGGGGGCATTTATGACAATGGTTGTGTATTGTGCTTCGGCATTATATTACAGGATCAATCTTCCAGATCTTTCATGCAAAGAACTATGTTGTTGACGATGACGCGTTGTTGCAAAACTGTATCTACAGAAGTGGTGCAGGTGATATTGGGGACAATTCCTTTAGATTTAAATATCACTCATGCACTTACTCAAGTACAAATTACGCAAAAACTGAAAAAATCAAATTTTGATGATTTAAAATTAATGCGACAATTTTCGAGGATTTAAAGTTAATGCGGCTGTAGGATAAAAGTCTGGAGACGATACCAAATATATTGCCAAAGAGATGAATGCATATATGCATAAGCTCTGGCAAGACAGATAAGACTTATTACAAAAAGGAAGACCTACGTATTGGTTTACAAGGACGTTAATATTGCTTTGCAACACAAGTGGTTCCTATCTAATATGTGTGTGATCGGCTCCTGCTACTTTAGGTGAAAAAAGTGATTAAAAGTAAAAATTTTTTTACGTAACAAAATTAAATAAATTATATGAATACTTTTTCAAACGAAAAGTATTTAAGTTTGTTTTAAATTTGTGATAATTTACCATAAACAAAGTGTTTTTACAAAAGTTTGACAGTTGGAAACCAGTGTTAAAAACGAATTTTTCATTACGCGTTTACGCGGTCTTATAAACATAACCTCAAAATTGTAACTTGGATCTTTGATATAAGACATTAATAAGTGCGATAGACAAAAAAAGTGATAATAATTAGGTTAGTGTTAGTGCTAAAACATCAAGTGGTTAAGAAATTCAAGAAATCTGCAGTGCTATATAAGAAAGACCTCATATAAACACTACAAATATACGGAAGACAAAAGGTTGCCGCCCACTATCAAGTAAGTCGATTAACATAAACTATAAATTATAATAAAACATAAAAATTAGTTTATATAAATGCGTGTTTTAAATAATAAACAGAGTGTATTAATTGTTATAAGTGATTAAGTGAACAATATAAGCGGTTTTCTTGGAAATAGTGATTGATCGTTTATGAACATTCAATATTAGCAAACAAATGGTAAGTAAGTATGCATAAGTACAAGTATTTACATGAGATATTTATAGAAATTTAGTGTGCCTTTGATAATGTCTGGTGGCCAAGTGACCTTCAAAGAATTAGACCGGCAAAAACCTCTAGGTACGTCTACTGCGCTATGGAGAACTATTTCCATTGTCGAACAATAATTTTACAAACCGATTACCGTTTCATGAAAAGGCAGCTATCTAAAGGTTGTCCTCAGCGATCCGTAATGGGGCCTGAGCTCTGGAACATGGTATTCGACGAGAACTGTGTTTTTCATTCGAAAGGTTGTGTAAACGTATGTTTTGCCAACGATAATGTGATCCTTATCGGTGCAAATAGTACAGAACAACTAGAAAGCCGTTTTCGACCTGCTACAGATAAAATCTGTAGTTTCTTGAAGTTACAAAGCTACGAAACAAATACGGTAACAACGAATGATAAACTTGTAACACACCTTGCGCGTGTCACAAGGACGGAATGAAGCTTAAACTCGGCAACTATGCCGATCCTATGCAAAAGGGCATTTATGTCAATGGTTGTGTATTTTGCTTCGGCATGGTATTACAGGATTAATCTTCCAGATCTTTCATGCAAAGAACTATGTTATTGACGATGACGCGTTGTTGCAGAACTGTATCTACAGAAGTGGTGCAGGTGATATTGGGGACAATTCCTTTAGATTCAAAAATCACTCATGCACCTACTCAAGTACAAATTACGCTAGAACTGAAAAAAATAAATTTTGATGATTTAAAATTAATGCGACAAATTTCGAGGATTTAAATGGTACTAAATACAAAAAGGAAGACCTACGTATTGGTTTACAAGGACGTTAATATTGCTTTGCAACACAAGTGGTTCCTATCTACTATGTGTGTGATCGGCTCCTGCTACTTTAGGTGAAAAAAGTGATTAAAAGTGAGAAATTAATTACGGAAAAAAATTATTAAATTATATGAATACTTTTTCAAACGAAAAGTATTTAAGTTTGTTTTAAATTTGTGTTAATTTACCCTAAACAAAGTGTTTTAAAAAAAGTTTGACAGTTGGAAACCAGTGTTAAAAACGAATTTTTCTTTACACGTACACGCGGTCTTATAAACATAACCTCAAAATTGTAACTTTGATATTTCATATAAGATATTAATAAGTGCGATAGACAAAAAAAGTGATAATAATTAGGTTAGTGTTAGTGCTAAAACATAAGTGGTTAAGAAATTCAAGATATCTGTAAAGCTACATAAGGAAGACCTCATATAAACACTAGAAATATACGGAAGACAAAAGGTTGCCGCCCACTATGAAGTAAGTCGATTAACATTAACTATAAATAATATTAAAACATAAGAATTAGTTTATATAAATGCGTGTTTTAAATAATAAAGAGAGTGTATTAATTGTTATAAGTGATTAAGGGAACAATATATGCGGTTTTCTTTGAAATAGTGATTGATCGTTCATGAACATTCAATAGTATTAAACAAATGGTAAGTAAGTAGGCATAAGTACAAGTATGTACATGAGATATTTATAGAAATTTAGTGTGCCTTTGATAATAACTGGTGGCCAAGTGACCTTTAAAGTATTAGACCGGCAAAAACCTCTAGGTACGTCTACTGCGCTATGGAAAACTATTTTCATTGTCGAACATTAATTTTACAAACCGATTACCGTTCCATGAAAAGGCAACTATCTTAAGGTTGTCCTCAGCAATCCGTAATGGGCCCTGAGCTCTGGAAAATGGTATTCGACGAGAACTGTGTTTCTCACTCGAAAGGTTGTGTAAACGTATGTTTTGCCAACGATAATGTGATCCTTATCGGTGCAAATAGTACAGAACAACTAGAAAGCCGTTATCGACCTGCTATAGATAAAATTTGTAGTTTTTTGAAGCTACAAAGCTACGAAACAAATACGGTAACAACGAATGATAAACTTGTAACACACCTTGCGCGTGTCACATAGACGGAATGAAGCTTAAACTCGGCAATTATGCCGACACTATACAAGGGGGCATTTAAGCCAATGGTTGTGTATTGTGCTTTGGCATTATATTACAGGATGAATCTTCCAGATTTTTTATGCAAAGAACTATGTTATTGACGATGACGCGTTGTTGCGAAACTGTATCTACAGAAGTGGTGCAGGTGATATTGGGGACAATTCCTTTAAATTTAAAAATCTTTCATGCACTTACTCAAGTACAAATTACGTTACAACTGAAAAAATCAAATTTTAATGATTTAAAATTAATGCGACAAATTTCGAAGATTTAAAGTTAATCCAGCTGTAGGATAAAAGTCTGGAGACGATACCAAATATATTGCCAAAGAGATGAATGCATATATGCATAAGCTCTGGCAAGACAGACGGGACTTAATAAAAAAAGAAAGACCTACGTATTGGTTTACAAGGACGTTAATATTGCTTTGCAACACAAGTGGTTCCTATCTACTATGTGTGTGATAGGCTCTTGCTACTTTAGGTGAAAAAAGTGATTAAAAGTGAGAAATTAATTACGGAAAAAAATTAAATAAATTATATGAATACTTTTTCAAACGAAAAGTATTTAAGTTTGTTTTAAATTTGTGTTAATTTACCCTATACAAAGTGTTTTAACAAAAGTTTGACAGTTAGAAACCAGTGTTAAAAACGAATTTTTCATTACGCGTACACGCGGTCTTGTAAACATAACCTCAAAATTGTAACTTCAAAAAATTTCGAGGATTTAAAGTTAATGCGGCTGTAGGATAAAAGTCTGGAGACGATACTAAATATATTGCCAAAGAGATCAATGCATATATGCATAAGCTCTGGCAAGACAGATGAGACTTAATACAAAAAGGAAGACCTACGTATTGGTTTACAAGGATGTTATTATTGCTTTGCAACACAAGTGGTTACTATCTACTATGTGTGTGATCGGCTCCTGCTACTTTAGGTGAAAAAAGTGATTAAAAGTGAGAAATTAATTACAGAAAAAAATTAAATAAATTATATGAATACTTTTTCTAACAAAAAGTATTTAGGTTTGTTTTAAATTTGTGTTAATTTACCCTAAACAAAGTTTTTTTACAAAAGTTTGACAGTTGAAAACCAGTGTTAAAAACGAATTTTTCATTACGCGAACACGCGGTCTTATAAACATAACCTCAAAATTGTAACTTTGATGTTTGATATAAGATATTAATAAGTGCGATAGACAAAAAAAGTGATAATAATTAGGTTAGTGTTAGTGCTAAAACATCAAGTGGTTAAGAAATTCAAGAAATCTGTAGAGCTATATAAGGAAGACCTCATATAAACACTACAAATATACGGAAGACAACAGGTTGCCGCCCACTATCAAGTAAGTCGATTAACATTAACTATAAAGAATATTAAAACATAAGAATTAGTTTATATAAATGCGTGTATTAAATAATAAAGAGATTGTATTAATTGTTATAAGTGATTAAGGGAACAATATATGCGGTTTTCTTGGAAATAGTGATTGATCGTTTATGAACATTCAATGGTAACAAACAAATGGTAAGTAAGTAGGCATAAGTACAAGTATGTACATGAGATATTTATAGAAATTCAGTGTGCCTTTGATAATGTCTGGTGGCCAAGTGACCTTCAAAGAAAAAGACCGGCAAAAACCTCTAGGTACGTCTACTGCGCTATGGAGAACTTTTTTCATTGTCAAACATTAATTTTACAAACCGATTAATGTTCCATGAAAAGGAAACTAACTAAAAATTGTCCTCAGCGATCCGTAATGGGGCCTGAGCTTTGGAACATGGTATTTGACGAGAACTGTGTTTCTCACTCGAAAATTTGTGTAAACGTATGTTTTGCCAACGATAATGTGATCATTATCGGTGCAAATAGTACGGAACAACTAGAAAGCCGTTCTCGACCTGCTATAGATAAAATCTGTAGTTTCTTGAAGCTACAAAGCTACGAAACAAATACGGTAACAACGAATGATAAACTTGTAACACACCTTGCGCGTGTCACAAAAACCGAATGAGGCTTAAACTCGGCAACTATGCCGATACTATACAAGGGGGCATTTATGCCAATGGTTGTGTATTGTGCTTCGGCATTATATTACAGGATCAATCTTCCAGATCTTTTATGCAAAGAACTATGTTGTTGAAGATAACGCGTTGTTGCAGAACTGTATCTACAGAAGTGGTGCAGGTAAGATTGGGGACAATTCCTTTAAATTTAAATATCACTTATGCACTTACTTAAGTACAAATTACGCTAGAACTGAAAAAATCAAATTTTAATGATTTAAAATTAATGCGACAAATTTCGAGGATTTAAAGTTAATGTGGCTGTAGGATAAAAGTCTGGAGACGATACCAAATATATTGCCAAAAAAATGAATGCATATATGCATAAGCTCTGGCAAGACAGATGGGACTTAATACAAAAAGGAAGACCTACGTTTTGGTTTACAAGGACGTTAATATTGCTTTGCAACACAAGTGTTTCCTATCTACTATGTGTTTGATCGCCTCCTGCTACTTTAGGTGAAAAAAGTGATTAAAAGTGAGAAATTAATTACGGAAAAAAATTAAATAAATTATATGAATACTTTTTATAAAAAAAGGTATTTAGGTTTGTTTTAAATTTGTGTTTATTTACCCTTAACAAAGTGTTTTTACAAAAGTTTGACAGTTGAAAACCAGTGTTAAAAACGAATTTTTCATTACGCGTACACGCGGTCTTATAAACATAACCTCAAAATTGTAACTTTAATGTTTGATATAAGATATTAATAAGTGCGACAGACAAAAAAAGTGATAATAATTAGGTTAGTGTTAGTGCTAAAACATCAAGTGGTTAAGAAATTCAAGAAATCTGTAGAGCTATATAAGGAAGACCTCATATAAACACTACAAATATACGGAAGACAAAAGGTTGCCGCCCACTATCAAGTAAGTCGATTAACATTAACTATAAATAATATTAAAACATAAGAATTAGTTTATATAAATGCGTGTATTAAATAATAAAGAGATTGTATTAATTGTTATAAGTGATTAAGGGAACAATATATGCGGTTTTCTTTGAAATAGTGATTGATCGTTTATGAACATTCAATGGTAACAAACAAATGGTAAGTAAGTAGGCATAAGTACAAGTATGTACATGAGATATTTATAGAAATTCAGTGTGCCTTTGATAATGTCTGGTGGCCAAGTGACCTTCAAAGAATTAGACCGGCAAAACCTCTAGGTACGTCTACTGCGCTATAGAGAACTATTTTCATTGTCGAACATTAATTTTACAAACCGATTACCGTTCCATGAAAAGGCAACTATCTAAAGGTTGTCCTCAGCGATCCGTAATGGG
This sequence comes from Panorpa germanica, assembly GCA_963678705.1. Classification (NCBI taxonomy): domain Eukaryota; kingdom Metazoa; phylum Arthropoda; class Insecta; order Mecoptera; family Panorpidae; genus Panorpa; species Panorpa germanica. The sequence continues at coordinate 438,557 of CAVMBN010000181.1, forward strand.
GCCTGAGCTCTAGAACATGGTATTCGACAAAAATTGTGTTTCTCACTAGAAAGGTTGTGTAAACGTATGTTTTGTTAACGATAATGTGATCCTTATCGGTGCAAATAGTACAGAACAACTAGAAAGCCGTTCTCAACCTGCTATACATAAAATCTGTAGTTTCTTGAAGCTACAAAGCTACGAAACAAATACGGTAACAACGAATGATAAACTTGTAACACACCTTGCGCGTGTCACAAGGACGGAAAGAAGCTTAAACTCGGCAACTATGCCGACACTATGCAAAAGGGCATTTATGCCAATGGTTGTGTATTTTGCTTCGGCATGGTATTACAGGATTAATCTTCCAGATCTTCCATGCAAAGAACTATGTTATTGACGATGACGTGTTGTTGCAGAACTGTATCTACAGAAGTTGTGCAGGTGATATTGGGGACAATTCCTTTAGATTTAAAAATCACTCATGCACCTACTCAAGTACAAATTACGCTAAAACTGAAAAAATCAAATTTTGATGATTTAAAATTAATGCGACAAATTTTGAGGATTTAAAGTTATTGCGGCTGTAGGATAAAAGTCTAGAGACGATACCAAATATATTGCTAAAGAGATGAATGCATATATGCATAAGCTCTGGCAAGACAGATGGGACTTAATACAAAAAAGAAGACCTACGTATTGGTTTACAAGGACGTTAGTATTGCTTTGCAACACAAGTGGTTCCTATCTACTATGTGTGTGATCGGCTCCTGCTACTTTAGGTGAAAAAAGTGATTTAAAGTGAGAAATTAATTACGGAAAAAAATTAAATAAATTATATGAATACTTTTTCAAAAGAAAAGTATTTAAGTTTGTTTTAAATTTGTGATAATTCACCATAAACAAAGTGTTTTTACAAAAGTTTGACAGTTGGAAACCAGTGTTAAAAACGAATTTTTCATTACGCGTACACGCGGTCTTATAAACATAACCTCAAAATTGTAACTTGGATCTTTGATATAAGACATTAATAAGTGCGATAGACAAAAAAAGTGATAATAATTAGGTTAGTGTTAGTGCTAAAACATCAAGTGGTTAAGACATTCAAGAAATCTGCAGTGCTATATAAGAAAGACCTCATATAAACACTACAAATATACGGAAGACAAAAGGTTGCCGCCCACTATCAAGTAAGTCGATTAACATAAACTATAAATTATAATAAAACATAAAAATTAGTTTATATAAATGCGTGTTTTAAATAATAAACAGAGTGTATTAATTGTTATAAGTGATTAAGTGAACAATATAAGCAGTTTTCTTGGAAATAGTGATTGATCGTTTATGAACATTCAATATTAGCAAACAAGTGGTAAGTAAGTAGGCATAAGTACAAGTATTTACATGAGATATTTATAGAAATTTAGTGTGCCTTTGATAATGTCTGGTGGCCAAGTGACCTTCAAAGAATTAGACCGGCAAAAACCTCTAGGTACGTCTACTGCGCTATGGAGAACTATTTTCATTGTCGAACAATAATTTTACAAACCGATTACCGTTTCATGAAAAGGCAGCTATCTAAAGGTTGTCCTCAGCGATCCGTAATGGGGCCTGAGCTCTGGAACATGGTATTCGACGAGAACTGTGTTTCTCACTCGAAAAGATGTGTAAACGTATGTTTTGCCAACGATAATGTGATCCTTATCGGTGCAAATAGTACAGAACAACTAGAAAGCCGTTTTCGACCTGCTACAGATAAAATCTGTAGTTTCTTGAAGTTACAAAGCTACGAAACAAATACGGTAACAACGAATGATAAACTTGTAACACACCTTGCGCGTGTCACAAGGACGGAATGAAGCTTAAACTCGGCAACTATGCCGATCCTATGCAAAAGGGCATTTATGCCAATGGTTGTGTATTTTGCTTCGGCATAGTATTTCAGGATTAATCTTCAAGATCTTAAATGCAAAGAACTATGTTATTGACGATGACGCGTTGTTGCAGAACTGTATCTACAGAAGTGGTGCAGGTGATATTGGGGACAATTCCTTTAGATTTAAAAATCACTCATGCACCTACTCAAGTACAAATTACGCTAGAACTGAAAAAAATAAATTTTGATGATTTAAAATTAATGCGACAAATTTCGAGGATTTAAATGGGACTAAATACAAAAAGGAAGACCTACGTATTGGTTTACAAGGACGTTAATATTGCTTTGCAACACAAGTGGTTCCTATCTACTATGTGTGTGATCGGCTCCTGCTACTTTAGGTGAAAAAAGTGATTAAAAGTGAGAAATTAATTACGGAAAAAAATTAAATAAATTATATGAATACTTTTTCAAACGAAAAGTATTTAAGTTTGTTTTAAATTTGTGTTAATTTACCCTATACAAAGTGTTTTTACAAAAGTTTGACAGTTAGAAACCAGTGTTAAAAACGAATTTTTCATTACGCGTACACGCGGTCTTGTAAACATAACCTCAAAATTGTAACTACAAAAAATTTCGAGGATTTAAAGTTAATGCGGCTGTAGGATAAAAGTCTGGAGACGATACCAAATATATTGCCAAAGAGATCAATGCATATATGCATAAGCTCTGGCAAGACAGATGAGACTTAATACAAAAAGGAAGACCTACGTATTGGTTTACAAGGACGTTATTATTGCTTTGCAACACAAGTGGTTACTATCTACTATGTGTGTGATCGGCTCCTGCTACTTTAGGTGAAAAAAGTGATTAAAAGTGAGAAATTAATTACAGAAAAAATTAAATAAATTATATGAATACTTTTTCTAACAAAAAGTATTTAGGTTTGTTTTAAATTTGTGTTAATTTACCCTAAACAAAGTGTTTTTACAAAAGTTTGACAGTTGAAAACCAGTGTTAAAAACAAATTTTTCATTACGCGAACACGCGGTCTTATAAACATAACCTCAAAGTGTAACTTTGATGTTTGATATAAGATATTAATAAGTGCGATAGACAAAAAAAGTGATAATAATTAGGTTAGTGTTAGTGCTAAAACATCAAGTGGTTAAGAAATTCAAGAAATCTGTAGAGCTATATAAGGAAGACCTCATATAAACACTACAAATATACGGAAGACAACAGGTTGCCGCCCACTATCAAGTAAGTCGATTAACATTAACTGTAAATAATATTAAAACATATGAATTAGTTTATATAAATGCGTTTTTCAAATAATAAAGAGAGTGTATTAATTGTTATAAGTGATTAAGTGAACAATATATGCGGTTTTCTTGGAAATAGTGATTGATCGTTCATGAACAATCAATGGTAACAAACAAAAGGTAAGTAAGTAGGCTTAAGTACAAGTATGTACATGAGATATTTATAGAAATTCAGTGTGCATTTAATAATGTCTGGTAATCAAGTGACCTTCAAAGAATTAGGTCGGCAAAAACCTCTAGGTACGTCAACTGCGCTATGGAGATCTATTTTCATTTTTAAACATTAATTTTACAAACCGAATACCATTCTATGAAAAGGCAACTATCTAAAGGTTGTCCTCGGCAATCCGTAATGGGGCCTGAGCTCTGGAACATGGTATTCGACGATAAATGTGTTTCTCACTAGAAAGGTTGTGCAATAGTATGTTTTGCTGACGATAATGTGATCCTTATCGGTGCAAATAGTAGAGAACAACTAGAAATCCTTTCTGGACCTGCTATAGATAAAATCTGTAGTTTCTTGAAGCTACAAAGCTACGAAACAAATACGGTAACAACGAATGATAAACTTGTAACACACCTTGCGCGTGTCATAAAGACGGAATAAAGCTTAAACTCGGCAACTATGCCGACACTATACAAGGGGGCATTTATGCCAATAATTGTGTATTGTGCTTTGGCATGGTACCACAGGATCAGTCTTTCGGATCCTTCATGCAAAGAACTATGTTATTGACGATGACGCGTTGTTGCAGAACTGTATCTACAGAAGTGTTGCAGGTGATATCAAGGACAATTTCTTTAGATTTAAAAATCACTCATGCACTCACACAAGTACAAATTTCGCTAGAACTAAAAAAATCAAATTTTGATGATTTAAAGTAAATGCGACAAATTTCGAGGATTTAAAGTTAATGCAGCTGTAGGATAAAAGTCTGGAGACGATACAAAATGTATTGCCCAAGAGATAACTGCATATACGCATAAGCTCTTGCAAAACAGATGGGACTAAATAGAAAAAGGAAGACCTACGTATTGGTTTACAAGGACGTTAATATTGTTCTGCAACACAAGTGGTCCCTATCTACTATGTGTGTGATCGGCTTCTGCTACTTTAGGTAAAAAAATTGATTAAAAGCGAAAAATTAATAACGGAAATAAATTAAATAAATTATATGAATACTTTTTCTAACGAAAAGTAATTTAATTTGTTTTAAATTTGTGTTAATTGACCCTAAACAAAGTGTTTTTACAAAAGTTTGACAGTTGGAAACTAGTGTTAAAAACGAATTTTTCATTACGCGTACACGCGGTCTTATAAACATAACCTCAAAATTGTAACTTTGTTGTTTGATATAAGACATTATTAAGTGCGATAGACAAAAAAGTGATAATAATGAGGTTAGTGTTAGTGCTAAATCATCAAGTGGTTAAGAAATTCAAGAAATCTGTAGAGCTATATAAGGAAAACCTCATATAAACACTACAAATATACGGAAGACAAAAGGTTGCCGCCCATTATCAAGTAAGTCGATTACCATTAACTATAAATAATAATAAAACATAAGAATTAGTTTATATAAATGCGTGTTTCAAATAATAAAGAGTGTGTATTAATTGTTATAAGTGATTAAGTGAACAATATATGCGGTTTTCTTGGAAATAGTGATTGATCGTTCATGAACAATCAATGGTAACAAACAAATGGTAAGTAAGTATTCTTAGGTGCAAGTGTGTACATGAGATATTTATAGAAATTCAGTGTGTCTTTGATAATGTCTGGTAGACAAGTGACCTTCAAAGAATTTGGCCGGCAAAAACCTCTAGGTACATCTACTGCGCTATGGAAAACTATTTTCATTGTCGAACATTAATTTTAAAAACCGATTACCGTTTCATGAAAAGGCAACTATCTAAAGGTTGTCCTCAGCGATCCGTAATAGGGCCTGAGTTCTGAAACATAATATTCGACAAAAACTGTGTTTCTCACTCGAAAGGTTGTGTAAACGTATGTTTTGCCGACGATAAAGTGATCCTTATCGGTGCAAATAGTAGAGAACAACTAGAATGCCGTTCTCGACTTGCTATAGATAAAATCTGTAGTTTCTTGAAGCTACAAAGCTACGAAACAAATACGGTAACAACGAATGATAAACTTGTAACACACCTTGCGCGTGTCACAAGGACGGAATGGAGCTTAACCTCGGCAACTATGCCGACACTATACAAGGGGGCATTTATGCCAATGGTTGTGTATTGTGCTACGGCATGGTACCACAGGAACAATCTTCCTGATCCTCCATGCAAAAAACTATGTTATTGACAACGACGCGTTGTTGCAGAACTGTATCTACAGAAGTGGTGCAGGTGATATCGAGGACAATCCCTTTGGATTTAAAAATCCCTCATGCACTCACTCAAGTACAAATTACGCTAGAACTGAAAAAATCAAATTTTCATAATTCAAAGTTATTGCGACAAGTTAATGCGGCTGTAGGATAAAAGTCTGAAGACGATCTTAAATGTATTGCCAAAGAGATGAATGTTATATGCATAAGCTCTGGTAAGACAGATGGGACTTAATAGAAAAAGAAAGACCTACGTATTGGTTTACACGGACGTTAATATTGCTTTGCAACACAAGTAGTCCCTATCTACTACGTGTGTGATCGGTTCCTGCTACTTTAGGTGAAAAAAGTAATCAAAAGTGAAAAATTATTTACGGAAAAAAATTAAATAAATTACATAAATACTTTATCTAACGAGAAGTATTTAAGTTTGTTTTAAATTTGTATTAATTTACCCTAAACATAGAGTTTTTACAAAAGTTTGACAGTTGGAAACCAGTGTTAAAAACGAATTTTTCGTTGTTTGATATAAGACATTATTAAGTGCGATAGACAAAAAAAGGTAATAATAATTAGGTTAGTGTAAGTGCTAAAACATCAAGTGGTTAAGAAATTCAATAAAGCTGTAGAGCTATATAAGGAAGACCTCATATAAACACTACAAATATACGGAAGACAAAAGGTTAGCGCCCTTTATCAAGTAAGTCGTTTAACATTAACTATAAATAATATTAAAACATATGAATTAGTTTATATAAATGCGTGTTTCAAATAATAAAGAGAGTGTATTAATTGTTATAAGTGATTAGGTAAACAATATATGCGGTTTTCTTGGAAATAGTGATTGATCGTTTATAAACAATCAATGGTAACAAACAAATGGTAAGTAAGTAGGCTTAAGTAAAAGTATATACAAAAGATATTTATAGAAATTCAGTGTGCCTTTGATACTGTCTGGTGGCCAAGTGACCTTTAAAGAATTAGGCCGGCAAAAACCTCTAGGTACGTCTACTGCGCTATGGAGAACTAATTTCATTGTCGAACAATAATTTTACAAACCGATTACCGTTCCATGACAAGGTAACTATCTAAACGTTGTCCTCAGCAAACCGTATTAAGATCTGAGCTCTGGAACATGGTTTTCGACGAGAACTGTGTTTCTTACTCGAAAGGTTGTTTACACGTATGTTTTTCCGACGATAATGTAATGCTTATCGGTGCAAATAGTAGAGAACAACTAAAAAGACGTTCTCGACCTGCTATAGATAAAATCTGTAGTTTCTTGAAGCTACAAAGCTACGAAACAAATACGGTAACAACGAATGATAAACTTGTAACACACCTTGCGCGTGTCACAAGGACGGAATGAAGCTTAAATTTGGCAACTATGCCGACACTATACAATAAGGCATTTATGCTAATGGTTGTGTATAGTGCTTCGGCATAATACCACAGGATCAATCTTCCGGATCCTCCATGCAAAGAACTATGTTATTGACGATGACGCGTTGTTGCAGAACTGTATCTACAGAAGTGGTGCAGGTGATATCAGGGACAATTTCTTTAGATTTAAAAATCACTCATGCACTTACTCAAGTACAAGTTACACAAGAACTAAAAAAATCAAATTTTGATGATTTAAAGTTATTGCGACAAATTTCGAGGATTTAAAGTTAATGCGGCTGTAGGTTAAAAGTCTGGAGACGATACCAAATGTATTGCCAAAGAGATTAATGCATATATGCATAAGCTCTGGCAAAACAGATGGGACTCAATAGAAAAAGAAAGACCTACGTATTGGTTTACAAGGACGTTAATATTGCTTTGCAACACATGTGGTCCCTATCTACTATGTGTGTGATCGGCTCCTGCTACTTTAGGTGAAAAATGTGATTAAAAGTGAGAAATTATTTACGGAAATAAATTAAATAAATTATATGAATACTTTTTCAAACGAAAAGTATTTAAGTTTGTTTTAAATTTGTGTTAATTTACCCTAAACAAAGTGTTTTTACAAAAGTTTGACAGTTGGAAACCAGTGTTAAAAACGAATTTTTCATTACGCGTACACGCGGTCTTATAAACATAACCTCAAAATTGTAACTTTGTTGTTTAGTATAAGACATTAATAAGTGCGATAGACAAAAACAGTGATAATAATTAGGTTAGTGTTAGTGTTAAAACATCAAGTGGTTAAGAAATACAAGAAATCTGTAGAGCTTTATAAGAAAGACCTTATATACACTGCAAATATACGGAAGACAAAAGGTTGCCGCCCACTATTAAGTAAGTAACAATTAACGTAAGTTTAATTAACATTAACTATAAATAATATTAAAACATAAAAATTAGTTTATATAAATGCGTGTTTTAAATAAAAAAGAGAGTGTATTAATTGTTATAAGTGATTAGGTGAACAATATATGCGGTTTTCTTGGAAATAGTGATTAATCGTTTGTGAACAATCAATGGTAACAAACAAATGGTAAGTAAGTAGGCTTAAGTAAAAGTATATACAAAAGTTATTTATAGAAATTCAGTGTGCCTTTCATAATGTCTGGTGGCCAAGTGACCTTCAAAGAATTAGGCCAGCAAAAACCTCTAGGTACGTCTACTGCACTATTGAGAATTATTTTCATTGTCGAACATAAATTTTACAAAATGATTACCGTTCCATAAAAAGGCAACTATCTAAAGGTTGAACTCAGCGATTCGTAATAAGGCCTAAGCTCTGGAACATGGTATTCGACGAGAACTGTGTTTTTCACTCGAAAGGTTGTGTAAACGTATGTTTTGCCTACGATAATGTGATCCTTATAGGTGCAAATAGTAGAGAACAACTAAAAAGCCGTTCTCGACCTGCTATAGATAAAATCTGTAGTTTCTTGAAGCTACAAAGCTACGAATCAAATACGGTAACAACGAATGATAAACTTGTAACACACCTTGCGCGTGTCACAAGGACGGAATGGAGCTTAACCTCGGCAACTATGCCAACACTATACAAGGGGGCATTTATGTCAATGGTTGTGTATTGTGCTACGGCATGGTACCACAGAAACAATCTTCCTGATCCTCCATGCAAAAAACTATGTTATTGACAACGACGCGTTGTTGCAGAACTGTATCTACAGAAGTGGTGCAGGTGATATCGAGGACAATTGCTTTGGATTTAAAAATCACTCATGCACTCACTCAAGTAGAAATTACGCTAGAACTGAAAAAATTAAATTTTGATGATTTAAAGTTATTGCGACAAGTTAATGCGGCTGTAGGATAAAAGTCTGGGGACTATATTAAATGTATTGCCAAAGAGATGAATGCATATATGCATTAGCTCTGGCAAGACAGATGGGACTTAATAGAAAAAGGAAGACCTACGTATTGGTTTACACGGACGTTAATATTGCTTTGCAACCCAAGTGGTCTCTATCTACTATATGTGTGATCGGCTCCTGCTACTTTAGGTGAAAAAAGTGATTAAAAGTGAGAAATTATTTACGGAAAAAAATTAAATAAATTACATAAATACTTTATCTAACGAAACGTATTTAAGTTTGTTTTAAATTTGTGTTAATTTACCCTAAGCAAAGAGTTTTTACAAAAGCTTAACAGTTCGAAACCAGTGTTAAAAACAAATTTTTCGTTGTTTGATATAAGACATTATTAAGTGCGATAGACAAAAAAAGTAATAATAATTAGGTTAGTGTTAGTGCTAAAACATCAAGTGCTTAAAGAATTCAATAAAGCTGTAGAGCTATTTAAGGAAGACCTCATATAAACACTACAAATATACGGAAGACAAAAGGTTTGCGCCCACTATCAAGTAAGTCAATTAACATTAACCATAAATAATATTAAAACATATGAATTAGTTTATATAAATGCGTGTTTCAAATAATAAAGAGAGTGAATTAATTGTTATAAGTGATTAGGTAAACAATATATGCGGTTTTCTTGGAAATAGTGATTGATCGTTTATGAACAATCAATGGTAACAAATAAATGGTAAGTAAGTAGGCTTAAGTAAAAGTATATACAAAAGATATTTATAGAAATTCAGTGTGCCTTTGATAATGTCTGGTGGCCAAGTGACCTTCAAAGAAATAGGCCGGCAAAAACCTCTAGGTACGTCTACTGCGCTATTGAGAATTATTTTCATTGTCGAACATAAATTTTACAAAATGATTACCGTTCCATAAAAAGGCAACTATCTAAAGGTTGATCTCAGCGATTCGTAATAAGGCCTGAGCTCTGGAACATGGTATTCAACGAGAACTGTGTTTTTCACTCGAAAGGTTGTGTAAGCGTATGTTTTGCCGACGATAATGTGATTTTTATAGGTGCAAATAGTAGAGAGCAACTAGAAAGCCGTTCTCGACCTGCTATAGATAAAATCTGAAGTTTCTTGAAGCTACAAAGCTACAAATTAAATACGGTA